>JAHHFK020001680.1:0-32278 GCA_024533555.2 Aedes koreicus | reverse complement strand
TATTGTAGCTTGTGCTGTATTGCATAACATTGCAATTGATAGCAAGGAAAGGGAATCACCTACAGAAATAGATGGATTTGAAGAAATCTTAGCTGCAACTGATGTTCCAAATAATCCAAACATGGAAAGGAGAACAATCGGATGTGTTCGTGATTTTATGGTTCAAGAATTTTTCTCACTTCTTTAAACTACTTTACTTACACTACTTTAACAACTACTTTATAAAAAAAATTACGTAATTACTTTTGGAACTTTTGGAATAAATGGTTCAGAGTGTGAATTGTATCTTTTTATTTGAAATCAATTATTTGATCCGAAGCAAAATGAGCTAAATATAAAACTCATTCACTTTCTGAACTTGAGCTACTGATTCGTCTTCATGTGCTTTTCTCATACATGGTACTTAGAAGTTTCATCCGCATCGCATGTTCTTCCCGCATGTGTTGATAGCGAAGCTGTTGGAATTGTAGCTTCATTTTCTTGGTTTGGAGAGAAATGTGAGCTGATTCAAGTTCTATTTTGTTCTTCTGAACATTGAGTTGGTGGACCTCTTCCATCATTTCTTGATTCTTGAGCAACTTCTTTTTAAGATTCGATTCGATTATCGACGTTTGATGCTTTTTATGTGTCTTCAAGGCACTGCTTTTGGGCCTTTTTAACATTGCTGGGTTGTACTGCTCCCACATTTCTACTTTCCGTTTCTGAGCAGCATCAATGCTCTGACTAGAAGCAGCATCTACACCTGATTCATCAACAGACAATGGAACGAAAGGTATTCTGGAACTAGAATAAACCGATTCGTTACCGGTTTCTTCTTGTTCAAGCAAGTTATTATTTCCACTCAAAATTACTCCTGTCTCTTCCAAATATTCGACCTCATACTCGTTGTCAGTCGTTACTTGGTTCACATTATCAGAAATTGCGGACATCTTCGGAAATACTATAGTGTTCACATCATAATCATCGTCATCGTCACATATCGCTCGAAGTCGATCGACAGACAGCGCAATAACATCTCGAAGAGCAGCATGCACCTCAGATTTTGGCCACTATTCACTAGGGCCTGGACCACCACCTGTTAGTTTTCGTGACATCGTTTCCTTAGATGCAGCCTGACGAATTTTTTTTTATGTTTTCATATTTTTTCTTTAATGCTGCTGCAGTTCGGACCTATGTTATATCAAATAAATTCATTAATATAGTTCTGTACCCGATTTATAAGTATCAGCTAACTGAAATTATTTTCACTTACGATTGAACTCAATCGTAATATCGTCCCACGCACTAGTCTTATTGTCATTCCTCTGAGTATCGGTAACCTTACATTAAATAACATCTTTCCGATTCAATACCAATCTCACTAACAGTTCCTCCTCTGGATCTGAAAAATTTGCTGAGCGAACACGCTTCTTTTGTTCGATAATGTTCAAAGACATTTTTGGTCCTCTTAAAAAAAGTGCAAACGATAATCAACTCAATAATAATTTTTACCGCTTAAATTGACATTTCTGATGGAAAAACACTGGAATGATATTGGAAAACAAGGTAAACCGAGTTTACGATAAGCGGCTTCCAAAAAAGGCTAAGCAGACGTGAAGAAATGAAATTCTTAAACCTGGCTTTAAAGTCATGCTTAAATTTAAGTAAAGCTTACGGTAAACCTGGTTTGGATCGTTAAGCCGGGCAGGTGAAGAAATGGCCCTAAGTAACTATTGAAATCTCATCCAGTAAAAAATTGGTTATTTCATCTTGCAGGACAATGGTAACAAGGTTATCGTCAACGAAGAGGTCGTCAACGGGGACGAACAGTCGACAGCAGAAACCGTGCTGTACATCACGCAGGAAGAGCTACACCGATTGATCTCACAACACAATCATGCCGTTGCCAGGATGGTGATGATGGTGGTCCCACCACCAGGCTGTTATGGGTTGCCAGGCTCAGCAGAAAATAACAATTTGGGCTGTCAACACATCGGCACCTTCGGCACATTACGGGAACTCCCAGAAAATTGCAACGCTTGTAGACACACTCAAACAAAATAGCACAGGAGAAAAGTGTGCTGAGCGATGCACCCCTTGCCAATATCCGATCCTGCCCGCTACAGAGCCAATGCGGTTCCAACACCAATAAAACCACCACACAAAAAATAAATCTTGTTTTATTAAAAGTTTTGCACTTTACTTCTGAAAAGTGTTCATTTTTCATTAAATTGAAAGTAAAATTATCTACAACGAAAGTTCTTCGTTTGATTTGAAAGTGTTATGTTTCGGTTCAGTGTGTAAATTTAAAAGTGTTTTCTTTTAAAATGAAAATTGTAGAACTGTCAAATCCACCAACACAAAGCAAGTCGTCGTCGTCGTCGTCGTCGTTTGCAATTTTTCAATGTTTTCCGTCCGCTTTCGTACGCGTTGAGTGAAAATTGCGAGGAAAGTGCACCATGGTTTGTTCGTGTTCGTTTTCTGTAAAAAAAAAAGTACGTCGGCTGTGTTTTCGATTTAAGTAGTTCCGAAAAGTGAGTAATTCTTTTGCTTCTATTATTTCCAGGCGAAGGGTGATAATGGAATCCGATTGATATGCTACAATCGCTAGTCGATCACATTTGACTGCGCATGGAACAAACATTGAAGAAATTCGTTCGTGATTTGGGAGTACCTTCGGAGCACCTATTAGCCGAGTTGTTGTCAGAACTGCGTGAGGATGGACGAATGCGGATTGCCATTCGAGTGGACGAATGCGGATGACATTCTACGACTTACATATAAGAATCCTTAGCAATTATGTGCTAGAAAGAATCAGTCAGACAGACTACCTGCAGTTTGTCTGAGGCATGCTGTGAAAGTTATAAAGATTCATCTAAAAAAAAAACATTTTTATGTTACAACAATTTTTATTTCAATCCAAACATCATACTTTTATTTTAATTGCACGACAAAGTTCATTTTGGAATAAAAATAATTTGCTTTCATGCCACGCTTTCAGTTTGAAAATTCTACAATTTATCTGAAAAATAAACCTTTTAATGTTAAAACTATTTTTTTATTTCAATCCAAATGGCATATTTTTATTTTTATTACACGACACTTTCTCGTTGAAAGTTTATTTTGGAATAAAAATAATTTGTTTTCATTTTCAACGATGCCACGGTTTCGATTTGACAGTTCTACAATTCGTTTTGAAAGTTTCAACTTTTAAATGAACCAAGCAGAATTTTTTTGATTTGACAGTTTGAACGTTTTTGTTGTGAAAGCAAACCGCTTTCTACGAAAAAGAACCAACGCAACTTTTCAATTTTAGCAATGGTTTTTTTTTTTAATTCTAACAATCATTATTCTTTGTGTGTAAAAAAATTTATTTTCTTTCCCCTTCCCCCCCACATTTTCCCACCCCCTCTACCCCCCAAAAAGAAAAAAAAAAAACCACAAATTCTTCTACAATTCCCCCCCCCCCTTTGCCCCCCCCCGCCCCCAAAAAAAACAAAAAGTCCACACATATATCACATATTTGTTTATGCGACAAATTTTTTTATAAAAGATAAATTTTTTTCTTTTTCTTTTCCTTTAATAAAACAAAAAAGAAAAAAAAATATACCAAGCTTCTTTTTTACCAAATTCGAATTCCCGGGTCTTTCGTTTAACACCTGTCATAAGATTTTGTACAGAAAAAAACCCTATTTTCTCTTTGTCCACTTTATTCGCCGCAGAACGCCAGTTTGCCTTGAACTGTTTCTCGCTCACAACAGCTTTTTGAGTCTTCTTAAGGTTCCGCTTAACGATGGCCCAATATTGTTCAATTGGGCGGAGCTCTGGCGTGTTGGAAGGGTTTTTATTCTTGGGCACGTGCCAACGTTGTTGGCAGCATATCACTCCATGGCCTTTTTTTCGTAATGGAAAGATGCCTAATCCGGCCAAAATAGAACGGAACAATTGTGTCGCTTCAGGAAAGGCAGTAGACGTTTTTGTAGACACTCGCTCAGATAAATTTCCTGGTTGACGGTTCCGGTCGCAATGTAAACGTTGCTTTTCAAGCCACAGGTATAGATGGCCTGCCACTCCAGATATTTCTTCGTGAACTTTGTCAGTTTAATGTTCTTGAAAATATCTGCCACCTTTCCCCGTCCGGTTGTCTTATAGAATTCCTGTCCAGGAAGCTGTTTAAAGTCTGCCTTGACGTAAGTTTCATCGTCCTGTACCACGCAATCAAACTTCCTCAGCATCGTCGTGTTCAACTTTCGCGATCGTGCTTTGGCCGACGTGTTTTGTTTATCGTTGCGATTTGGAATCACCACTTTCTTGTAAGTCGACAGTCCAGCTCGTTTTTAGCTCTTTCTACGGTTGAAGGCGTCACTCCCAGCTTCTTTACGACATCTCGGACGGAGAGGTGGAGGTTCCGCTCGAAACAGCGGGCAACTTTTTTTTGTCGTTGCTGTGGCCTCCGGCTTTCGATTTCCCCCCGATCCAGCTTTCCTGGCTGTCGAAAACGTTCACCGAACACTTTTAATACATTACTAACAGTTGATTTAGCCACATTCAACAATTTCGCCAACTTGGCGTGAGAGTAGTTTGGATTTTCGCCATGCACGTGCAAGATTTTGATGCGTTGCTTCTCTTCCTTCGACGACATTTTTATAACTCAAGTGCTAATCTCAAAATCAAAATAGAGGCATGATGCTACACGCACACATCTTCAAAATGAGGGGTGTACACAATTTTTTAATGCACGATAAAAGGAAATACGTCAAGTTTAAGTCGACCAAATTTTGATCGAAACACCCTTTAGGCTAGATAAAGAAAATTTACAGCTTTATTAGTTCGTGTACGGTAGCCTCAGCGAAAACAGTAAAACAACCGTAGTAAAGAAGTCCGTCATTGTGCCACGCTTTGTGGTGGCCCCCAGGAACGACGTGAAATAAAAAGTCAGTTGAACAGAATTCTTTGCATGATCTTCCGTTTAGCTTGTTGAAGCAAACTCCTCTCTTCTACCCGAACTTTTCGTTGCTTGAGATGGGATGTAGTGAGGTCTTCATAAAGTTCATCAAGCTCATATCCAGGTGCTGAAGACCGATGCTTCTCCCGAGCAATTAAATAAAAAGATTATACGAATGATCTTCAATGGTTGGCCTGGAAGTTTCTAGTTTCAGTTGACTCCTCCTAATAACGTTTGCATTAAAAAAAATGGACTTTTTTCGGATGGTGATAATAAAAGGCTAAGACAGATAATTGCTTTTGATAAGTTTCCCATGGAAGGTAATTATTTAAGCTTACTTGCAAAAAAATTTCACGCTCTTGCGAGCGGCCTTCCGGCATTTAACCGGAACATTCGCCAAGGCGGACGAAAACATGCGTGTAGGCATGTTTTTGAGTTCTTTCTTCGTTTTATTTATCAATTCCTCCTCAGTTTTCGCGACAAAATTGTTAGAGTAGATCGTACGCATCAGGTTGGCCCAGAAATTCTCGATGGGACGCAGCTGGGGGACGTAGGGCGGGTTCGCCGACTTGAGTACCACATCGATATTCAGCCGCTCCATCTCCTTCAACGATCGCTTCGAGTAGTGGGCCGACGCCAGATCCGACCAGAACACCGCGTCTTCGCCCTTATGGTCTTTCTGGATGAACGACGCAACTTCCGGCAGGCATTTCGTACTATAAATTTCCCCGTTCACGGCCCGTCCGAAGCGAAGGAAGAGCGGCTTTGACATCCCTTTCTCGCTGATTGTCAGCTACAGCAGCACCTTCTTGGTGGGTGAAATGAAATTTACCTCGGAGCTCACTTCTTTCGTGGGGGAAGTAAAATACGAAGTGCCCTGCCAGTCGTTGCCATCCTGAGTGAGATGGGTCTCGTCGTCCATCACCACCGCCACGTCGCGATTCGCCGGGAAAATTGAGTTGACCATCTTATGCAGCCGCTGCCGCTGCGTCATTGCCTGCATCTCCGAAACCAGTGGACGCGACTTCCGCTTCCTGACATGTATGTTCATGTTCGCCAGGTACTTTTTCATCGGCTGAACCGACCTCCCGGCCAAGCGCACGCAGCGATGTAGCCACTTTTCCTTCAGTCTTCCTCTTCAGCATCCTTTGGAGCTTCTTGTCGCTCAGGGTCGTCAGCCGTCCGGGTTACTATGATTGATGCTGAATGTGTAGTTTTGTCAGTGCGGGTGAAAAATCGGCAATTTTTGTCCATTTTTTTTTTTAATGCAAACGTTAAGCACTTGTGTAAGTTCCTAATACTAAAGCCTGACTTAATTCCAAACCATTTAATACACTAATGAGATGAAACGAACTCGAACGTTCCGAAAGATAGTTTCTAAACAGGTTTTCCGCATAAACAAGTGCCACTTCCCTCTCACTTCTACTGCATATTGCAGAGTTTTCTGAGAGTCAGCAAAACATTCAACAACCTCCAGCAGCAAGGTGGGTGGGAAGGGACCCTCTTTATAGCACCTTTGGAGTGCACAGCACCAAGTTTGGAAGAGTTCGGAGCTCCCTTCCCCTTTCTATCCCTCGTAAGTGGAGTGCGTATGCTCTGTAAGCTCCCATTGCCAGGAAGCGACAGTAAACATCAGTCTTCCGACGACGAGTGAGACTGTTCTGCATACTGCTTGCATGTCCCGTACATAAAATGTGCATTTGCAAGCAATTTTCGTCGAAACGATTTTAGCCACCAGCACCCTCGCCCTGCGCCACTAGTGAACCGTGATGAACCTGGCGAATTCCGAGCAGTTTTTCAAGTAGGAAGCCAGAAGCACAACGACAACGGAACGGCAGGGAAATGCGTGAAATCCCTGTGGCGATGACGATGATGATGACGATGGCGGCACTCAAACCGTGTGGAAGAGAAGAGACATCCAGGCTGACTGCGGAAAACGTCCACTGGGAAAGGGTTTAGTCGTCGGTGGAATATATGGGTCATGGGATGAATAATGCATATTTTAATCGTGCCATAAAACGGTCTCTTCTGCTTTTCGGTTCGTAGTTTTTTTTTTCAGGAATGTTCGCTGGAAAAAAAAACTGGTCCCCGTTACATCAGAATCCACTGAAGCGAACATTTTCCCAACCAAATCAATACCGTTACTGACTGACGATGCACAGCCTTCGACTGGATTGCATTCTTTCGTGCCAACTTTTGCCAACAATTGTTGACTGCCGTTTCCGGTGGGTGGCGATGCCATCGCGGGCAAGATAGTAGTAATGATCCTGGCCTACTTCTCTTTCGTCTTATTTTTTGAATATCTTTGCCAAGACAAGGTGAGGCAAATGACCATCAAAGTAGGCTGGTAGGAAAAATTGTTTTCAGTACAAGGTGGACAACAACGTTGATGGGGGAAATAGACCGTAAACAAGTTGAAAAAGGCGAGGCACGCTGAGTGGCTTGTTTGTTGTTTTGTTGAATTATGGAATGGAATGTGGGTGGGAGAAATAGAACGAAAAGTTTACAACCCGCAAACGGTTCAGGTGAATAGAAGTGAAATAAAGTCATTTTTTACTTTGATTCTATAATGCGATAGTGAGTTAGTGGACATCTAGTGGTGGTAAACACTGCACGGTACAGCTAAATGGATCGAAGGTAACATCTGCTCCTTTTCCAAGACAACAATTTGATCAGCTGCTAGATCCCGCTGAGCAACCTTCTAAGCGCACGAGTGAGTGTGAAAATGTCAAATCACTGCAACCGACAAAAGTCTTCTGTTTTGCCTCAAGAGTGACTGACGTAAACCAACCCTTCTCGGTGACGTTAACGCCTACTGCGCAGCAGCTTGGCACCACAATTATAAATAGATCAACCCATCAGCATGCCATTTATCAGCCACCAGAAAGGTAAGGGACGCGTAAGTAATCAAAGTCTATGGCCTGAAACCACCAACCGGCCACCGTCTATTCCTGGAATGACCAAACATCAGTCTGCGCTACCTAAATTTAGACCCACCTTGCTCGGAGCCATTACCCTGTCAATCCGTATTATTTTAACAACTCCCGTTTCCTTCTTTTCATCACCGCCGGTAAAAATAGCATTCCGAGAACGAATTAAAAAAGCCTCTTGATTGGAGCACGAATGTTTTTTCCCCATTGCTTAATTTTCTCACGTCCATCAAACACACTGGGAAGAGGACACAAGACAGCAAGAGCTAGAGTGACAAATTTGCACAAATCAAACATTCCGCAGAGAGCAGACAGAAACGGCCACGAACGACACTGGCTCTCCTTTTGTTTTTCTTTCATCAAAACCACTCGAAACATAATTTATTAGGATAAACAACAAATTTAACAACATTCATATTTCATTCATTTTTTCGTTTTTTCCTCTTTCCAATAACCTCACTTCAAACTGAATCTCCTTTGCAGCCCCCGGAATGTATGCTTCCCTCCTTACTCAAGATAAAGCATTGATTTTTTTTTGGTTCCTTCTTTGAACCCTATGCTTCAAACATTCGAAAACACTGTGTCTTATTTCTTGTCGTTCACAGCTTTGATGGTGGCAC
This sequence comes from Aedes koreicus, assembly GCA_024533555.2. NCBI lineage: Eukaryota > Metazoa > Arthropoda > Insecta > Diptera > Culicidae > Aedes > Aedes koreicus. Next base: position 23,804 of record JAHHFK020001680.1, on the reverse strand, counting down.
ACGCATGGGAACCTTAGCCAGGGCTACAAACTAACCACCGAGTAAGCGAACGTTCGAGCGGAAGTCCTTTCCGGACGAACGAAACGGCGGAAGGCATAAAACATAACATAGAGGCATTGCTCTGCCAAACACCGCACGAACCTACCCCGCTTGGGCACTCGTCCGGGTTGTCATAAGGGACCAAACGATGGAACTCTTTACCGTCAGGGTTTAAGTTTGCATGCCGGCTGTGGTTTATTAAACACTTGAGCATTCCAAGCAGACCTCAATTCCGGGAATCTCGGAAGAACACTTCTTTGCCCCATCAGGATACAAAGAACTCGTGATCATGGTTTGAATGAGCCAAGTATAAACCAGGTGACGCGATTGCTAATATATGCATAATAATGTTTACCAACTAGATCAAACTCACCAAATTCAATAAAGAATGAAGATGCTGAAGAGATTGACTTAATTCAGATGGCGATGAAAAAACACTACAAAATATGATTGAACGGAACAATTTTTCCTTAAATTCTACCTTTAATGACAAAAATGATTCGAAGCCCTGCCTGTTTGTCAGAATTTTAGCCATGGCCAATGAAAAAATGCATGTCGACATGATCTTCAGCTCTTTCGTGGCGTTAGCTGCTCCTCCGTTTAGGTAGCAGATCCTCCGTTTGAGGTTCACCCAAAAAAATTCCATCGGTCACAGGTAGGAGACGTTGGGATGGTTGGCGGTCTTCGGTATAACGTTTATCTTGAGCCGGTCCATGTCCTACAGTAATCTCTTGCCATAATGAACCGAGGCCATATCCGTCCAGAAGACCACAACCTTTTCATCAGCCATGGTATTGCCTGCTGCTCAGACACGGCCGGCCTCGACTGACGCTTCCGCATAACAATGTCCATCTTTCTCAGGGACTTCTTAATCGTTCGGCTGGTTCCACCAACCTTCAAGCGCGGAACGACGAGGCCACCTTGCGCTCAGTCTTCCTCTTCAGCTTCTGGTGCACTTAACGGTCGCGCAACACTGCTGGGCAGCCGGAACCAAGCTTCCTTTCCGCACTCTCGCGTTTCTCCAGAAAGAAGAGGATGTTGTAAATGCCGGATCGGCTATATCCGGCGAACACGAGGTGCCTCACGATGTTCAACTTCTTCGCTCCGGGGTGGAGCTGGCAAAACGAACACACCATCGAGCGTAGTTATTTGACTTTTTTCGCTATGGCTACAGCAAATCAACTTATAACGCTGTCCAATTATTCTGTACACAACAGGGTTGCTACGATTGGAGATCCATAGGTAGATTTACCACCAGGTGGCAGAGTAATCGCTTAAACAGTTGCTAAAACAGTTGCTGGGTTCGATTCTCGGTTTGTCTAGTTATATTGGGTAAAATAAAATATCACGACTCACTGGGCATACGGGCATAGTACTTAACACACAATCACAATAATGCGAAACTAGTAATGACAAAGAAAGCTCTAAATTATAAACAGTGTAGATGTATTTAGAAAACGTAGTTGAGAAACAAAGCAATAGGTTAATCGTGACGCCTAATAAGCTTGGAAAGGCTAGAAAGAAGAAAGCAAGAAGACGACCAAATCTACCGGTAAGATCAGTCCGTCTACATCCACATCCATTGTCATTCTGTACGAAACATGGAAGACTGTTTCGAACCCTTAGATAGCAGACATGCAGCCTCCAATAGACAGAGTCAAGCCTGTCAACGTTTTTGCAACGGGGAGGGAATGTTAGTCCAACAAATACTTAAGAAATATTAAGAGAACTCTACGACCTCTCAAATGTATCACAGAGATTGGAGTGTTAGTTGTTTGGGATAGATCAAATAGTTTCTCTAGAAGCTGGAAGATTCTCCCAGAAGCTGGAAAATTATCTCTCGAAACCTGAAAAAACTTCTCGCTTAAAGGTGTTTCCACGATTCTTCTCAATGAAATCAGGAAATCCAGGAAATCATCTCCTAAAAATAGGAAAAGTTCCGCGATAGCTGCAAAACAGCTTCTTCAGGAAGTTGAAAAACTATTCCTGAATGAGGGCAATGAGGCAAAAACTATAAAATGCACGTATTCCCCCATAAGCTTGCAAAGCTCCTTCTAAAAGCTGTAAATCGTTTCCCAAATCTTTAAAACCATATCCTGGAAACTACGAAATCTTCTGCCGAAAGCTAGAGTCAGAATTTTTTTAAACATAAAAGCAAGAAAGTCTCCCTGAAAGATGATAAAGCTTATTTTAAAAGTTGGGAGAGTTTTCCTGGAAACTGAAAATGCTTCTTCTGATGGTTGAAGAACTTTTCCTACCAGCTTTAAGAAATGCTTCTCAAAAACTTCAGAATATGAAACTTAATAAACTCTGCAATCAACTTCCACCGCAAACCTCTCAAAATTAAGAAACGCTAAAATAACTCGTCTTAGAAACTGGAAAAGTTTCTCTCGAAAGCTGGAAAAGCTTCTCTCCAAAGCCGAAAAACAGTTTGGCCAGAAAACGTGCGACAATGTCCTTCTCCTAGAGCCTGAAAGCTTTCTCCTCAAAGTTAGGTAAAAATGTCCTGAAAGCTTGGAAAATTGCTCCAGTAAAACGTATTGCGAAAAATATAAACATCAAAAATACTATATTTTTCTCAAAAAACTTAAAGAGTATCTCTTCGAATTTTCTAAAAAAAATATCCAAAAAAGTATCTTCCAGAAGACTTAAATCGTTACCAAAAATCCTTAAAACCTTATCCTGGAAGCCAAAGTATCTTCTCTCGAAAGCTGGCGTCTGAAAATTTTTATCACGAATGTAAGAAAAGCTTCCCTGAAAAAAGGAAATGCTTTGGAAAAACTTCAAACAAAATATGAAGCTAAACAAATTCTTCAAACAACTTCCATCACAAACTTTTCGGAAATAAAGAAACGCTTGGAAAACTCACCATAGAAGTTGGAAAAACTTCTCTCAAAAGCTTGAAAGGCTTCTCGGCAGTTCTGAAAATACTCCTCTCAAAAGTTGTAGAAGCTTCTCCAGGAAGCCATAAAAGTTTCTGCTAGGAACTGGAATAGCTTTTGCCAAAAGTAACGGACAATTCTTCCTCAAACTGGAAAAGCCTCACTCCTAAGCTCCAAACGAAGCTTATATAAAAAACGTGAAACAATCTCCTTCTTCTGGAGACTGGAAGCTTTTTCCTCGAATTTAGGTACCTTTTTTCCTAGAATCATGGAAAAGTGCCAAAAAATAACATAAAGTAAACGAAATATAAGGTTCAAAACTGTTTCGAGAGTCTTTCATATTTTTCTCCAAAACCTTAGATATCCTTTTCCCAAAGCTAAAAGCTTCAAAAATTTCTTCCCTATGCTGGAAAAGATTATCTCCAAAGCCAAAACAAAAGTTTATCCAGAAAACGTGAATCAATCTCGTTCTTCTAAAGGCTAAAAGCTTCCTCTTCAAAGTTAGGAAACCTTTTCCTGGAAGCATGGAAAAATGCTCCAGTGAAACTTATTATAAGAATATTAAGTTTAAAACTGTTTTGAGGATCCAAAAACTTAAAAAGTATCTCTTGGAATTGTCTAGACAAAATCCAAAAAGGTTTCTTCTAGAAGCATTAAAAAGCATCATCACAGCGTTTCCAAAAATCCTGAAAACATTTTCCTAGAAGCCAAAATATCTTCTCTCGAAAGCTGAAATCTGAAATTTTTTATCACGAAAGTTAGAAAAGCTACCTTGAAAAAAGGAAAGGCTTCTTCCAAAATCTACAAAAAAAAAAACGCGGAAGATAAAAATGCATCTTCTGATGGTTAGAAACACCTCTCCTGAAAATGCTTCTGAAAAACGTCTAGCGAAAATATGAAGCTAAGCAAATTCTCCTAACCAATTTCACCACGAACTTCCCGGAAATGCAGGAATGATAGGAAAATAAATCTTAGAAGTTGGAAAAACTTCTCTCAAAAACTATAGAAGCTACTTTAGGAAGCCACAAAAGTTTCGGATAGAAACTGGAAAAGCTTGTAACAAAAGATTTGTAAATGTATTCCGCAAGCAGGGAAGGCTTCTTTGCTAAGCAAACCAAAACAAATTTAGAAAACGTGAAAGAATCTCCTTGTTCGAGAGGCTGAAATTTTTCTCCTTAAAATTAGGAAAACTGTTCCTGGAAGCTTGAAAAAATACTCCAGTGAAACTTACGTATTATGGAAAACAATGTTTCGAGGATCCTGCGTGTTTTTCTCCAAAAACTCAAAGATTGATTCCTCGCTTTATCTAGAAAAACATCAAGAAAGTATCTTCTAGAAACATTGAAAAGCCTTAAATCGTTTCCAAAAATCCTAAAAAACTTATCCTGGAAGTTGGACAATCGTTTCCCTAAAGCTGGAGTCTGGAAATTTCTTTCTCGAAAGCTATAAAAGTCCCTCTGAAAGCTGAAAAAATATGAAAAGCTTTTCCCGGAAGTTGAAATCGCTCATTCTGATGTAAACTATTAGAATAAGCGTTTTCAACTTCCGGGAAAAGCTTTTCGTTTTTTTTTCAGCTTTCAGAGAAGCTTTTATAGCTTTCGGTAAAGAAATTTCCAGACTCCAACTTTTGGGAAACGATTTTTCAGCTACCAGGCTTTTCCTGGAAGCTTCAAGAATGCTCCTGAAAAACTTCAAACAAAAATATGAAGCTAAACAAATTCTCTAAGCAACTTCCATTTTAAACTTTCCCGGAAATTGAAGAACACTAGAACACCGCCTTAAAAGAATCTGGAAAACCTACTCTTAAAAAACTGGAAAAACTCATCCCCTACAAGCCAGAAATGACCTGACAGAAATTGAAACAGCTTCTGCCAAAAAACTACAGAAAATTCTTCTTCAAGATGGAAAAGCTTCGCTTCAAAGCTCCATAAAAAGTTTATTCAGAAGACGTGAAACAATCTTTTTCTTCTTCTGGAGGCTGAAAACTTCTACATAAACTTAGGAAAACTTTTCCAAGAAACATGGAATGCCAGAAAATACATAAAGTAAACAAATTATAACGTTCAAAGCTGTTTCGAGAGTTAAGAGACGAACCAGCCGCCGGCTGAAAGTCTCTCTAATAAAGATACCTAACTTAACCTGTTTCGAGAGTCTTTCATGTTTTTCTCCAGAACCATAGAGATCTTTTTCCTGGAAGTGTCAAGAAAACATTATTAAAAGTATCTTCTAGAAGCATGAATATCTTCCGAAGCTAGAAAATCTTCTCTAGAAATCAGTGAAATAAGTCTGGAAAGCCTCTTCTGGAGGCTGGAAAAGGTTTCTCCGAAAGCTAGAGAAGCTTCTTCAAGAACTGGAAAAGTTTTTCTCTAAGTATGCTTCTCTCAAAGGTTTGGAAACTTTTCTCGAAACTTGAAAATATGCTCCTGGACAACTACAAATTCTTAAAAAAAACAAGAAGCAAGAAGACGACCAAATAGGTTCGGTTCGCCTACATCTTCTACCATTGTTATTCAGTACGAAACGTGGAACACTGTTTCAAACCCTTAGATAGCAGATAAACAGCCTCTAATAGTCAGACTGAACCCTGGTCACGTCCTTGCAACGCTTGAGGAACGAAAGGGAATGACAAAAACAAAAGTTTCTCCAGAAACTGGAAAATGAGTCTCTAAGAAACTCGTCCCCTAAGTTAGGAAAGCATCTCCTGAAAACTGGACAAATTGCTCAATAGCTGAAAAAAGCTTCTCCAGGAATTTGGAAAACTATAAAATTGTATTTATTCCCCCAGAATCTTCCAACGTTGCTTCTAAAACACTTAAATCGTTTAAAAAAGTTACGAAAAACTTATAATGGAAGCTAACAGTCCTTCTTCAGAAAGCTGGCGTATGAAAAACTTTGTTAGAAACCCTTCCCTGAAAGCTGAAAAAGCTATGAAGATGCTTTGAAGATACAAAAAAGTTTTTCCAGAAGCTGAAATTGCTTCTTCTGATGGTTGTAAAAGTTTTCTTGCAAGCTTGAAAAAATGCTTCTGAAAACTTCAAGCGAAAATATCAAGGTAAATAAATTTTTCAAGCAGCTACCACCCGAAAATTCAAAACGCTAGAAAAGTTCATCTTTAAGGACCAAAAAACTTCTCTCAAAAGCTGAAAAAGCTTCTCTAGGAAACCAGAAAAGGTTCTGCAACAAACTGTGTCCAGTTTCTACCAAAATTTAAAAAAAAATCTTCCCTAAGCTGAAAAAGATTCTCTCTAAAACCAAAAAATAGTTTCATCCAGAACACGTGAAACAATCTTCTTTTCATGGAGGCTGAAACCTTTCACCTCCAACTTCGATTTTTTTTTCCTTGTAGCTTGGAAGAATCCCAAGCAGCACACAATCGCGATAAATGGTTACAACAACTTGATTGCGACTTAAAACGATCCCAAGGAAGTATCATCAACCGATTTGTAACAAATCTTCGATCGAGGGGTTTCTTCAAAAACTATCTTAAGTATCTCCTCGAATTGTCCAGAAAAAAAATGCAGAAAAGTTTCTGCAAGAAGCTGGACAAGCTTCCCCAAACTGGAAAAGCTTAGCTCCAAACCCAAAATAAGAGTTTATCCAGAAAACGTGCAACAATCTCATTTTCCAGGAGGCTGAAAACTTTCTCCTCAAATTGAGAACAACTTTTTCTGGAAGCTGAGTGCTCTAGTGGAACTTATTATAAAAAATGTAATGCTCAAAACTGTTTTACGCTAATTGTATCTATTTCTCCAGAATCTTAAAAAGTAACGAATATTCTAGAAAAAAGAATGCTTAAAAGTATATTCTTGAAGCATGAAAATTTCCCGAAGCTGAATGGCTTCTCTATAAATAAGTAAAAGGAAACTGGAATGCCTATGCTGGAGGTTCAATTTTTTTATTCCGACAGCTAGAAAAGCATCTCCGAGAGCTGGAAAAGTTTCTATCGGTAGCTAAGTATGCTGTGGAAAAGTTGAAAAACTTTTCCTGAAACTTGAAAATCTGCTCCTGGAAAACTTTAAAAAAAAGGTTTCTTCTCACAGCTAAAAAACTTGAAGATTTGTATGTTTTCCAACAGAAGCTTGATGAACATTTACTGGAAGCGTAAATTGAATCCAAAAATCTTGAAAAATGGCTTCCGGAAGCTAGTAAAAGCTTCACTTGAACGATTGGGCAGCTTCTGCTGGAAGTTTGTTATATTTCTAAAACTTCACCCACTCAATTTAAATCTTTCGATAGAAGCATAAAAATCATTACAGGAAGTTTAAAAAGCTGCCATCAGCAGCCACCATTCCGAATGACTTGAATATCCTCTCAAGACCTGAAATCTTCACCATGACAATTGAAAAGCTTCTGTTCAAACTTTCAACAACTTCTCTTGGAAGTTGGATAAAATCTCCTGTAACAACCTTGGATAAGAATATAAAGCTTTTATCAAAAGTTTTTCTATTAAACTCAAAAAAAAACTTCCAAAAACCTGCATGTCTTTCCTTTGAAACTTAAAAACCACTTTCTGAAAATATGATTAAAAAAATTCCACCAGATTCTTAGAAAGCTTCTCTTGAAAGCTGAAAAAGCTTCTTCACAAAGCCTTATCCAGAAAACAAAAAATGGAAGGCTGAAAAGCTAAACCTGGGAAATGAAAAAGCTTCTCCTAAATAATGAAAATACTTCTACCGAAAGCTTACAATGCTTCTCCAGAAAGTTGAAAGAGTTTTCCTGGTTGCTAAAAATATACTCCAGTAAAACAATAGATAACCCAAGCAACCAAAAGTTCGAATTTTACTTGAGATGAGAACTCAGAAGTTCACATTCAGTTGAAATTTAGTTCCATGGAACTTTTTTGCTGAATAACAAGACGCTTCACGGACAAACAGAACTTAATTTTCTTTAAAGTGTCTTTAATATTAAAAGGAACTTAAAAGTTCGAGAATAGTTTTTTCTTGCTATTCTACCCAACCTTCAAGTTCATTTGTTGATAGTTGAGAACTTGATTTGAACTTCAAAAAATCTCTAACAGAAAGTTCAATAAAAGTACCAACCGTACTTTTATTCAGCGCAAAAGTTTACAATACATCTATGTTGAACTACTTTCCTACTTTTCGAAGTACACGTAGAGTTCTGAGTAAAACTTTAGAAAATGTAAAAACGATTGTTTACATTTGAAGAGTGATCTGGTGTTGTACTTCAAGTTTGACAAGATACAAGAGCAAAGAATGGATTTTTCAAAAACATTAAAAAAGAACGGCTTATTTTATTATCATCGTAAAAAACTGTTAGCTTAATTAACGGTTGGATAGTCATGAAGGAAATGAATATATTTTTTGGCTCAGGAAGTACTAGCACATCGGTCCCAAGCTTAATCCCAAGTAACTCAAAGAAAATCATCATTTTAGAATGAATTATAATATTTTGATTTATAAATATATTATAAGTGTTTTGCAAAATATGTCACGTTCTGAGCGGTTTGAATCATTCATATTTTATAAGATCAATGGGCCAAACCAGTTTTCTCTGACTATGATTAAGCTTAAAATACTTTTTTCACTGCTGCGAGTGATTTATTCCTTATAGTTGTTCGTAAGAAACATCGTTCTATACATTTATAAAACATAAACAGGGCAAGATTTTATAGATAGTATAAAACACTGTTAAAATAACATTACATCAACCATGTTTTGCAAAACATATTTTGTGACATAAGGATGGATTTGTTGTACAAGATTGTGGTTTTATTGTCAACGAAAAGCAAATCGTAGATACTAAGAATAAACTTTTCAATCATCGGAATTGGTATAGTAAAGAGGCTACAAACCTTTCACGCCAAGGACTAGGGTTCGAATCCCATACCTGGCGCTGTTTTATTTTTGTATGAGGTTTTATTTGTTTTTCACCTTTTGTTTTATAAGGCTGCATATTTTGTGCTTTTTACGTCATATTAAAGTATGAAATGAAGTTAATTGCTTATTTATTGCATGTATTTGTCATTGGACAGTATTTTCAACTTGTTTATAACAAGCTGTGTGGCTTGGGATGATTCGCCCCTAATAACGTAACTCACACCAATACACCCTCAAATATTCTGTCAAAACAACATAGCGAATCAAAACAAAAACAAAGATACTAGGTACTGACAAGCGCAAAAGTGCATAGCAAGGCGCAGACTGCAAGGTTTACTTCGGAACTAGGGGTTCTACAACAGTTAACCAATTTCAAATCGCTAGTTACACATTGATTGTTGGCTAAATGGGATGCGGAAAATTAAGCTGTCACTCAACAAGCTAATTAATGTGTAGTTTTTTTATTTGAATGTCTTTTTATCCTGCTTTATAGGAAAACAATAGCCTACCACATCACAAAATGTTTCAAACGAAAGAGAAATTGGGACCGATTACCCAAGACATACATCTCTGTCCGACGACAATTGACCTGAAGACGATGACAGCGAAATGGATGATTTTCATGAAAGTGATGATGACTCATTAGATTATTGATATTCATCATTTGAAATAGATAAATATAGTGCTGCATTGGATTAAATGGATTTGAATGAGTGCATTAGGCAATCACACGAATCCATAAATCTAATATTGGTGATTAACCCTAATTAAAATCAGATTAAAACTACGATTGAATCTATTGTAGAAGAACATATAAAAGAATGGTTGATACTAAAGGCTATATTGTTCTCAACGATAAGGTAACATTTTAAATTATTGTTTTTCACCATAGAATCTATTGTTGATGACGATTTTACAATAGAAATGCAGGGTTGTTGTGCATCGTAATAATTAAACAATCCAGTTTTTCTCGAACAGTTTCAAACAAAAACCATTTATTTTATTGTCTTTTTACTGGTAAAATTTTCGCTACAATAGACTTTATTGTCTATGAAGTATACTGATAATAGTGTCGTTTTAGTAGAAGTATACATGAACAGTATAGTTTGCAGTTCAACAACAAAACTTATTATAAATTTATGGTTTTGTATTGTAATCCTATTGTACATTTTTATTCGGGAAAAGGTTGCCCGTTCCGCTTATGAAGACATCCTGGCAAGCAACATCCGAAATTTTTAAAGTTGCTGGAGGACAATATTAGTACAAAGGTATTAAGCAGTGTCTGATTGATTTTGTTCGGTAAGATTCAATATAAGTAATTGTACTGACCTTATAGGGTAATCCTATTTTGGCTATTCTAGTTTTCTTTAGAAGTTTATAAGAATGCTGCTAGCAGCTTAATCATTGAATGCGAACTAGAAAGTTCGGTTAATTACTTAAAAAGTAAGCTGAATAGAATTCTCATCATAATCCTTCGATTAGCTGGTTAAGCCAAAAACACCCTTTTATCAGAACTTTTGGTTGCTTGGGAAACCCCTGCCCTTCGGTTCAGAAAAGGGTATAGGCGCGTTCTGCCGGCTTGGTCGTTGCAGATTTCATGTGTGAATAGGCTGCCACATCAACGTTCAAAACTGCTTGAACCAACTGGACACCGTATACCGATCACTTGAAGATGCGATGCGAGATCATTGTTCTGATTTTCCCAAAATGTAGCACGTAGTAAAATGTTTCTTGTGTTCTATACCTAAACGTGATAGAGTCGAGTGAATGCGCGGAAATTAATCGGGAATGATCTCTCACATGCATCCGTCGAACCATTCTGAACGGCCGTTTTGAGAATATCACCATGAAAATCTCACATGCGCATAGCATATTACCAATTACTTATGCTTTCTCTCCTTGCTCCTGTTCTCTTCCCTATGCCATGACCACGAGCAATACCATATGACGACCGTGGCGACAACCTGGACCCTATATCCAAAGGAAATTGAAACAATAAGTAAAGAACGGTATATAACCCTAACCAATTTTACTTTCAGCCAAATTTTCTATCACAAGGTATATTCACATATATTCATAACATAACATATAACGGGGAAAAGGAGGGACCATCAGGGCACTCAAGTGAAACGATTTGGATAGGGAGCATGGGACTGCCTCCTCCCTATTGTTAACATATCGCGGAACGAGGGCGGGCTCTTCGACCCCATCTATTGGGTTTATCCTGTCAGTCGAGGGCTCGATTCTAGTGCTGTGAGTGTGAACTTGCTTTTGGAAGGAGATTCTCTTCCCTATATTCGCGGGTTTCGTGTAAGTGTCTCTGCTTACGGGCCCGCCCAAACGTTTTTGGCCCTTCATTATCACAAACAACAATAGAATCCTGATCAAATCGTGTTTCAGATTATTCCACTGCAATGGAAAGTTACCTTGCTACAATAAATCATTTATTATTGTTATTATTATTTATTCAATACCAATCAGTAACATAAGACATTCGTCTTTTTATAATTGTTAGATGTGTTTTTCCTTGTAGAAATGGCGTTACGATTAATTATTCAAGGTCACAATTCATTTGAATTACTTAATTATTTATTTTTTTACTAATTCAATTTGATCAAACTTGTTTGTTTCGTTAAAGTACTCGATACCTCTCCTCCTAAATGCTAAGAAAGATCTTTCTAGAGTTAAATCGTTGGGAAGTAAATTCCATTCAATCACGCCTCTAACAAAAAAGGATTTTCGATACCTTGAAGTATAGAAGCGTGGCAATTTGTACTTTCTCGATCGATTGCTTCTGAAAGGTTCAAATTTATTGAACAAATAGCCGGGTTGTTGTGTGGTAGCAAGATTGAAGAGAAACAGGCAACTTCTCATGTGACCAAAGTTATCAAAGGGGCAACCAATGAGTAAACGTTGTAGGTGTGTTACACTTGAGAATCTACTTAGGTTGAAAACAAAGCGAACGCAAGTATTTAGTGAAACTCTTAGCCTGGACAAAGCAAATGCCGAAGCATCAAATAAAAGGAAGTCTCATGCAATAAAGTGAGGAAACAGTAAGCTTTTAAATAATTTAATCTTCGTATCCACACTAAGGAAAGAACAGGCAAGGTTAAGTGTTCTTAAACCAGCAAATACTTTTCCACATTGTCTTAAAATAAACTTATCAAATGAGAAATTTTCTTGAATGGTCATCCCAAGACTAGTAGCATGTTCTTTAAATTCAATATTATTGTTATTAAATAGTAAAGTGGGTTTCAAAATATAATTTCCTCTAGTGTTACTGATGAAAATAGCATGTGTCTTTTTGATATTAATAGATAACATATTTTTAGAAGAACATTCATAGACTCTGGCTAGATCAGCATTAATTTTCTCCGAGATTTCGGAAGCGGATGTTCCTGAATGATCGAAGTATAATTGGACATCATCTGCAAAGAGATGAATTTTACAAAACATTGGGCAAATCATTTATGTACAAGGAAAACAAAATTGGTCCAAGGATAGAACCCTGGGGAACTCCAGAAGAAATAGAGATGTAAGCTGAAAAGAGTCCGTTGTTGTAAACTGTTTGCATTCGACCCTTCAAATACGATTGGATTAAAATTGTGGCATGGCCAGAGAAATTGAAATTTTGACGAAGTTTTTTGCACATAATCTTATGAGAAATAGTGTCGAAAGCTTTTGAGTAGTCAAGAAGTATCAACACTACCGGCTTATTGTTATCCAAAACAATGCCAATATCGTCAAATACTTTTAACATCGCAGTTTTTGCGCTGTGTTTAGGGCGATACCCCGACTGGTGCATATTGAGAAGGTTGTTGTGTTCGACGTATTTACAAATTTGTGATTTCAACAAAAATTCAAAAACTTTTGATAAAGCACTTAGAATACTGATCGGTCGTAGGTTGTCAATTGAATCACTGGAAGATTTCTTTTTTATTGGTATAATTTTGGATTTTTTCCATCCATCTGGAAACTGGCTGAACAAGATGATGCAATTAAATAAGTGAGTGAGAGGTTTTACAACTACCGGACAAATTGTTTTCAAAAATTTTAATGGAAGTAAATCCAGTCCTACCGCGTTTGATTTTACATGATGCATGGCACTAATTACATCGGCCTCACTGACGATATCGAAATAAAATTCGTTTTCAGGAAGTCGCTGTTCTTCGTGACTTTGGATATTACATTCAATCGAAATATTGGGACAACTAAAATTCTTGGCAAAACTATCGATGATTTCATCAGCATTTAAACCGTTGATCTGGCTAGAGTTGGTTTTACCAACACCCATTGATTTGAGTCTTTTCCATAGTTCCTGGGCGGGTAGTTTGGGGTCGAGATGAAATGAAAAGTAGTTTGTTTTAGCATCACGAATAAGCTTGTTTACTTTATTGCGCAGCCGTTTGAATAGATTGTGGTCGCTAATGAGCTTTGAGTTTTTCCATGCATTGTAAGCCAAGTCACGATCAACCATAGCTTTGCTTATTTCACTATTGAACCAAGAGTTGTGTTTTTTATTAGAATTGAGAACACGAATAATATTTTAACTATATTTCCACCGCCTTACCCTATAACACCTTATATCAAATTTGTTTTTCACCTCAATTATTTTTACTCTTTTTTACGTTTATATTATACACAAAATCGTTATTTCACCTACTTCATCTTTTCCTCATTATTCCATTTCCACACATTATCTTCAATCTCCATTACTTATCATCCATTTCCACCTTCCCTTTTTCATTTTATCCCACCAGACCATAGTCGCACCGCCGACTAACACACGCATAATCAGCTATATGATTAGTTTATACTTTTAAGTGTACACTTCAATGGACCTTCATACAATTATTTTTTACTTCGTTTTTTTTAATATAATATTATACACAAAATAGCATAATTCACTTTGTCTTTTTACCAGCGACAGGTCTCGCACGTTCTGCACACTTCGAACACAGGCGTACCAAGTTTCCCATTATCAGTCCACTCCCATTTTTACGGTTCCATCAAACCAACAATTCCACTCCACAACTTCTTCTTACTTTAAGAAAATTTTTTTCCAGTTTTTTTTCACAACTTGTTCTTTTCTCATTATTTGTCTTTTTTTTAATGTGGAAAGATTCCTTTCCCTTTTAAGAGGTTTCTTTTTTTTTTAGCGTTTCTAAATCAACATTCTCTATACCGGCCAGTACCCATTAATGGGTAAATATGTACCCATTTTTCGATAGTATATGGAACTGTCAAAAAATGGGTACTTTTAAAATCAAAATAATGCATACTAAAGACCCATTTTTATGTTAAATGAGAGACCAAAAGATGGGTATTTTTCCAACCATTAATGGGTAAAAAATATCTTAGCATTTTCCTGGCTCGCTTTGTATATTTGAAAGTGTGTGGTTCGAAAAATAAAAAAACTTCGCGGAATCCATTCCACGAAAACGCGAAGAATATGGAAGAACTGAAGGTTAAACTTGATAGCGCAAGCTTCCAAAAACTAAGAGGTAAGTTAATAATTTAATATAATAATATAAAATGCTTCAATTTCATCAGTAGAATCGTACTTCCGAGTATGTGTCTCTTCCGGAGCGTAAAATCCAAGCTTTCATCAAGTTGACGTCAAAATTATTTAAATCCTTTCAGATATATTCCACGGATATCCTCTCTGGATGATAACGAGGTGATGACTGCTTTAATGGACCACTTGAACGTCGCCTGAATATTTGCCGGTGTGAAAACTCCCGAACGAAACTTAACATACCTGATAGGTAAAAGGCCTGAGGTTAAAGGGTTGTCAAAATACAAATACACATTCAGTAATTGCGATCTATTATGTTTATTCTAATGCTCATAATTCAATATCACAATTAAAAACAAATCACGAAAAATGGGTATTCCATACCCATTTCGCAAATAACAAACATTTCGAAAAATGGGTATTTCATACTCGTTTTCCAAAATAACAGACGTTTTGAAAAATGGGTATTTCATACCCATTTCCCAAATAACAAACATTTTGAAAAATGGGTAAAAAATACCCGATAGCCTGACGTACAGGCTCTTTACCCATTAATGGGTAAAAGCGTTTTACCCATTAAAGGAGTTAACCCACTTAAGTTCAAAATGGGTGATATTTTACCCATTAATGGGTACTGGCCGGTTTCAGTGTATCTGTCAACTGCAGCTTTTTGAAGTTTTATCGACGCACACTAGTGAATCATTTGAATTAAAGAAGTGTGAACAAGAGGGAAACAGATTAGTTGGGAAAACAAAGATGATAAGTATCAAGGTACTGATAATGAATTCCGGGAACTTAGAAACATCGACTTTGATGATTTGAAGCATGAAAATGATGCCATGTTGTTCTGGGGGAAGGTTTTAGCATTGAAAAGATTTGAAATTTCATTTGAATTTGGTACAGAATTTTATACCAAATTTATTTATTCTTCCTCATTGATCTGCGACGGCGAAAAGAGTTTTTTTTTCGTTTACAATATAAACAAAACTTAAATTTGAAACAGTTTTGGGACAAACATGATGAAGGGAATTTTGGCAACCAAAAATTTGGTTACTTTCAATCAGGAAAACTTAAAATAAATCAACACATAAAAGCCATAGAACAGTGAATATTTCTTATTGTTATTTGGGTTAAGTTATATTTGTTATGTTTATATATTGACCAGGCGAACAAATAAATATATATTGTATTTTAAATTCAATTATAGTCTTGGTTTAAGTTTTATGTGTTTAAACATAAATGATTAAGTCTGATTTTAAAATAACACTAAGAATGCTTTGAATAGTTTCTCAAATCTATCGGAAACAAATTACTTGAAATATGATCTTTTTTTCTGCTTGGAAAACTCTGTGTCATTCCTCAACAAAAATGGCCGTGGGTTGAATGTTGTACATGTTTAATACCACAGCAGATTCAAAGATCGAAACGTCATTTAGGTCAAGCGTTACATAATAAATAAAATGTCCTTTGTGGTTCCACGCATAATTAAAAACCATTCATTGACAATTCCCCATATTATTGATAACTATTTCCCATATTGTTGTGACAATAACCCTAAAGTTGATAAGTATAAGTTAACAGTATCCTTTACAGTATTAACCACATGGCAGAGGCCAAATAGCATTATGCTGAATAGGCGGTTGTATTCGCTTTATTTTCGTTCTATTTTATGTCAAAATGTTGGGATATAATCCAGAATTAAAAAAATCTAACAATGACAATATGGCATACAGTAACCATTGTGTAAGTGTAAAGAATTTTTAGTTAAAACCATTACAGAACAATTCCACATATTGTAACAATATATCTTACATACAACAACATAATTGTAATATGCGAGAAATGGTTTTTCATTACGTAGGCTATTTCTTGATTTTTTTTAGGATCCAGTTTTTTCCAGTTTTTTTTTTGCATTCTTCCAGTTTTTTCAAAAAAAAATATTGGCAACGCTCCCAAGTAGCACCGAAAACATAAATATTTCAGTTTTATTTCTCATGTGTCATGCTGTAGATCTATAACAGTGTGATTTGACTAGTTTTGTCATGAAGGTGTTCGTTTGATGCAATTCAAGTCCAGATTCTTTTGGCCGACTAATTAATTTGTCATACATGTGTTTGAAGTTTATCAGCTAAGATATGTTCGTTTACGTCTGAAATCTTGTTTGCACATTTTGTTTCACAAATGTATCAATATGAGTCTTCCGTATTTCAAGAAACAAACATATGCGAGAAGGGCCAAACGTCAACAAAACTAGTCAGGTATGTTTTGTTAGTGCCGTATTGAACAGAAAAAGACAGTCTTTGAACTTTGATATTAGACAAATATATATCAAATGTGTATTTATGTAACATACTCATTTGACACTGAAACATTCAAGAACCTATACCCTTCAGTTATGCTAGAATGAAGTATTGATTTTCTGTTGACAATTGCTTACATGATCGAACATCAGGATTGGTGAAATTGCTTGTATAATAACGTCTTGATTCTGCAAAACGTCAGCGCAAACGAACTATTATTTTCTTTTGCAAATGCTTTAAATATATTCCAATCCTCCTTTTCTGAATCCACTTATATCAAACCGAATATCTGTATAAGTTCCCAATAAGGTTGACAAATATGATGATGGTAAGGTTTAAGAGGATTCTGGCTACTCTATATCTCATATGTCGAAATGGTCGAGTGGTAAGAACACGGATCTAGTACGCTTGGAGTCCATAGTATGAACCTGATTCATGAAAGTCTTTTTGTTTCCGACGAAAATTTGTTTAAATTATGTTTAAGAATTTTTTGTTTATGACAATTGTCAGACATAAATTATGTTTCATAGGCTCCACCTTCTGCGCTATTTCAATTCTATAGGAGTTCCTAAAAAGGTTTACCATCATCGGAATGACAACATAATCATTTATCTTATTTAAGCAAAAATGCATCCAATCAAACATTTCGTGTTACTTGGGCTTTCCACACCCCCCCCAAATTTTCAACCCCCCCAAAAACAAATTTTAAAAAACCACCCCCCCTTATTCCCAAAAAAATCACTTTCCTAACCTCCCCACTCCACCTAAAGAGCGTCGAGAATTTCGATGGTTTCATTTATAAATAATATTGTCTCACACAGAATTGACTCGATGGAACTTTTATCAAAATTAAACTTCTACACACCAACAAGTTATTTAAGGCACCGACAGTTATTTGCAACTAATTACCATCGTACGAACTACGGAAAATTTGAACCCATTAATCAAATGATGACCACTTACAATAAACATTGCAATGGTTTTGATTTCCCAATTTCCAAAACAAAATTAAAGCAATATTTGCGCGCGCAGTAGGAGGTAGGAGGTCTTTATGTTTAGTAAGGTTTGCCCATGCATACTATATTGTATAAAAACAATTTAGCGTATAAGATAAACTATGTAACAAAACTCGATTGACGACAAATAAATAAATATGGCCGCTAAGTGATGCTTTGGATTGACATTCCAACAGTACCCATTGCCTTTTTTGGAGACCCAATACGAGATGAACGAGTCAGATCCACTCAGTAACCTCACCCGACCGATATTTGTTTTTGCTGGATCTTAGGCAAACAATGTTTGAGTGTTCCAGTGAAGTAAAATGTTTATTTAATCATCTTTTATGCCTGCTTGCTTTGATCTCCACAGAAAAAAAATATTTTAATCAATTTTCTTGCCATAAAAATCCCAGATTTTTCATCTTTCCCGCAACCCCATCATCGGCGCCAACCCTGAGCTTGTATGTGGTGCCATCCTCTTCGAATCGTAGCTGTTGCTGCTGTTGTTGTTGGTTCCTGGGGCGAACAGAAAAAAAAGGCCAACGGAATGTGCGATGATGAAGGAACCCGGTTTGATGCCCATAACCACTTTGCACTCGCTTCAAGTGGAAGTTCTTATGTTATGGATGCCACCAACCTCCAACCAACGCTCGCTCGCTCGTAGCAGGCTTAGGCATTCCGTTCGGCTCTGAACTAGGCCGAGTGTGTCCATCGGAGCGTAGTTTGCTTTCAAGTTTCGACACTGTCGTCATCGTCGTTGTCGACCGGAAAAGCGACGAGGAGCGAATCGGGCAAAAGTTGTGCAAGGAAGCGGAAAGGAAAACACGCCACGGGATGCGTCCGGCGATGGTGTGGCATGCGAGGCGGAACACCGAGACCGGTATTGTTGGAGATTATGTGAGTGGAAAGTTTCTTTTCGCAACTCGAACTCACAAGATGGTGCATTTGTCTGTCCGTCTATGCCACGGTTGGTTTTGAAAAGAAAGAAAAAGAAAGCAGAAATGCAGACGTTTCTTTTGTTTGACGTGTGAGTTTTTTTTTTTGCGCTTTTGAAAAATGTTTATTCTGTACATGTGGATGACAGATCTCGATGTCAGTTGCAGAATGCAGCAATCATGCAAGACGGATTGCACCTGAATGGGAGCGGGAAAAAAACGCTCGTCGTTGCACAATACTGCAAAAGTGTAAATTTCAACATCAACTGCAGCTGCATACATAAACTGCATGCGTAAAACGGGAACGGAGAAACAGCGATGCAGATGTAATAAATTTGTTGAACTAGTTCAGAACTCTGGAAGAGATGCGGTACGCGTTCTACAACCACAGGAGATTGCAATGGAATGGCCCTTCCTGGCGAAGGCTGACCCAACCAAAATGATTTCGAATTTCAAATGGAAAGACGACAGACACCCAAATGGCAATCCATAGCACCGAGCCAGACGTGCCGAACTTGACTTCATTTCCGGTCTGCAAGACAGTCGCCGCCCCCCGAGGCGTCAAAGCCCTGATCGACGCAGGCATCACTCTTCAGTCTGCCATTTTCCACGCAATTGTTTGTTATAGACCGGAAAAATGAAAAAAACAAATCGCAACGCATTACATTCCCTCCCACGCAACAACTGTCTGTCTATCTGTCTATGCCCCAAAAAGGCTATGAATTCCGGAAATGAACACCATAATCACGTACGTTCATCGCTGTCGTCGTAATCACATTGGCATATTGGGAGGAAAAATTGCGTCACCATCAGCCAATTGATAAGGGGTGGAGAAAGCTGTCTGCCACACTTTCAATTCAAGGCACATTAATTGACCTTCTAGACGACGAAGACCTTCGTTTCCCATGTCACATGGTGTGTCGAGACGACCTGCGGCTCCTTCCCCTCACCGGCCGGTTCCGAAAATTCGCTTCACATTTTTTTTTTTTCAAATCCAGAAACTCCTCCGCAATGTGCCGAAGGTAGACGTGCGTGTGCGTGTTGTTAACTTATTGTCTTTCCCAGACCGGTGGAATGTCAATTGGAAGGTGGGGTGGCAGAGACGAAGGTGACATGCTTCATTGCCATTCAAGCTCAATGAGCTCGAGATATGGTGGCTCATGGTGGGGGTGGTGGCAACGGATGAGCGTGGGTTTGTCTCCCACGCATGAAATCTTCTGTGTGCGGTTTGTGATTAAAAGTTCAAACCACTGCCGTGGGGGGTGCACCATATGGTGGACCGTGGGTGGAGGTTTACGGGAGTCAAGTGGGGGCGGGGATAGCTAGATGGTTCCAAGATGGTTGATGACGTAGATCACCGCCCTGGTGGCAGAGGTGTTTATGGCGTGGGCTTTTTGCTGTTGTAGGGTTGAGTTTGTTTGGGAAGAGAAGAACGCATTATGTCCGCAATCTGATAAGCGACGTTGATGAGGCTTGAGTGGTGTTTGGCTTTTTAAAAGAGAGAATCTGTGTGGGTTTCGAAGTGGATTTCGCATTGAAGTTCAATGGTTTTCCGTTGCTTGGAAAATTGATGAATGGCTTTTAAATGGATGAGGTTATTTTACTAGGATCAGTAATCCTTTGTCGGGATTTCAAACAGCTGAAAGTTTTCGTGCTGAACTGAACTGGTCGGCTTGTCGTGCCGCAAGGGCTTAGTAGGGATTCTTTGTCAAACCCCGAAATTAAAAGTCAGTTCCATTGTGGTGGTATGACATCAATTAGTTTTTCCTCTGTATTTATCTACATTGAACCCAAACATCCTCCTTTTATCGAATGAATCCTCTGTCGGTTCACATCGAGACATTAAAATCGCATTTTCGAATGGTTGATGCAAGCGGACGATGGTTTTCTAGAAATCAGATGATTTTCCTTCGAATGTTGAAAAACTAATAATACGCGAAGTGAATTGACCTCCCGTTCAAATTCGAATGAACGCTGTATGAAAAATCATCATCCCAATATCGAATGCGTATTGCATTGGAAAAGCCCTATAACGCAAATCTTTTGAAATGAGGCTGAAAATCATTTCATTTTACATCATTCGGTAAAAACCTATCAATCGCTATAAGAACTGGTACCAGCATGAATAAAGCATGGAAACCCGACAACTGTTATTGGAGAGTTGTAGACAAGTCTCCATCTCTCCCAATTTTTGAGCTCCCGAAGCAATTCATGATTATACGGTAGAGGGAGTGATATGTGTAAATTTCGATAACTCTGGATTATATATAAGGCCTGTACTCGAAAAAAATGCACCATTTTTATCCGTGTGTAACTTTTTTGTCCATGGATAAAAATTGATGAAAATCTGGGTATAACTAGTTTGGAGTGTTTAAATGTGCAAAATTTCATAACAATCGGTTCAGTGGTTATTGAGATGTCATCGAAACAAGAAGAAAATCACCGGAGAATTTTGCACGCCGTCATGGAAAATCCGACTGCGACCATGAGATGGATCGGAAGACAACTGGGAATCACCCATACAACTGTGTCCCGGGTGGTAAAATCGTTTAAGGAGTCCCAGACGACCGAGCGGCGGGCTGGAAGTGGAAGAAAATCGAAGACAGCTGACCCCGTGAAGGCCCGGAAGGTGTTGGATTATTTCAAGTGTAATCCGAACCTTTCGATTCGCGACGCGGCTCTGAAGGCAAAGTGTTCCGCCTGGTTCGTTCAGCAAACCATGAAACGAGCTGGGCTTCGTGTATTCAAGGTCCGCAAGGCACCGAACCGGCGTGACCAACAAAACACGGCGGCCAAATCCCGCGCAAGGAAGCTGTATCGAGAGTGGTTAACGAAACCGATGTGTGTGTTTATGGATGACGAAACCTACATCAAGGCAGACGCAAAGCAGATACCGGGGCTGGAGTTCTACATTGCCAAATCACGGTTTGATGTTCCGGAAGACATAAGGAAGAAGAAAGAGGACAAATTCGCTAAAAAATACTTGCTCTGGCAGCCCATATGCCAATGCGGTAAACTGAGTAAACCGTACATCACAACGGGTACCATCAACAGCGAAATTTACCGCACCGAGTGCCTCCAGAAACGTCTGTTGCCCTTCCTGCGGTCCCACGGAGGCGAGACATTATTTTGGCCAGACCTGGCATCATGCCATTACGCGCGATCGACGTTGGATTGGTACAGAGACAATAACGTTGTTTTTGTACCAAAAACCGCCAACCCCCCAAATTCACCAGAGATTCGTCCGGTGGAAAGATTTTGGGCCATAATGAAGGCCAAAGTTCGAAAATCGTCCAAGGTGTTTAAGAACGAGCTGGAGTTGAAGAAAGAATGGATGAAAGTGACCAAAAAGGTCGGCTCCACCATTGAACAAAATGTAATGAGGGGTCTTAAGGGAAAGGTGCGGGCTTTCAGTGATGGAAAGGAAATTGAATAATGTAATTATGCCGAAACATAATCCATATGTATTAATTCATTCCCTGAAAGTTTGAAGAAAATCCGACTTAAAATAAATTTTTGGCGAACACTTTTGTCTAGTGCATTTTTTTCGAGTACAGGCCTTAATATTTTATATATTATAAAAAATAAATAAAGATATAAAATAAACAAAAAATTTAATTTGGTAATTTGCCATACAAAAAAAAAATATATTGATTCCAAACCAACCCAAACACCACCCATCCGATTTCCGAATGCTTATCGTAAAAGGGCGCTGATTTACTTTTCAGTCGATCTTGGGATGATGTGTGGGTTCAGTGTACTCACTTTTTTGCATTACTACCGTAGTAACATATGAGATTCAAATGGTTCATTTCATTTATAACAATCACTGTAAAGCGTGTCCCACATCAAATTGCAGCACGCAAAAAACGCTGTAGAAAATTACCTAGTAGACCGATCCTTTTAAAATTTTCAGACAGTTAAATATAACCTATAAGTAAGCTTTTATTTCATTCAACTTCAATACCTTAATCGTACGCACGCACCTTACGCTTAACTCCACTCATTAGGTTCTGTACAACATCTGGCTGCAGTTTCTTCTGTGCGGAAACCCACTTTTTCTTGATGTCTTCCTCAGATTTGACCTCCTTAAGATGCTTCCGTAGTGTTTGCTTCATAATAGCCCAGTATTTTTCGATGGGCCTTAGTTCCGCAGCGTTGGGGGCTTGGGTACGAAAGTGACCCCCGTAGGCTACCACTCCAGTGGCACGAAGCAAAATCCGGCCAGAAGACCGTAGGGCCTTCGTGTTGCTTCAACAGAGGAAGCAGACGCTGCTGTAGACACTCCATGAGGTAGATCTCCCCGTTTACACTCCCGATAGTCACGAATAGCGCACTCCGTTTGTCACATCAGCAAGCATCTTGGCAAACTTTGAAAGTTTCTGCTTCCTTACTTCCTCCGGAACATTAAATTTGTGCTGGGTGGTGAAGACAGTAGCCCCGGAAGCTGCCAGAAGTCCGCCTTGACGTAAGTCTCATCATCCATGATGAGACAATGAGGCTTCGTCAGCATCTGGGTGTACAGTTTCCGGACCCGTGACTTTCCCACCGTATTTTGCCGTTTTTTACGATTTGGAGCCTTCAGCACTTTGTACGAACGTACGCTTTCACGACACGCTTGTGATCCTGATCACTAATAGAACATCCATTCTGACCGCATTTCTCCTTCCGTTCGATGCCCAAAGTTTCGTAGTAACGTTTAACCACACGACTCACCGTTAACTGCACGATTTCGAGTTGTTCTCCGATGTCCCGATGAGAGAGTTGAGGATTTTGCAGGTGCTTGCGCAAAATCAATACGCGACGTTGTTTTTCGCCTGACGCCATTTTTTCCAATTTTCGAAAAACTGTCAGTGATAAAAATACAAAAACAACAAAACACTCTAAACTTCTTCTACCCAAATTTTCAAGAGAAAATACCCAATGGGTAGTTATCTGCAGCGTTTCTTCCGTGATGCAATTTGGTGTGGGACACCCTTTAGTACCTATTAGATTCACTATAAATGATTATTGCGATGCAAGGAAATGGAAAAGCACATCGAAATTTTAGATATACTATTCCTTTTACGATATATAATTTCAAAACATCCATGGTATTCCCAAGTATTGTATAATAAGTTTAATTTTGTTGTTTCATTGCTGTGATACATTGCCTAAACTTTCAGGAATTCCGTCCACAATTTCAGTAGATCCATAAACTGCAGACATTTAATTACAAAAAGAATTGTTATCATCATTTTATATTCAACACCCCTTCACTATATTTTATATGCCATTTATATGACATTTTCAGTT
>JAHHFK020001678.1:0-40078 GCA_024533555.2 Aedes koreicus | reverse complement strand
ACTTGATTAAACTGTAAAATTAACAAAAATAGTGCCCCCCACCCCCGAAAAATGCAGGCATAATCTATGGATCATACCATATGGTTTGTTAAACAAAAACTGATTTACTATGTATCATTATTATAAGCTTATGGTTCATTATTTTTTTTATGGATCGTTTATTACTTTTTATATGCAAAAGTACGTTTGCCCGGCCCCAAAATCCCTCCATACAAAATTTCACGCCGATCGGTTCAGTAGTTTTCGAGTCTATTTGGTTCAGACAGACAGACAGACAGAATTTTTTTATATATAGATAGATAGATAGATTTTTAGACGAAAATCACAGCGCTCTGTACGGAAAATGACCGCAGATCTGAATGTTTCGAGATCGTCAATACACAATATACTGCAAAATGACCTCGATTCCAAGCTTTCAAGAAACGTAAGGTTCGCGGAGTTTCGGAACCTTCCAAGCAGAAACGACTCGAAAGAGCAAGCCTGCTTTTGTCGCGGCACGGTGGGGAAGAATTTATCTTTTCTGATTGTGGGCTCTCTCTTCGAGAACTGTTCCAGAGAGTGATAGAAATATTCCACGGTTCCCAAGTGCTGCGTCAGTGATGGTTTGGGGAGGAATTTGCAAGCGAGGCAAATCACCACTGGTTTTCATCGAAAAAGGCGTTAAAGTGAATGCCGTATATTATAAAACGGAAGTTTTGGAGAAAGTTGTCAAGCCATATGTACAAGAGGTGTTTGGAGATGATCACTATGTGTTTCAGCAGGACGGAGCGCCATCGCATCAATTTTATTTATTTAAATAGCCATACATCGTATTTACGATATGACTTCATCTACAACATTTCGCCAATATACTCGGTCTATGGCTGCCTCTCTCAACCTCGTTGACGACCCACACTCGCCAGATCCTGTGCACCTGGTCCGCCCATCATGTATCTGTACCCCACGCCTTCTTATACCGGCAGGATTCGAGGCGAACACCATTTTTGCAGGGTTGTTGTCGGCATTCTCGCAGCATGCCCTGCCCACTGTATCCTTCCAGCCTTCGTGACCTTCTGAATGCTGGGTTCGCTGCAGAGTTCAGCGAGCTCGTGGTTCCATCTTCGCCGCCATGCTCATCCTCCTACGCCGCCAAAGATAGTCCTAAGCACCCGGCGTTCGAAAATACCGCTAAGGCTTGCAGGTCCTCCTCGAGCATCGTCTCGTGCCCGTAGAGAACAACTGGTCTTATCAGCCTTATCAGTCTTATTTAGTATAAGAAATAAATAAAATGTGGAAAAATAAATGCATCAAATTTTCAATGGTATTCAAATAAACTGTGGATCGGAGACTTATTTCGGCATTCTTTTAGATAATATCATTCAATTCCATGCACTTTTCAAGAAATTCATGATTAATTTATCGAATTTTTTTTTTTTTAATTTGATTTATGTTGTTGTAAATTCACATAATTTCCGAGGCGCATTAATGTTCTGCTCTTATCGTGCCAATATTCACCATAAATACAATTACGCACATAATTTGGAGCATAATGCGCTGTAGAAAACAACATTTGTTTTGGATATTTTGCTATCAAACAATTTCCCGCAACACTAGACCTTTTTTTTTACTGCTAAATGAATCAGAAGAGCAAAGAATCGAACAAAGCATAACAACAAAAACCAACCTCGATTTCACAGAGAAGTTTGACAGATGTGGCCATTTGGCCGCATTCTGGTTTTAATGGCAGCCAAAAGGTTTTATGAAGGTTCTCAAGTGGTCATAACATCTTTCACTAGAGCATTTTCAAAATCTTTATACTCTTATAAAGGTTTTATTAACTTGTTTTTACAACCGTCTGTAGAGTGAGCCATTTTGTACAAATTTCGGCTTTAAAGAAGCATAGAGGAGGTGTTGGTAGA
This sequence comes from Aedes koreicus, assembly GCA_024533555.2. Taxonomy (NCBI): domain Eukaryota; kingdom Metazoa; phylum Arthropoda; class Insecta; order Diptera; family Culicidae; genus Aedes; species Aedes koreicus. Next base: position 38,180 of record JAHHFK020001678.1, on the reverse strand, counting down.
CAAAACAGTTTTGAATGTAGTTTTATCAACAAAGGCTATACGGCTGAAATAAAACTAAAATTGTTACTTGGGAATGAAGTGGGCTGAACTTCATGTATTCAAGGTGAGGACCAAACCAGGCCTAACCGAACCGATAAACAGAATACGGTGACCAAATCCCGCGCCAGGAAGCTGTACCGCGAGTGGTTGGTGCATCCGAAATGCATCGTAAGGGAGGACGAGACGTGCATTAATGCGGACGCCAAGCAGATCCCCAGTCTTGAGTTTTTCGTCGGCAAATCTTGCGTGAATTTTCCAGAGAGGTTCCAAAAGAAGAAGGTCGACAAATTTGCCAATAAGTGCTTGGTGTAACAGGCGATCTGTGTGCAAATTCAGCAAACCGTACATAACGACTGGCACCATCAACGGTCAAATATATTAAAAAGAATGCCTCCAGAAGCTCCTGATGCCCTTCCTCCGGTCTCATGAAGGTGACACTCTGTTTTAACTGGATCTGGCATCGTTCGATTACGCCAAACCTATGATGGAGTGGTACGAAGCCAACGATATTGTTTATATGCCGAAAAAGGGAAATTCGCCAAGCTCGCACGAACTTCGCCCAGTAGAAAAATTCTGGGCGATTCTGAAGGGATTCCGGAAAACAGGAAAGGTCTTCAAAAACGACAAGGATTTGAAGAAAGAGTAGATGAAAATGAGTAAGAAAGATGGCGCAATTGTTGCACAGGATTTGATGGGTAGCGTTAAGTCCAAGGTTCGGGCATGTAGCCTAGGAAAGGATGTTCAATAAACCATCTTTGCAGAAACATAGCTAATATCTAAAACTACTGATTTATTATTTATTCCCTGAGAGTTCTAAAAATATCCGACTTGAAATTAATTTTTAGTGATCATTTTTGTCTGTTGCATTTTTTTCGAGTACAATCTTTAGATTCCACAATTGATTGAACGAACTAAAAAGCAATATAATCAAAGTGCAACATTTTCTACGAGGACAGTCCGAGAAATATCAAGGCTATTAAAGAAAAACAATTATTTTGGAAAAGTGGCGATTTATTACATAATATAGTGCCTCTTTTTTTGCTTGATATACTTCAGAAAGCGATGCTCGATCTGTTTTGTTTCGTTTGAAAAATACGTTTCCTCAAGATTTGCAAAGTAGGCTTATTTACTTTTTTTCGAAAACCATGCACAATCACCACGCGAACAAAGCTGTAGTTTTATTTTTTTCATATTCAACAAAACTACTTTTCAAGTGCTATGCCGTAGGATGAAGCACTACATTGGTAGAGGACCTCTTTTCGACGTTAATCTCTATTACTCGATTACCAATATTCAAGTCAAATGACTTAATTTTTTCAACTTGATTAGTGTCCGTGGATAATTAATCATGTACAAAAATTCGAGTCATTTGGTTTTAATACGACTGAGTAATAGCGATGGATAGCAGGAATAAGTCCACAGATCTACAATAATTTAAACACTCCCAGCGTGATCTATTTTCATGCATAATTGTTTCTTTTACGAAAAGTGCGGAAATCAAGCAAGCAATAAGTCCGCCGAAGTCACCGAAGTCATCTAATGGCGCACTTCTGCAAGCGTTTTTGTACAACTAGCGAGAGCCTCAAAGTAAAATGTATAGTAAAAATAAAACAGGAAGATAAAAAACTATGCTAATGCTGATAATGACTAGTTTTTCAGTATTGGTTGACTGCAATGCGTAACAACCAAGCGCCAAACACTTATGCTAGAAGTTAGCGATTTTGAATTCGATTTATAGAGAACCGTTTTATACTTGAATTTTGTATATTTTTAAACGACTTTTTGACGCGATGGTTAACTACTCCGAAAAAAAGTTTTGAGTATTCTAAAAATATTAAAATCTATGTATTTATCTATACATATAAAATGAATTTCTGTCTGTCTGTCTGTCTGAACCTTATAGACTCGAAAACTACTGAACCGATTGGCGTAAAATTTTATATGGAGGGGTTTTTGAGGCCCGCAAAGGTTCTTATGATAGTTAGAGACCCCTCCCTTCTTTGGAAGGGGGGGGGGGGCTGCCATACAAATGAAACACAGTTTTCTGCACAACTCGAGAACTAATCAAGCAAGGGCTTCAAATGGTGAGTTGACAACTTCGAAGGAGGGTGCGGCCGACCTCTCGTCCTCACAAGTTCCTACCTCACGCCTCCACGAGTCATATGATCACAAAAGACTGCCAGCTGAAACATGGAGACGCTGGTTGGCGTAGCCTGGGCAATGTTGTCAATCTGACAATAGCGAAGTGAGGGGGTGCGACTTAAGATCGTGTACCTTTAAATCGGCAAACGTACTTTTGCATATAAAAAGTAATAAACGATCCATAAAAAATTGAAAATCGTGCCACGAAAAACGCATTTTTTACCCATAAGACTCTGGTGAATATCCATAAAAAAATTGAAATGATCCATAAAATACAGCAATGTGATCCATACTTTATAACAAATTTAGCAATAAAATATCAAAAATGTACCGTTTTATATCTAGGGCATGGTCGTTAAAAGTGTACGGATTACCCATAAACATATTGCAAATTATCCATAAAAGGTTCAATAACTTTCCTTAAACTTGTAAAATTGATCCATAGAATGTAACCTTTGTGCAATAAAATATATTCGCATGTTCCATAATTTATTTGAAATTTTCCATAAATAAATTGCCAATGATCCATAGACTGATGAATAATGAACCATAAGCTTATAATAATGATACATAGTAAATCAGTTTTGTTCGCTAAACCATATGGTATGATCCATAAATTATGCCTGCATTTTTCCAGGTTGGGGCACTTTTTTTTTAAATTTTGATCCTTAAAGATTGTAAAATTGATCTCCAACTGCGTTACTTTTCAAATTTAGTTACATGTCCGGTCTTTCGGGTATCCGGATATAGTATTACTGCTAAAGAAGGATTGCGGAGTTTTTGCGTAGCCGTATTGAGGATTGAAGAACTAAACGGTCGATGTTTCCGACATCCGAAGTGTTAACATAGCATAGATTAGATTCCAGGCAAACGGCTGATTCAAGCATTTGCCCGGTATAATGCAAACAGAGGATGTTTTTTTTAGTTTGGTCCGACGAGCGACAGCGAGTTGGACAGCAAGCGTCTGCCCGGCATAATTTAAATCAGATTTTCTGAAACAACAGTTTAATCAAGTTACATTCTGTGGATCAATTTTGCAAGTTTAAGGAAAAATATTGAACCTTTTAAGTATCATTTGCAATGTGTTAATGGGAAATCCGAAAAAATTATATATTCTTCCCTTGATATAAAACGGTTAATTTTTGATATTTTATTGCTAAATTTTGTTAAAAGTATTGATCAAATTGATGAATTTTACGGATAATTTCTATTTTCTTTTTTGTGGGTTTTCACCAGAGTCTTATGGGTCAAGAATGCGTTTTTTATAGAACGATTTTCAATTTTTCATGGATCATTTCTTCAGTTTTAAAGGTGCAAACATAGGGCTGCCGTAGTTCTTAACGTGCACGAGTGCTCTTTACCAAACTTATTGGGAAACAAATGTCACAGTTACGGTCGTAAAAGAACGTGAGATCGCAAAAGTAAGTCAGCGTTCTGAAAATTAAAAATCTTCTCCAAAGTGGTCCTTCTTTTACAGCAATATTTAAGCCTCATATATAAAGGAACGGACATTTTAATAAATTTGAGTAGTAGCACAGTCAGGGATCGATTTTCCCGTTGTTAAATTAAAAAAATAATTTAAACCCAAAATTGGAATAATTCCGGCATAATTAATGGATCATTTATATTATAATAAATGCACAAAATTGATTTGCTATGGACCATATTTAGAAGTTTATGGTTCATTTTCAAACCTATTATGGATCATTGGCGATTTATTTATGGAATATTTTCAACAATTTATTGATCATGTACATATATTTTAGTTCACAAACGTTAAATTCTAAGGATCAATTTTACAAGTTTAAGGAAAGTTATTGAACCTTTTATGGATAATTTGCAATATGTTTATGGGAAATCGGTACAATTTTATGGATCATAGCCTAGATATATAACGGTACATTTTTGACATTTTATTGCTAAAACTTACATAAAGTATGGATCACATTGCTGTATTTTATGGATCATTTTAATTTTGTTATGGATTTTCATCAGAGCTTTATGGGTCAGAAATACGTTTTTTATGGAACGAATTTCAATTTTTCATGGATCATTCCTTCAGTTTAAAGGTGCAAACTTAGGGCTGCCCTTTAAATCATATTGTACCTTGTGATCAAAAAGTTCCGGTAATTTTCAATTTAAAAAGGCCGCCTTTATTTTTTCGGTAAAATCTTTTTAGTGTAAGATGGCAACACTAGTTCTGATATTCTGTCAAAGTGTGAGAGCAAATTATCCATTAGTTTTGTTTTGACAACTGCTTTTGTTAGTCGAAAAATAGACGCTCGGCGATTTTTACCATGGATAAAAAATTGGAACAACGCGTTTGTGTGAAATTTTGTGTTGCAAACGGATTTTCTGCAGCGGAAACGCTCAGAATGTTGCAAAAAGCCTTTGGTGAGGACTCTATGTCACAAAATCGTACATTTGTTTGGCACAAAGACTTTAAAGAAGGCCGTGAAAGCGTGAGTGACATGCCGCGTTCTGGACGACCATCGACCTCAACTACCGATGAAAACATCGCTTCCGTGAAGAATTTAGTTATGGAAAACCGCTCAATTAGCATTCGGGAGATAGCTGCACTCCTTGATATCTCATTTGGATCGACCGAACACATTTTGACGGAAATTCTGGGCATGAAACGCATTGAAGCACGACTTGTTCCAAAAGAGCTGAATTTTTTGCAAAAACAGCATCGAGTTGAGGTCGCTAAACAGATGATTGCGAACGCAGATAGCGATCCCACATTCATGGAACGCATCATAACTGGTGATGAAACGTGGGTATATGAATTTGATATGCTCACAAGTCAACAATCGTCCGAATGGCGCGCCGAAGATGAGCCGAAACCAAAAAAATCACGACAAAGTCGCTCCAAAATTAAAGTTTTACTGACCGTTTTCTTTGATTTTCGCGGTGTCGTCCATTCTGAATTCCTTCCAGAAGGTCGAACGGTTAACAAAGAGTATTATTTACAAGTTATGAGACGTTTGCGTGAGGCAATTCGAAAGAAGAGGCCAGAATTGTGGCGCAATAATTCGTGGATTTTACACCACGATAACGCTCCATCACACACCGCGCTCACTATTTGTGAATTTTTGGCCAAGAACTCCACCAATACCATCAAACAAGCACCATATTCACCAGACCTTGCCCCGTGCGACTTCTTTCTCTTCCCAAAACTGAAAATTCCGCTCAGAGGTAGGCGTTTTGAATCGATTGATGCGATACCAAAACCATGGAAGAACTGAAAGCCAACATTCAACGGCCTATCAAAAATGTATGGATGATTGGATAAAGCGCTGGCATATGTGTGTTGCCTCTAATGGCGAGTACTTTGAAGGCGATAATAAAGATATCAATTAAAAATTGAAATAAATTTAAATTAAGAACGAATAATAAAAAAAAAATTCCCTCATTTTATAAAAAAAATAAGCGCCCGTGAATTATTTTTGTATTCCAAAACCATACCAAAACCGAAGCAACACGACGGGCACAAAGGCTCAATTTATTTTTCAGCATTTCAGCATTACATATAATTTAAAATTGCATTTCTGAATTTCAACTACTAGAAGACTGGCATGTGCTTATAAGCAATGTATGATTATATTTTAATATTGTGTTTAGTGGCATTATGGTAAGATAAGCCATTTATTTCAGGAATCATCAAACCGGACTCTTCGTTCACTCAATTGCTATCTTTTAAATGTTACTAGAACAGTATAAAGAAAAAATATTACAACATGTCTTTTTAAACAATATCTTGTATTGAAATTTTATCTCTGATATTTGGAATGATCTATTCTGTTTTCAGCTTTTCCAGGACTAGAAGGATATTAATTCATATCTAATTTTTATTTATTTTCCAGTAACAATCCATTGGTAATATCATTCAAGTTTGAAATTTTAATAAATTGGCATATTTGTCTATAATGATATCCTAATATTTTGTGTACAAAATATAATAAATATTAAATAACATATAACGGGGAGGGACCATCAGGGCACCCAAGTGAAACGATTTGGATAGGGAGCATGGGACTGCCTCCTCCCTATTGTTAACATTTAGCGGAACGAGGCGGGCTCTTCGACCCCATCTATTGGGTTTATTCTGTCAATCGAGGGCTCGATTCTAGTGCTGTGAGTGTGAACTTGCTTTTGAAAGGAGATTCTATTCCCTATATTCGCGGGTGTCGCGTAAGTGTCTTTGCTTACGGGCCCGCCCAAACGTTTTTGGCCCTTCATACAGGAGCTTGATGATCACAAACAATAATAGAATCCTGATCAAATCGTTTTTCAGATTATTCCACTGCTATGGAAAGTTACCTTGCTACAATAGATGGTAGTATTACATCATCATCATCATCATCATCATCAACTCGAGAACTAATCAAGCAAATGAAACCAAATTTAGCAGGTGAAGGTTTTTGAGAGCAAAGAATGTTTCTTAGGTTACTTAAAATCCCTCCCCTTCCTGAAAGGAGGGGCTCCCATACAAATGAAATAAAAATTTCTGCATAACTCGAGAAGTTACAGCATGCTACAGTGGCAAGTATTCTATCAGTAACGGATTTTTCTGTCCTGATGTGTCCCTAGGAAAGCCAATCCAGCGAGAATCCATGCACCTTGCTTAGCAAATGTTTTGATGTACTATCAAAACGTTGCTCTCTTGCCGAGTATCAGTTGGCCTTCAGCGATGGATGCTATGATGTTTACGCTCTCTCTGAATCTTGGATCAACGCAAACACTTTCACGAGTCAACTGTTTGATGACTCATGCACCGTGTTTCGTCAAGACCGGTCGCCGTCAAATAGTTATAAAAGCACCGGAGGAAGTGTTCTGCTAGCTGTCCGCTCGGCTCTCCAATCTCGTGTGCTAAATCCTCCTGGCAGTTAGTCGGTGGAGCAACTATGGATCGCTATCACCACTGCTAACGCAACTTTTTACCTATGCGTGGTGTACCTACCTTCGGACCGAATAAATGATGAAAGTTTGATCGACAAGCATCGTGACTCGCTCAATTGGGTAGTCTCGCATTTAGGTCCACGAGACAATATCAACATCTTAGGCGATTACAACTTGAGAACAGTATCTTGGCAACGTTGTTCTCATGGCCATCTCTTCCCGATTACCTCCCGATCTTCAATCAACCCGGCATCAAATAAACTACTGGACGCGTACAGCACTGCTAGACTCCAACAAATGAATGGCATCGAAAACGAAAACAACCGCATTCTCGATCTGCGCTTCTTTAGCGAGGAAATATGCATGGGAAGCACGGTTAGCACGGCAAGCCCCTGCACCGCTCGTTAAAATCTGTAGGCATCATCCCTCTGTGCAAATGAAAATCGAAAAAAGCTTACAGCAACGCTTTCTTGACTGGTCTGAAAGCGTTTCTTACGATTTCAGTAGGGCTGATTTTGATGGAATGAACGATTTCTTCACACATGTCGATTGGGACGAATTTCTTCGAGACTTAGACACTAACCTCGCTGCAACAACGATATCATGCATCCTAGCATACGCTATCGACCAGTTCGTTCCCATCAAGTTCAGCCGTGACCCACCTAAGCCAGCCTGGTCTAATGCTGATCTCAAACACCTCAAAAGAATGAAGCAAGCTGCTCTTCGGTGACACAGCAAGTATCGTTCTGGCTCTACGAGAGCGATATATATAAAGTTGAACACCGAGTACAAGCAACTCAACAATCATGTGTTCCAGTGAACATCTCAATCTCCAAGTTGTAGACGCAGCCACCTCAAATGTTCCTCGGCTTACCGGCTGTTTGTCTCAGTTCGTTGTCACGGATGGCATGGCTATTTCCGCTGGTAAGGAACTAAAATCCTTCACTGGATATGACCCAGACGGCAAACACCATCTCTAGTGTTGAAACGATGTTTGGATACTCTGGCAAAACCGCAAGCGTCTGTAAAGGGCGAACACGAAATTATTGCGACACCGAAAATGTCATGCCAATTTTCTTATAATGTTTAGAATCAAACCAAAATTTTAGGGTAGTTTTATACATATATTTACTTCAAAAATCAAAAGAAAAATTAATCGATGGAGCCTTGAGTGTAAAATTTAACGCATTTTCGCTTGATGCACTCCATTAAAGTCTTTACAGTGTCATCCGGTACCAGTTTCTCGGTTTTTTTTTCCATTTTCTTAACATGTCCTTCTCGTCTTTGACTGTCTTCTGGCTCTTCCGAAGTTCCCGCTTCATCATTGCCCAGTACTGCTCCACCGGGCGCAGTTCCGGATAGTTTTTCGGATTCATGTCCTTTGGAACAAAATGGACAGATTTGGCCTCATACCATTCCAGGACACTTTTAGAATAGTGGCATGATGCCAAATCTGGCCAAAAAAGCGGAGCTTCGTCGTGCTGCTGCAAGAACGGCAAAAGGCGCTTCTCGAGGCACTCAGATTTGTAGATCTCGCCATTTACTGTGCCCTTTGTCACGAAAGGCTCACTCCTCAGTCCGCAAGAGCAGATGGCCTGCCAAATGAGATATTTGGAGGCGAACTTCGACATTTTCTTCTTCTTAAATTTGTCGTCCACATTGAACTTGCTCTTGCCGGTGAAAAACTCCAACCCCGGAATTTGCTTAAAATCGGCTTTTATAAACGTTTCGTCGTCCATCACACAGCAGCCATATTTTGTCAGCATCTTCTCGTAGAGCTTCCGTGCCCGAGTTTTAGCCGTCGATTGTTGCCGCTCATCGCGGTTTGGGAAGTTCTGTACCTTGTATGTATGTAGTCCTGCTTTCTTCTTTGCATTCTGGACGTAGCTCTGCGACATGCCGATCTTTTTAGCCAAATCACGGCTTGAGACGTTGGGATTTGCTTTAATCATCCGCTTCACCTTTCCCTTCGTTTTTTTGTTCTCCGGTCCCGGTTTTCTTCCAGCTCCTTTGCCGTGGTCCAACGTCAACCGCTCCTGGAACCGCTTCAACACTCTGGAGACGGTTGAATGGTGAATGTTTAACATTTTTCCCAACTGCCGGTGCGACAGGTTAGGAAATTCCAGGTGTTTGGAAAGAATTTGTTCTCTCGACTCGCGTTGGTTCACCTCCATTTTCGTTGGATCGAAAAACACGACTTCGAGTTTGACAGCATGTAAACAATACACATCAATGAGAAAGTGGGCAAAATTTGGTTGATTTTTACCCAATGGTAAAAAAGTTATGCCCTGTTGAATGTGTCGCAATAATTTCGTGTCCGCCCTTTATTTCTCCCCCCCCTCCCCGCGTGTAGTGCTGCACTACAAGACACAAACATATATTTTTTCCTTTTTTGAAAAGGCGGCGGGAGAAAAGTTGAAAAATCCCCGAAAAAAACCCCCCGCGGCCCCCTCCCCCACGCTTTGTGAGAGAATATTTCTCCGAAAGATTTTTTCCCCTCCCCCCCTTTATTTCCCCCCACCCCCCCCGGTTTTTACCCCAAAGCGCTCGACCCCTGTTTTACTTCATGCGTATTCCCCAAAACGAAACCGGTCAACAAGTAGATTCTATTTACATCGACTTATCTGCAGCGTTTGTTAAAATGAAATTGCGGTTGCTAAATTTGACAAACTAGGCATGAATGACAGTCTGTTTCTCTGGATCCGATCTTTTCTGTCCGGATGTTTCGGGGAACGTTTGACTGTCGATCGGAAGAAGGTGAGTGGTAGAAAAAGTGTTCCGTACTGTGTGAAGGATCACAAGCGAATGGTTGGTGCCTTTAAACGCAAACCCAACTGTTCCGTTCGGGATGCCGCGAAAAAGCTGCATTTGACCAAAAGTTTCGTGCAGAAAGCTAAGAAACGAGCCGGGCTCCGTTCATTCAAAGTTCAGAAAGCTCCAAACCGCATTGAAAAACAGAATAGGACGGCTAAAACACGTGCGCGTAAGCTGTACACACAAATGTTGACGAAACCACACTGCTGCATCATGGACGATGAAACACACGTAAAAGCGGACTTTAAACAAATTCTCGGCAATCAGTATGTGACTGCAAAAGACTAGTTCGATGTTCCAGAGTCTCTCAGGAAACAGCAAGTGTCAAAGTTCCCCAAGAAATTCATGATTTGGCAGGGGATTTGTTCGTGAGGTAAACCGAGCAAGCCTTTCGTGACAGTTTCAACTGTAAATGGTTAAGTATACTTGAATGAATGCCTGAAAAAACGACTGCTTCCGTTTCTCAAAATACACAACTTTCCTACATTTTTTTGGCCGGACCAAGCCTCTTGTCACTTCTTCAAGGATGTTCTGGAGTGGTACAAGACGAATGGTGTCAATTTCGTGCCGAAGGATCTTAATCCCCAAAACACTCCAGAGTTTCGGCCAATTGAAAAATATTGGGCTATAATGAAGCACGAACGTCGTAAGCATCCTAAAGTTGTCACTACAGAACAGGAAATGTAGAAGTCATGGTTGAAAGCGGAAATAAATGTTGGTTCAAGCGTTGTACAAAATCTTATGCGTGGTATTAAGAAGAAAGTTCGGGCTTTTGGATTTGGTAAAGATAAACAATGAAATAAAAATACCGAAACCAAGATTATACATTGTATTTTATTCCCTGAATATTTCATGAGAATCGGTTAAGGTGAAACTCCCTCGAATCCTTAGTATTCCACATGCATGTAGTAGTGCACACACTTTTTTGCTCTCATATGACAGTATTGGTGTATCATGAAGAAAACGGTCATGGTTGCCAGTAATTTAATTTTTTCTTTGTGAATTACAGTACATCCATTTAATTATTCCCTACAATATTAACATTTTTAAAAAAGCATAAAGCCTCAAAATAAGAATCCTTTTTAAAGGTTGGGGGAGTCTGGGGCATGATTAGCAAGCTAAATATTAAGCCATACATCTAATTGAATACAAATAATGATGAATTTTAAACGTTAATGTTCAGCTCTTATTTCAATCATAAACTATCGAATGAGTCTTTGAGTAGATGGCTGAAACATAAAATGTATTAAAAATGTTTTAAATTATGCATCTGGGATAATAAATGGGATTTTTGCAGTTTGAAAACCGATTCCAGGGACCTTTTCACGTCATACTGAACTCTGACAACCAACGACAGCTCATGTTATACAACATAATTCGGTTGTCACATTTTTATTATTTTTTTACACGAATCCAGTTGAATGTTGTTTACTCATAATTATGATCTCTTATTTTGAAACACTTTGAAGTTACTTGGGTAAATACCACAAACACAAAGAGATATTATTTTATTTTGTGATTTTAATCAAAATGAATAGATTTGATTTGCTTTACTTTATTTCAATGTGGTAAGTTAATGTATGTATTAACTTTATGTTTTAATATAAATCTCATCATGTGCCACTTTTATCCACGTATGTTTCAAAAAATAATTGTACTTTTTTTTCAATTTTTGTTTTAAAGTACGATTCATTGTGAATTACTTCATGCATGACGTAATCAGTATGATCATTGCTGTTCACAAAAATGAATATGCATTTATGTGCCTGACAGATGTGCTTTGACTATAATATTTTTATCCAGAACAACAATATCACTCTAGATTTTAAATCCCATGGATGCCTTCATGGTTAGGGCACGTTCCGAAAGTTTACCCTTTACCTCTTTCTTCTTAATCAAGAGTAAGGTTGAATTATCTTCTGAAATAGCTGAAAAGGAGAAACAATATTAGTATACATGGAATTGCTCTGAAACATATTTGGGATCAGATCAAATATTTTCCCCCACCTTATTAGATGTAAAGTACTTTTTCAATGAGAATCTCAAAATTTCAATGTGATATATCATAGGGCACTAGTTCAATGCTACATTGCAAGTCTGAGATTTGAGTTTGTAACTTTAAGTAAGAGGTATGAGCTATAATAAGTAAGCGGAGGCTGCACCTGAAGGTTGGGCTTGTTTGATCCGTAGTTATTTTTAATTTAAATATTTAATGGTTCCAGAGCCTTCAGATTTTGATTATAGATGACTGGTATCGGCAATATTTAGTCAAAATTTGAGTTTACTGGAAAACCACGCAATTTAAAGTTGAAAACTTAACTTCGGTCTAAGTATTTTCGTCTTCGCCTAATTGTTTCAATCCCATGTTTTTGTATAGTGTTTATATAACCATCAGGCGCACAACACAGATACTTGTGGCACTTGTCTATATACAAACGATTTCCTCCCATATCAATTCCGTGATTTTCTTTAAGTTTGCGAAGCACCAAACCAACAATAGGACGGTTGCTTTTCAGAAGATTCCAAATATTCGTCGTTTGTAATATTGCATCATATTTCTTCTGTTTTGTCGACTCCTTGGAGTTAACAATTTCTGGCACAAACTTAGACATAATACGACCTTTGGCGAATTCCTCCATTATTGACAAGGTGATATTGTCTCATAGAATTTTAGACGACTTTTCAGATACCTAAAAATCAATAATAAAATGAATCAAAAAGCTAGTGAGCAATGCAATTATTAAATGGATATACCTCATATTTTTTCATCATTACAAAAACATCCACAACCTCATCAGAAGCTTCTTCATAAGCTGTTACAGCAGCTTCTCTATAGTCCTCTTCAACTTCAGCGTTTTTATTTTTCGAACGTCTACTAAAATTTGGATGGCTTTATGCAGCTCGCGTGCGTTCTATTGCCTTGGTCTTCACTTCAAACATTTTCTGCATCCAGTATCCAGGAGGTTCTCCAGTGAAGGCCTCCATGTATTTGTTGTGCCATTAATAACCTTCGTTATGTTGCAAAACAGTTATAAAAACTCTCCACTGGTACGATCCTTGGCTCATCGTATCTACTCGTTTCCCTGCGTTATATTTGCAGAGCTTGCAAAACAAATTTTCAACCCTAGATACTGAAACAGCAAAATATGTTTACTAATCATCTATCTTGGGCTTATAATAGTTTTGGTCAGTATTACTCACAAATTGGTTGTTCCAATATATCCAGATATGTCCATAACGAAAAAGGGGGATCAAGTCATCCCAGACTCCCCTACCCCTGGCTCGAGCTTCCAAGGAAAAGGAAGGGAATGAAAGCTGTCAACAAGCAAATGCAAAGCAAATCAAAAACACACTCACCATCGGATTCGGAAGTATGACCGGGATTTTCAAAACCAGTAACCAATGGGTATAGGTATAGGTATAGGAACGTCATTTGTAAAGTCGGAAGATTCGCCGGCAGATTCTTCTACTGAACTTATTTTTCGATGAAATTCAGCATCAGTTGACAGTGAAGTAAAACCACAATTCCACGGGTTTTCGCGCAAACAGTTGCTGACAACACTGCGCTCTGCTTCGCTACGCACAGCTGAGTGTAAATTAGAAAAACGCAAAACGCATAGTTTTGAGACCGACTGCTGAATTTTTGCACCATTCTCGTTATTTAAACAGTTTTTTCGTCCACTGTTTTCAAGAGCTCGATGATAATTAATCTTTCAGTGAAAATAAATAGTTTTCAGGTGACTACTGGAAGTGGAAGTACAGTTTTTTTTTTGAGAAAATAATAAGCAGATCCTGGCTTTAAAAAGGTAAACAAAGACGACGAAAAATTACCAGCTCTGTGGAAATGAGCACTAGTTGATGAATGCAGAGTGTTTTCAGTGAAATAAACAGTGTGAACTGATTAAATATTGTGTTCTGCTGTCCTATTAGCAGTATGGCAATGATTCACTGCAGGTAAGTGGATTAATTTGGCATATTTTGTTGAGCAAACCCAAAGTGCGCAAGTGTGGATGAGGAAGCCATCGCTCCTGCCATAAGGGGATTCAATAGTGTATGTCCTTAAGAGACTTGTTTTTGAGGACGAGTTTAAGGTGGGGCAATTTAACTGTGGACACCCCTTAGATCGTTTACTTTATTGAACATCATCAAGCGATGGTTTGTTAAAACCTCGTAAAAAATAATTGTCCGATCACATTGACGATCTCCATTAGATACGTGCCAGTAATGCAACTCAAGATTGATTCGAAAATTGTCGAGAAATTTAGCGCAATGTCTAACTTGTCTTGAGGAGGTACCTTAAAGGTAGCTAAATAGTATGTTTTTCAATGTGTTTGTAACTTGAGTATTCCATTGAACTAGACTCTTTCAAATGAACATCATTGTTATCTTACTCTACATTTGTATTTTGTATTAACATAAGAAATTCATGTTTGAACTCAAACCTGAAGAAAAATACATTTTATATTTTTTGGTTAACTTTCTAACGGTAACGATGAATTCAGGATTTCAATAATTAATAGTAAACGAGTAGTTTTTTAAGCACTGTAAGAGGTGGATTTATGAAGTTTTCTATGTTAACAAACTGTGCTATTTTGCCGTTATTATTTACCTAAATTTTAGAATTTTAGATATCAATATATACCACCACAAATTGTTCTGCAGCAAATTCAATTATTTGATGGGTTGATAAGAAGAAGAGAAACGCCGTTCAATCGATGCTAATACTCTCCGAAGAGAGATCTTTCCCTAACTGTTGCCTTTATCAAACAACTCAATTGAAAAAGAATCGTTATTTATTCCGCATAATCGAGCCCGGTCAAACAGGAGTCTTCTTTTTCGGTTTCATTTCCTTTCCTCAAGTGTTTTGGTGCGTGAAACAGATAGGATGGCACGATCTTCTGGATTGAAATGATAAAAAAGGACAAAATTGACAGCTGTCAGATATTGGTCTAAAGAAAAAAAACCCGGAGTTTCTTTTGCTAAAGTAACGCTAATCAATTTACATAAACACAGTTTGCCAAAAGTCACCAATCCCATTCAAGCGGATACCAGAAAAGAAAGCAGTTCCATGTTGCGACGTATGAATCCAACCGAATGTGAACCGATTTGATGAAGTTATTGATGTGTTGTCATTTATAAGCCGTAATCAATACATCGCCTTCTGTCGAGATAAGATTTTGTTTTGAGACACATCCACTCCCTCGAATGATCTGTAAACGACGGAGGTTGTTTTCCCACATCATAGTCTATTTGTAACCCGCTGTTCTTGAATGGGCCAGATTTGCACACATGTGCCATCATAAGAGTGTGTTTAGGAAGGGATCGATTAGGTGTGGGAGGAACCGTTATTTTTTGTGGGTGTTACAGGAAGCTTCGATGATTTCAGCAGAAGATTGATGCTGAGGGATGATTTCTCTTTCAGACATCGAGCTCACTTTTTTATATGCAGACCAATCTTTGTAATCTCCCTCCACACGCATTGGCTCTTATCGCCTTTCACATAAAAGTTAATCGTTAACATATTCTTTATATGCGAGCGCTTATAACGCTCAGACGCCTCCCTTGTTGGTATTTTTACGCAAAGAGCATGTAGAGGCCACCTATTTCTGCTTAATAGAGAAGCTAGAAGATATACGGACCTGCGATGTGCTCAAAAGTATTGCAGCATTTTTTTCGACAGTGAAAAGACATAATCGGCTGATCGGGTCTGCTCCTGTTGGCTCTGCCCCAGTTTGTTAGCATCCCACTGTGAACATTGACTTCTACAGAATGATGATGTTGCTGCTTTTGGAATGTATTTTCCAAGAAACATGCCACCATCATCATGTCAAACTCCTGTACAGCGATAGAATGTTGTAAACAATTCCTTGTCATCCTGTCGAGAAAGGGAGAATGAAAAAGGAAACACCCGCTCTGGCTTATCGGCGTAATCTAATGTTAGTTTTATTGGCAAAAATGAGCAGACGCACGATACCCATCGGGAAGGAAAAACTCCTACTTTTCGAGAAGGGTAAAGCTATGATGAACTATTTTCCCCATCAAAGTGTCGTTAGGATGAAATTGGAACAAGGGTGACGAACTGCCGATGGCATTGAAAGTAGACCAGCTGGCTGGTGGAAAACAAATAAGCTAGAACCTATTAAAGGGTGCCCTGTGAGAATTTCAATATGGATGAGAAAAAATGCTACTGATATGGTAGCAGGATCCGATGAATAAAAAAATGGGTTAGACAATATCAGATAGTTGTGATCAAAATTTGTGACAAAAGACAGTAGACGGACAAACAAAAACAACAAAGCAAAATTGGCTTGTCTCCATCACTGCACACTGCACAGTGGATCAGAATGTGAATTTAGACCAAAAGATATGTTTTTCGCATAAGTTTGAAATTTTAGGGCAAAGTTGTCTTCCATAAACGGGTTCCTAAGATCCTTCATTGGATATTAATAAACATTAGGGTGGACTTTTATTCGGTCCAAATCATAAATTTATTTCTTCTTATTTGTGGAAAAAAGCAGTTTAGCAAATTTAAGATTACGTTGGTCATTAAAAAAATTTCTGTAGCAGTGTACGGCACGTTGTGGAAATTGAATAGAAGTACACAGTTCGAACAAAACCTGTAAAATTATGATGACTTGGATGTAACAATCTTACCTTCATTTTGTTCAATAGAAATTTACGCGTTGTCTTAAATTCACAGCACTGAAAAACGTTAGCTGTAAATTTAATCTTGCTCTCTTTATAGGAGCTGTAAATTTAAAATACACTGTAATTGGCAGTTCAGATTTTTATAGTTTAGATTTATTTTATTGCATTTCTTCAAAAATAGATGAATAGGTAATTAATTGCAAACATCTGCTTTTTATTTGCTTTTTTAAACAGTTTCCGAGTAAATTCCACTTGTGAGCGGCAGTTAGACTACTATTTTCCAGGTTTGATATTGTCAACTAGGCACTTGAATTCTTTATTGAATAATATAATTCATAAACCCCATAAAACACTTTCCCTGCGATATCCATTGCCAGACTTCCGTACGTGGACTAACACAATATGGCGGTGAGTAATTTCAAATTCTGACTTGATAAACTAAGCGGTGGTATTGAATTGTGCTGAGATCATGTAAATTTCAAGCGTTTAAGACGCAAAAATAAAAGCGTGCCATATAATTATATACTATCGGTTGCATATATATATTCATGCTGAAAGAATGTTGGAGACATGGAGGTAGTGCTTTTTGCAAATTACGGTATTTCAAATTGGAAATTGCATTCAACCATCTATTAAGTCGACATGTTTTCAGTGATCACATCGTAAGTAATTCTAATTTTTTTTGTTTCTGTCCAGTTAAAAATTAAGCTGAAGGCTATTTGAAAGGCGGTTCCCGATCAAGCACACAGTCTTTTACCAAGCTACACAAATGCTGGATAGGCAAGGAAGGATAGGAAAGGATATCCCCTTGACTGGCAACAGAATGTGCGCCTGATGGTGCTCATGTACTACCTTGGAATGGCTTGGAATGGCTATAGCGATTGTTCGGGAGTAACATCGCCCTACCCTCGCTACGCCACTGCTGAATGAGAAGACTTCTCTCACACGATCATTCCACCGAATCGAGACGACACTCTACCTACCACATCAACCGATAGCGACAACGATCACAGGCGATCGTTATCGGTGACGTCACAGCAGGGATCATCTGGTTGCTAGATAGTGGACGATCTGCTGTGCGACAGTCGTGTCGGCTCTGACTCTCGAGAAGGATGGATGGGAGCAGAGCCACAATGGAATCGGAATGTTCTGTGTTGAGTGTTTGTAATGTAGTAGTTTGTAGTAAATAAAATGTGTGTTGCGGACGAAATATGTGTGCTGCGTGATAGTTGTACGAATGTGTAATGTGATGTGTGGAAAAGGTTGAAAGAAACTGCAAAAGAAACACCAAACCCATCAAATTACAGTCCACTTTATGGAGGCGCCCAAAATATTCCACCCCACTGGCAGTGCAATAAATTACCCCCCAATCGGTGTTGGTCAGGGTCCGGTAACCCAACATTATGTGGTCCATCGTTCATTTTGTGTTTCAATGTTTTGATGGGTGAATTGCTCGTGATTTTTCAGTCGCCTCTCGAATCATTCGTAGTTGGTGTGTCAACTGTATTCCTTGGTAAGCATCGGTTTCGGTTTGTTGACATCCAGATCGGTTGAACAGCTGATCCATCAGCTGTGATAGGCGACTGTAGTTTGTTGGGTTTGGTGTTTCTTTTGCAGTTTCTTTCAACCTTTCTGATCTGCTCCTCGAGCTACCCCATAGTGGGATGTTAGGCAAATGAAACGCCTGTGGTTCGAATACTACTTTACCATGCCCTTTCACTCAATTTTCAATACCTCTGTTCTATTTCTAGCCTACCGTACACTGACGGAACTTTCAACTTTCTCTTCATATCTTTCATTCTAGCAAAAAAACATTGCTGTCCACTCTTGGTGCCTCATGGCGATGAGCGAGACATCTCCTTCTACATCACAATCGTTACTCCACGCACGGAGAACACAAACATAACAATTAATGTACAGGAAAATTATTTTACTAGGCTTCTGGTTTTCCAAATGTGAACTGTTGGGCTTTACGTTTCACACCTTCTATTACGTTTTGTACTTTTTTCATTGTTTTTCACTTCCAACTGTGTTTAGAGTTTTCTAGAAGGTTCTTTTTATGATTGCCTAATATTTTTCAATTGGGCGCAGTTCGGGCGAGTTTGGATGGTTTTTCTCCTTGGGTACGATTTGCACACTATTAGCATTATACCATTCCTGAGCCATTTTTCCGTAGTGGCAAGAAGCGAGGTCTGACCAAAGTTGTGAACCAGCCCAGGAGGCTGAAAGCCACTCTAATAAAGATATTTAAAAAAAAAAAAAACAGCACGGAACAACTACGCTTCTTCCAGAAAGGCAATAAGCGTTTTTGCAAGCATTTCTTTACATAAATATCTTGGTTGACGGTGTCAGTTGTCATGAAACTTTCATTTCCTAGCCCACAGGTGCAAATCACCTGCCAAACCAAGTATTTTTTTCGAGAACTTTGACATTTTTTCTGCTTAAACTTATCTTGAACCTTTCCCTTTCCGTTAGCCGTCTTAAACTCTTGACCTGGGAGCTGCTTGAAATCAGCCTTGACGTATGTTTCATCGTCCATTGTGACGCATTCAAACTTGGTCCATAAAATCGTGTACAACTTACGCGCTCTTCGTTTGGCTGTTGTGCTTTGCTTATCAGTCCGGCTCGTTTCTTTGCTCTTTGCACTGTTGTGTGGGACTTTCCCAATTTGTTTCCGAAATATCTGATGGAAAGGTTGGGATTGTGTTTGAAAATGCTGGCCACTATTCTTACGGTTGCTGCGGCTTCCTGGTTTCGGTTTCGTGCTGATCCCGGCTTCCTGGCAGTCCCTGGCACTGATCTTGGTAACAAGTATACGGTACACTTCGACTGTTTATCATGTCTTAAGATCCTCAACATCTACTCTCAAGCAAGGTAGTGGAAGACCAGCCAAAATTATGGACGCAAAAGGATTTCATTCTCTTCCTCGTGCCTTGAACAACAAAAATTCACTGAGCCAACGGGATGCTGCAAAAAAGTTCAACTGTTCTCACCAGTACATCTGAAAAACATTGAAAAGATTCGGAATAAAAAGCCGAAAGAAGACAAATGCCCCGCAATTACTGAGAAACAGATTTCAACGCTAAAATCCCAATGCCGCTGGTTTATAGAAACTATTCTCGAAAATGTTTTGTTTTGCACGTCCAAGGTTACTTCCTTCTAGTTACATCTTAATTAACCATCTAAAAATTCAGTCATTCGACGAGGTACAGAAAAAATTCTAAGACCAGGATAACTGTAAATTTGCCAGCCTAGAACATTTTCGAAGAATGCATTATGTTATTTTTGCCAATAAAAAAGTTAGATTTCTGATTTATATGATAATATAGACCACTCGTATTTTCACCAATAAAAATATGTTTCAACTGTTGGTAACAACTCAATAGAAGACAATTTTGTTCAAAAATTCCAAACTTAGGCTGAAAACGTAATTTTCCGAGAAAATGAGAATAAAGATAAGTAGTTTCCATTTGATTCCAACCACCTTTATTGCTTATTTTGACAGATGAACACACGACACAGAAGAAGTCTGTACATTGTAGACGAAATACGCGTTTCTGTCAGGATAAGCAATAAAGGTAGTTGGAATCTAATGGAAATTACTTATCTTTCTTCTCATTTTCTCGTTAAAGGTATTCCACTGAAAAGCTCGCACTCACCAGGATTCATCATGTAATTTTCCGTCTAAATTTGCATTGTGGACCACTGTGAACTTAGCTGACAGAATGTTTTTCACTACGCTATTCGACAACAAAGGTGATATCTTCTAAAAATGACGATAAATTTAAAATCCTTAACAAACAATAACTTCAGAAGTGCATGACAAAAAAATCGTCATATATGCTCGTCGAAGTAAAGCCTCCTATTTTTGGTGCAGTTACTTCGACTACATCGGCTTCAGTTTCTTCAGCTTCAACAACAGCATCTACTACGCAAGCAAGCACATCAGCAGTAACGAACCCCACAACCTCAGCTACCCAATTCGGTTCCGCCATCACCCCGTCGGAAATTCCAACCTCAATCACCCCTGCAGTTACCACTGCCTCTTCTCCTAAATCAACCCTTGATGTAACCTCCTCCTACCTGTTTTGATCATTCAACATCTGTTCCCCATCGACTGCGGCTGTTTCGACAACATCTTCGAAAGCAGTTCCTTCTCGACTCCAGAACAAGAAACAGCATCCATTTTCGGAGCTAGTTCTGCATTCGGTACCGTCACAACAAAAGCTTCGAAAGCAACTGCAATCTTTGGCACAACTGCTGTAGGAGCAACTAGTCCCAGTACGTCTGGAACTTGTGTCTTCGGAACGGTTACCAGTAGCCCTCCGGTGGATCTATGTTTGGCACAGCTTCTAGTACAAGGTCGCCATGCAGTGCTACCACCAGAAGTATCTCAACAGGATTTTTTTTGGATCGGTAGCTAGTCCAACTGCCAGTACTGGTTTTATTTCTGGAGTTACTTCAGCAGCTACTCAGCAATCTACAAATCTTTTTTTTAATATTTTTTTTTTTTAATTTTTCGTCGGCCTATTTCCTCACATGGTGACAATCACCGGCGCCAGGAAAACGACTCCACCACCTGGACCCTACCTAATGACTCATGAATATAAGCCGGGATCAACGGCTTTACTTCCCTTCCGAAGGAAGACGTGACCAGATTTTTTCGCCTCAGAAAAACCACCGACGTCGACTGGGATTGAACCCAGACCCACTGGGGTGCAAAGTAGCAGTCACGCTTACCACTACACCACCGACGCCGGCATCTAGAAATCTGTTTGGTGATGTTTCTACAGCATCTAGCATATTCGGAGGTAGCAGGTCTTTGGGTCAGTGGCAAGCACCGCAGCGCCAGCTGGTGGATCGATTTTTGGTGGGGCTACAGGTTTGGGTGCTGGTACTGCTGATAAAAGCAGTGGCAAATTTTTTGGAGGAGCCACTCTTGGTGCTGCAACTACTGGTTTTGGCTCTTCGGCTTTCCGATAACTCAGTTCGCCACCGCAGTCGGGACAATCTATTTTCGGTAGTGCGCGTGCTAACACTACTGGCTTCGTCTAATTGCAAGCCAAAATAGGAGTAAATGATGAAGATAATTGCTCGAGACTTATTA
Source organism: Aedes koreicus (assembly GCA_024533555.2). NCBI lineage: Eukaryota > Metazoa > Arthropoda > Insecta > Diptera > Culicidae > Aedes > Aedes koreicus. The sequence goes on along the minus strand of JAHHFK020001678.1, from coordinate 16,528 downwards.
TTCGTATCGATAGGTACTTATGGAGAAGTTTAAGATCTGCTTTTAATTACAATAAATCTTCCACAAGCTTTGATAGTTTTATGCTTTTCTTCTTCGAGAATACTTCCGTTTCTGTCATCAATTGAGTCTACAGACCCACTTTTTCGGACATGTCTAATTATGAAGAAGAAAAAAACAATCGGTTTAACATTGTATTCTGTTAGAAATGTAGATTGGACGGTATTGATTGAATTAAACAATAGTTGTTTATCAGTGTTACTAAACATGGTTGATGTTTGAAAATTTCTACCCAAAACGTTTTCCTTGCAAGAACATTTATTTATTCTATAAACTAAAATTAGATGAATATTTAAAATTTATGCTGAATGTTCAGCATATTATGTTCTGAAACCTTTTCAACATTCTTAATCATTAGTAACATTGGGAAAACAAGAATTTAAATGTCGTTCATATGCAAATGGCTGCCATACTGAGATAATCTAAATAGCAATACCAATACCAATACCAATGAAGCGTGTCCGGAAGTATTTTTTGTAACTTTGTCGCGTCAGTGTTCTGAGTCAACGTAAGGATTTCTTTCAGTGTATGCTTTAGATGTCAGTGGATCCTTTCACCTTCGCGTCGACCTGGTTAGAAAATCCCAATCGTCCACAGAAAACAATGGCGAATTCGGTCGGGGCGACGCAACTAACGGTGTCGATTGTCATCAGCAAGTTTCTACATACCAAAACGGTTCAGTGGAAGCCAACCAAGCAGTCAAAAAGGGGAACACGCAACAAACAAGATGAGAAACAAGTGGTGAAGGTATTCAAGAGGAAGCCCAACATATCGGTCAGAGATGCTGCCAAAAAAGTGGAAGTAGGTATGTTAACTGTACAGGACATTACAGTAAGATGTAGACTGAGGTCATTGAAAAAACCTCGCCAAGATGGTAAAGGGCTTGAAAAAGCGAAAAGTCAGGCTCGAAAACTATATTATTCGTTGTTACAAGTTGTTATACAAACACTTAGAAATTATGAATTTTACACGAGACGTAATTCATGTTTGTAAAAAGTCGAGGAACGTAAAGAAAGATTTCGTGTAAAATTATGTTTCCTGAAACTGACACATATGCAATTCAACAAAAGATGTGTTTGATTGGATTTATGTTCTCATCTCTTTCAACTCATTCTCATGTGCTAAAAGACGCTTGCATGTGTCGGTCGCAGGGGACAGACATTTACATGATATTTTGGTAGTGTGCAGGTTGCATCGTACAGGACGATGAAAAATACATGAAGGCTGACTTTTCATAAATCCCCGGTAATAAAATCTACACTATCAAGGACAAAGGAAGCCTAGAGTCTAATTTTAAAGAACAGAAGATAGAAAAAAATGCGCAAAATATCTCGTTTGGCAAGCCATCTGTACTTACGGTAAAATCAGCCAACCATTCATCTCAACCGGGAATATAAACAGTGAAATCTACATCAAAGAGTGCATTTAAAACATCTATTGCCACTTCTAAAGCAGCATTCTCAAAACACCATGTTTTGGCCAAATTTAGCATCTTGCCGCTACTCAACAGTAACGAAGAAATGATACGAGAAAAATTATGTCATTGTGATAACAAACTGTCCAGAGCTCCGACCAAACGAGAAATTTTGGGCAATAATGTAGGCTGATTGTCGGAAAATGGGAGGAGAGTCAAATTCAAAACTTCAAGCAGAAGCGGACAAGAGCTTACAAAACCAGAGGGGAGAAGCTTGTCCAAACCTTGACGGCAGGAGTCAAGTCAAAGATTTGAAAGTTTAGGCGTGAGGGTGAAATTTAAATCTATTATTGCAAATGTTTACTTATATAGGGAAACTGCCCCCATATTAATCTCATTGTTCCTATATTCATCCTACGATGAATCAAAGAATTGGGCAGTTGAAGGATCGGTTTCGTTTTCTAATAATGTTTGCTCACGTTAAATAACTACAACAAACATTACTAACTAATCCTTCAACTGCCCAATTGTTTGATTCATCGTAGGATGAATATAGGAACAATGAGATTAATATTGGGGCAGTTCCCCTACTTAGGAAAACATACTTTACATTCTTTAGGAAAATAAATGTTGAGAAATGGATTTGTTTTGACTTCTTTTAAACCGATAACGTTCGTGTGATGATCTCAAATTTATCTCCGGAGACGCTTTATGTCTTGCTCAGTCCTTAACTATTATTTTATTTTGCTCGAGGAGTAAGATCAGTTCTTTATTTATGGAACTCTTAAATAAGATTAGTTTCAATTGAATAAAAGTAACGGTTTAACCCATTTTACACCAAAAGGAGGGTATTAAGATCTCTTGAAAACTCGACTTTTTATCCGAGGCCCAGAGGACCGAGTATGACACTCCATTCGACTCAGCTCGACGAACTGAGCACATGTCTGTGTGTACGGCTCAATGTGTGTGTGTGTGTGTGTGTGTGTGTGTGTGTGTGTGTGTGTGTGTGTGTGTGTGTGTGTGTGTGTGTGTGTGTGTGTGTGTGTGTGCGTTTCTAATAATGTCTCATCGGTTTCTCTGTTTGTGAGCCGATTTTTTTTCTTCTGCTGCCAAAAAAAAAATACTATTTCCCCCCCCAATAATATAATTTTTTTTTTTTTTTTATATTTTTTTTCAAAAAAAAAAAAAAAACACAACTTTTTCCGCCCAATATAAAAAAAAAAAAAAAAATTTATTCCCCCATAACAAACTAAGTTTTTTTTTTTTCAATTTTTTTTTTTTTGATGCCAAAAAGAAGCAATAAATTCTTCAAATAACTGGTCAAAATTGCATAACGATTAGATAATGCCTCATGGAGATATAACCAAAGCAATACCTGAGAGCACATAATTGTTAGATGAAAATATACTCGTTGCAGTTCAAAACCGAACAAGACCACTCACCCCAATCGACGCCACCTGGATCCTAAAGACTGTATTCGATGAAATTTGGACACACGTAATTGTTCGTAACTTCTTAGCGTGTGGGTAAAAATTATTGAAATTTTAACTGAATGTATTTCATTGTGTTGAGCCAATTGTGTAATAAATTTCGTGAAAATCGTTCGAGTGATTTCAGTGATGGCTTCGAATGAAGAAATAGTGCGCCAACAAATTTTGGGCACTCACTTCGAAAACCCAAACGCTTCTCGTCGATGGATCGGAAAACAGCTCGGAATCGCACATTCAACCGTATCTCATGTGATCAAAACGTTCAAGGGCCGTAAGACAACCAAGCGGGAAAATGGTAGTGGCAAAAAACGTGGCACATCAAATCCGGAGAAGACCAGGATGGTATTGAACCAATTTAAGCGTTATCCCAACATTTCGATCAGACATGTTGCGAAAAAGGCGAAAGTTTCAGTTTCTATTGTGCATTTCATTGTTTACGTTCTGGATTACATGTGTACAAGGTCAAGAAGGCATCGAACCGGAGCGATAAACAGAACTCGGTGGCCAAAACTCGTGCAAGAAAACTGTACAGGGAGTGGCTCACAAAACCGTTCTGCATTGTGATGGACGATGAGACCTACATTAAAGCCGACACCAAACAAATGCCAGGACAGGAACACTACGTCTCCACCTCTAAGTTGGCCGTTCCGGAGAGTGTACGGAAGAAGAAACTGTCGAAATTCGCCAAACAATTCCTTGTCTGGCAAGCGATCTGCGGATGTGGCAAAATGAGTCAGCCCTTCATCACCTCTGGGACCGTCAACGGACAAATCTACCAGGACGAATGCCTCCAAAAACGACTTCTGCCCTTCTTGAGATCTCACGATGGCCCGACACTGTTTTGGCCGGATTTGGCATCTTGCCACTATGCTCGGCCCGTCTTAGAATGATACAAAGATAATAATGTAGTTTTTGTACCAAAAAACGTCAACCCTCCAAACACTCCGGAGCTTCGCCCAATTGAAAAATGTTGGGCAATCATGAAGGCAAAGCTCGTTAAAACTCCAAAACTGATAGAAAATGAACTTGAACTAAAGAAAGCGTGGTTAAAAGTATGTAAGCAAGTCGGTCCTATCATTGCCCAAAATTTGATGAAAGGGGTCAAGGCAAAGGTGCGGGCATTTGGGTTGGGAGAAGAGGTTCAATAAACCAATGATGTGAAAACTTAACCATTTAGTAGTACTTTATTTCCAGAAAGTTTGAAAAGAATCGGGCTCAAGGAAAAATTTTGGTGACCTATTTTGTGTATCCAAATTTCATCGAACACAGTCTTTATTGTTGCGCATCTGGTGCGTTGTATAGCACCTACAGCGGACTACCGTACAACGCCACTCTATAAAAAAAGAACAAGAAATATGGGCCCGAGGGGTCCGGTATTAAACCACAACGAGTATATTAGAAAATAACACAAAGTCTCCATTTACTATAACTACACAATTTTCAACGAACATGTACTTATTAAGAATTTTGAATCCATAACGATAATCAAACTTGACGCTTAGGATTGTCTAATAATTCATTCTATGGACAGACTATATGGAATTTCTAATATTTATGTAATTTCTCCTTTTATATAACTAACATAAACAAGTCGCTCAAGACTATTAATGGCAATATTTTAATCACATAGATGAACAATACGTTCAGGATTGACAAATAGTTCATTTTATAAACTGAATGTATGACATATGGAATATTCCTGGATCTTCCTGGAATTTCTGATGAAAATATGCATCCAGTACCATATTGGCCACATTGGAGTTCGTAATTCTGGTGAAGTGTAAGAAGGGTTCAGTCTTACCATCGGTGGATTAATTCGAGTTATTAAAATCGCTTTCGATAAACGGTCGTTGAACGATTAAAATTGGAAAATTAGGAAAACTTCAACTAACACTTTACTTGAGCTCTCGACACTGAACAAGTTGGTAAGTCGCAGACGAAAATGGACTATCTAAGTTGGTTTCCAGTTGATATTACTGTAATTTTCTCGCGTGTACTAGTGAAAGTTCGAAAACAAAATGTTTCAGTTATTTTTTTTTTGTCAAATTTGTCAAAAAGTGAACAATTAGTGTTTATTGGAGGCGACCCCGGCGTAGAGGTTAACATCTACACTTCTCACGCCAAAGTCACGAGTTTGAATCTCACCCCCGGAAAAGTTACGAAAACGTCCAAAAGCGGTGTTTGAGTGACGACGACGGGAGATGTACCAGCCCGAGGCTGAAAATCTCGATAATCAAGAAAAAAAAAACAATTAGTGTTTATAAGTTTCAATTTTCATAATTTTCCAATCGGTTAAATAAGGTACCATAAAATCGTTGCCAAATAGCCATACATTGAGTCGTACTATGCTCAAATAAAAATAATTTGTAAGTAATTGCTGGCATTTCAAACAGTTCAATCTAGAACATTATTAGCTAAGTAAGGTGTGGCCCATTTAGTATTGGAACAAACATTTTTGATTCCTACAGTGACCCTAGTGGTCGGATTTGTAAACTATGACATCTTATCCCAAGTAACAATTTCAGTTCTATTCCAGCCGTATAGCACTCCTCCCGGCTTTGTTGATGACACTACATTCAAAAATGCTTTATCCACCAACACCTCCTCTATGCATCTTTAAAGCCGAAATGTGTACAAAGTGGCCCACTCTATAGACGGTTGTGAAAACAAATTAATAAAACCTTTCTAAGACCATAAAGATTTTAAAAATGTTCTAGTGAAAGCTGTTATGACCACTTGAGAACCATCATAAAACCTATTGGCCGCCATCAAAACCAGCATAGGGCTGAATGGCCACAGCTGTCAAACTTCACGGCGATATCGTGGTTGGTTTTTGTTGTTTTGCTTTGTTGCTCTTCTGATTCATTCAACAGTAAATAATGGCTAAGAAAAAATTTCTACTGTTGCGGGAAATTATGATTGATAGCAAAATATACAAAAGAAATTGAGTTTTTTTTATAGCGTATCATGCTCAAAATCATATGCGCATTAAATTTTATGGTGAATATTGGCACGATAAGAGCTGAAAATTAATGCGCCTTGCAAATTATGCGAGTTTACAACAACAAAAACAAAATTGAAAGAAATATATTCGATAAATTAATCATGAAACTCCTGAAAATTGATAGAATTCAATAGGGTTATCTAAACGAATACCGAAGTTTGTCTCAGATCTACAGTTCAATTGTATTACATTTAAAATTTGGTGTATTTATTTTTTCAAATTTCAATTATTTCATATATTTCAATATGGCGATTGCAAGAAATCACAGTTTTGCCAAAAAAGCCAATTTATCTTAGCAATGGCTACTATAGAACTATCTGGTCGCTTGGTAGCTTTCCTCAATGCCAGTTAGCTGTTTAATGCATTTACTGGAGGCAAAATGGTTTAAAATGCTTTTTCAACTGACCATAATAAGATAATATGAATGAGTCCTAAAACGGCATTTCAAAACAGCATTTTATGAGTTAATAAAGTCAAAATAAAACCTTTGATAGGAGTAAAAGGAATTTTAGAAGTCAAGGGTTTAAGATCGTTGTAAAGAAGCTGTGTAGGTTCTTATAAACCTGACTAAAATTTGAAACCTATTGGCATCTCTTGCTGCCATAATAAAGCGGAATTGATATCTAGTGGCTTTCATAAAACTTTAATAAAACTTAATAAAGCTGGATGGTTTTGGCAATGTTACTTGGGATGTGTTCCCCATAACAATAACAACATCAGAAGTTTTTTTTCGCGGTGCAGTCCGAATTTGTTTCAGAGAAATTCACAATGGAAGAAGAAGAAAGAAAAATAATTGTGCGCAATCATTTGAAAAACCCTTCGTGGTCTGGGCCAAAACTTGCTTAAGTGTTGGGTTTCCCCTGAAATACCGTGTGGCGTGTTTTGAAAAGGTACAGAGAAATTTTGTAGATGGATGGCAAGCCTCAAAGCAAGCGTCGGGCGGGTACTGTCAACCGTCAACTGCGGAACAAAGTCATCAAGAACATTAAGGCAAACCCCAACATCAGTTTCGCACCGCACGCAGTACCGTGCAACGGATTCGTCTCCGGGAAGGCTTCAAGGCCTACCGTGCCTGTAGACAACCAAATAGGGATCAAAAGCAGAACATTGTGGCCAGAATCCGTGCCAGAAAACTGTATGATCAGGTATTGATCAAATTCAATGGCTGTCTACTCATGGATGATGAAACCTAAGTAAAGGCCGATTTCAAACAGCTATCGGAGCAACAATTTTACTTGGCTACGACTCGGGAAGATCTTCCTGCCAAATTCAAGTTTGTGTTTGCAGATAAATTTGCACGTAAATACATTATTTAGCAAGGCATCTGTAGCTGTGGTAGGAAGACCAAGGTTTTCATGACTGATACGACATTTAATTCAGAGCTGTACAGAACGGAGTGTCTCTAAAAGCGAATATTGCCATTCATCAGATCCCTCAATGAACCTGTCATGTTTTGGCCAGATCATGCAAGCTGTCATTACAGTTAAACAGTGCTACAGTGGTATGAAACCAACGGGATTCAGTTTACCCCGAAAGAACTCAACCCACGAAACTGTCCCCAGCTCAGACCGATAGAGACATTTTGGGCTATTATGAAGAGGAAGTTGAAGGTGAAGTAGTGGCAGTGTCGTCAAAAACATCAATGAATTGAGAACCAAGTGGAAAAAGATTGTCAAAACAATGAGAATAATGTGCGCCGGTTGATGAAACGTATTCTGGTAAAAGACCGCAAATTTCTTCGAAATCGAGATGATTTTTTTGTATTTGTCAAACATTTAAGTTAAAACAAATACTATTTTATTAATGTTTATCCGAAATATGCGCAAAAGTCTATGTTCCAATTCTTACTGGGCCCCACCTTAAACTAACGTTAACTGTTTTTAACCATAAAAATGACTTATGGAGAGTGTGAGCAGTTTAGTGGAATACCTGTTACTAGAAAATAAGGAGAATGATTAGTAATTTTCATTTAATTTCAACAACCTTTATTGCTTTATTGCACATTGTAGACGAAATACGTGTAACTGTCAATATAAGCAATAAAGGTAGTTGGAATTAAATGGAAATTACTAATCATTCTTCTTATTTTCAAGATAAAATTGACGTCGATTGTACATGTTATCTACGAAATTACAAACGATCAATTATAAACGAATCAATTTGATTCAATTACATGTATCTAACAGAGCAATATAAACTTTCCTTACAAACGGCAACACTCAGTACAAACATCTGAAACAATTAGAATTGAATAAAATATACAAGAAAAATATGGATTCCTTCAAGCCAAATAATTTCGTGCCACCTTTATGATTGACAGCCTTTTTTTTCAAAACAATCATCTTTCTGCTTAACCGACATAATTCGGCAGTCATTTCTCCACCAAAAGCATCCCCTGCATACGAAACATACTGTGATCCGATAGAAAAACAAGCCTTTCGTGCACAATCCGCGTGTTGACATTTCGACCAGCAACTTGGGGCATAGACCTGTCTTTTTCTGGAACGGAGTTACCTTTTTACAAGTAACTTTCATTTTCTGAAGCACTATTTTAGGATAAATTAAACAATCCGTTCAGTCACATTGAAATCCAATTAAGTTTCGATTGATATTGGTTCATAGATGTCCATTCTATTTCCATTAGTCATACCGTCATTGCAAACAGCAAAGTGACCTTATTTGAGAATCAATTTCAATTTAACAATTCACCGAAACTTCAACTAACATCAAAACCACTTAGGCCGAAATTTGAAAATCCTAATCCCCTTCCATCCGGTACAATTTATCGCTCTGCAAAGCATCAGAGGAAAATTAACAACCGCCAATATTCGCACACTCTCCGGTATCATATACATATCTACCGAGTCCTGACGGCAACCAGCACACCTACACGGTACACCGAGCGATCCGTATCCACACTGCCACCGGGCATCTCGAGGGTCCCGTGCCTAGTAGAGTCGCGATCCAACCCACAACACTGCCATGCGCGAAATAAATGAGCATGACTGAATATTCCTATTCAATTTACTCCAATTCCCGCAACGCTTGCCAATCGAATCGCGATAATTGAATACAGCGCTAGCTCGCGACCTCACTCGGCCCACGTTACTACTGCCTTCTATTGAGAGGGGGTGTGCATAATTTGAGGAATCAATTTCACTAAATTTCATTATCATTCAAGAACAAAAAAAAAGGCCACCAGGTTATTAGTTGGTGCACTGACCTGTATTAATAGAGGGTCAATTTTAAATTGGTTACTCTCAGCAATTCATTGATTCGATAGAAATGGAAGCTTTTTATGTTTGAAGAAGGATAAATCCTTGTTATCCGCGCACAAAACGGGCACGCACGGCACAAAAAGGCTCATTATATTCAAGTCCGGGTCAATCGATTGTTGGCGAAGCCGATGAAAATTAATATCGACAGCAAGGCTTACCTGCATGAGTCCACACAAAAAACGAGAGTGTGCAAAATTGCTTCCGCTCTTGGAAATCAGGGCTCGACATTAACACAGTTGAGCTATAAAAATAGACTGTCGAAAATGAGAAACATATTGCTTTTGGGATCCTGTGATGATCAATTTTGATTGTATTTTGATTGGTGATATTTTTGACACACATTGCTGAAAGCTATCGATATCAGTATGTACCGATAATTTTTGAGCTAAACTAATTGGCGTACCTCCAAGACGGAGTCGTTCCGATGCCCACGGTACGTAAGGTTGAGGATGCTTTCAAACAGCTTAAGAATAACAAGACAGCTGGGAACAAAGAGTATGGTATACAGGGTGCGGCAGAAAATAATGCGAATGTGTCAAAACTTGAGTATTGGGTTAATTCGTGTAGCTAGTGACTAATTTCTGTCCAAAGTGTATTTGTTTATGTTTCCAGTGCTGCATCCAAACATTCTATTTGTTTTATTGCAAATTCGTCAAAATATTCGCGAAAGAAGTGATCACCAGTTTGTTGCTCGCCCAGAAGAAGCCGAAAGAGATTTCCAAGGTGGTAGGGTGCCATTTGGCAACAGTTTACCGTATTAAAAAGTCCCTGCAGGATGATCCTAAGCAGCGGAAGCCGAGAAGAGGACGTCCGCGCTTTGCACGCACCTCAAACGTGATCTAATCGGTCCGTGCAAAAATTGCTCGCAACCCGGTGCGTTCCATAAGAAAACTTGCAAAGGAAGCCAATATTTCGGAGAAATCCATGCGGAGAATCATCAAAGAAGACCTGCATGCATCTTCCAGAGCCAGAGTGAAACGCCACTTGATTACGGACCGGGTCAAGGTGCTACGAGTGACACGTTCCAAGAGATTGTTTTCCTTGTTGAAGAAGGAAAAAATGATAATCCTGTTCTCTGACGAAAAGCTTTTCAGCATAGATGTTAGCATAACTGGTTCATTACACCGCAGAAAACGAAGAACGTTCCGGAATAAGTAAAATTCAAATTTCAAACCAAACATCCGGCTGGTGTCATGATGTTTGGCTTAGTGGCGTCCAACGGTTTGAAAATGCCTCCTGTTTTCATTGATGCTGGAGTTAAAATCAATACCGAAGTGTATATCGGTATTTTAAAGGACCAAGTGCTTCCTGGGTGAAGGCCAACTTCTCCGAGGACCAAAACGTTGTCCTACAGCAGGATGGAGCGCCGTGTCACACGTCCAATCGAACCCAACAATGGTTGAACGATAACATGAAGTTTTGGGCGAAGGATTTGTGGCCCCCTAGCAGTCCAGATCTTAATCCGTCTGATTATCCTATATTCTATATTAAGTTTATAGAGATGACTGTAATTATCGATGGTTAGAAAAAATGTCAGGAGGTGGAGTTTTAGTTGCAATTTCAACTGAATTCAATTCCGAAATAATTACTACCACAAAATTTAAAGAATTTAAGAATGTATGGGCAAAAGTGCAGATGAGAGACCAAACTCATGTGTTTGTTTCAGTGTACTTTCCTCCAAACAATACCCGTAAGTAAATTTATGATAAGTTTTTTACGAATGCCGAAGAAATTGTGTCTTGTTTACCCCCTGAAGTAAAAGTACATATATATGGTGACTTTAACCAACGCAATGTTGATTTTATTGCTGACATTGATAATGAAAGCATCTTACTTCCAATAATTGGGGAAAATGAGACGCTTATTTTCATATTTGACAAAATTGCTGATTTAGGACTTCATCAAATAAACCATGTGAAAAATCAACAGAACAGAATTTAGACTTTCTGTTGACAAATATTTTCGATGACTTCTGTGTTCGTGAATCTTTGACTCCAATATGAAGAAATGAAGTATTTCATACAGCTATAGAGAATTCTCTTTTTGTATAAGGAAATGAGACGCCTGATTGCGGACTCGAGGAAGTTCTTGACTATAAATCAGCTAATTATGCCAACATAAGAAGCAAACTAAACTTAAGATAATGTTGAAAGTGCAACTGAAGTGTTCTACACTAAGTTGTTTGCAATTATCCATGAAGAAGTACCAGTTATTAGACGTAGAAGAAGAGTATTTTCAAAGGATCCAGTTTGGTTCAATAAACAAATTAAAAAATTTAAAAACCTTAAGCAAAGAGCGCATAAAACTTATAAAAAACATAACAGTTCCGTTAATTTAGAAAGCTATTTGAACATCTGTGATGAACTTAACGTGGCTATGAATATTGCATTTGAGGAGTTTAATTCAAAAATTGAACGTAAAATTAAATCTTCTCCAAAAAACTTTTTAAATTACGTGAATACCAAATTAAAATCAGACAATCTTCCATCCCGTATGTATTTTGACAATAATGAAAGTAATAATACAGAAGAAGTATGCAATTTATTTGCCATGTTTTTTCAAGAAACATACACAACATACTCAGAAGCAGATCGTGATCGGCAATACTTTGGGTTGTATCCTGAATATTCCAGTGACATAAGCGTGAATCAAATCTATGTGCATGAAATCCTGGACGGGCTAAAATATTTAGATGCATCCAAAGGCTCGGGACCCGATGGAGTCCCTCCTTTGTTTATGAAGACTTTAGCAGCTGAGCTTACTTCGCCATTGTTTTGGCTTTTTAATATGTCACTGGAATCCGGAGACTTTCCAAAATTATGGAAGAGCTCATTTCTAGTGCCTATTTTTAAGTCTGGTAAAAAATCTGATATTCGTAATTATCGGAGTGTAGCCCTGATCTCTTGCATTCCGAAACTTTTTGAGGCAATTGTGAATGATAAATTATTTAACCAAATCAAAAATAGAATAACTACTAATCAGCATGGATTTTTTCATACCTAACCAACCGTGATCAAATTGTAAGATTTAAAGGAAACCAATCAACACCTATTCATGCCACTTCGGGAGTCCCACAAGGCTCTCATCTAGGACCACTTTTATTCATTCTATTTGTAGATGACTTATCTTTTATTCTTAAGAAACTGAAAATTTTAATTTCCGCTGACGACATGAAACTTTATTTAGAAATAAAAAATGCAGAGGAAATCAACGCGTTTAAGAATGAGATATTGTTGTTCCATACTTGGTGTAACAAAAGTCTGCTACAACTGAATGTTAAAAAATGTAACTTAATTATCTTCAGTCGAAAACAAAACGTACCTAATAAACAAATAACTTTAGGCAATCAGAATGTAGAAAAGTGGGATAGAATTAGGGATTTAGGTGTTGTCCTAGTCTCTAAACTTACGTTCATTGATCATTATAACACAATTATAAACAGAGCTAAAAACATGCTAGGATTTATTAAACGTTTCTGCTATAACTTTCATGACCCGTATACGATAAAAACAATATACATTGCTTATGTCAGGCCAATACTAGAATATTGTAGCATAGTTTGGTCTCCATTCACAATAACACATGAAGAAAAAAATAGAGTCAGTACAAAAGCAATTTTTGTTATACGCACTAAGAAAGCTAGGATGGACTGTATTTCCTTTACCATTTTATAAGGCTCGATGTATGCTTATCAATATTCAAACATTAAAAGAGCGTCGCGAATTTGCTATGGCGTCATTTATAAATAAAATAGCCTCACACTTTTGATTCAATGAAAATTCTATCAAAATCTCACAGAATTGATTCAATGCATTGGAGGGTATGATTCAAAGAGCGAGGATTAGCACGAGATGCCCGATCTTCGGGAAGTCTGTCCAACTTATTTGCTGATTGATATCGTAGCAGTTAACTTTGAGACGATGGAGACGGCTGGAAACTGTTTAATGTGTTGAAAACTAAATACATGAAGAAAAGAGGCTCACGGTAAGTCAATGTTAGCCTCCTCACTGTTCAGAACGATGGTGATGAAATCTAGGCGGTAGAGAAATTCATATATACATGGCTGGCTGGAAATCGTGCCTACTTTGGACTCCGAAAGACGCTACTCGTTGAACTTGACCACTTGCAAGACCTTAATTAGGCCGGTAGTCCTCTATGGCCACCAAACATAGGCATTGCTCATGGAGGACCCACGCGCCTTTGTTGTCTTTGAACGGAAAGTGTTGCGTATGATCTACGGTGGAGTGCAGATGGAAGACGGAACTCCACGGAGGCGAATAAACCACGAATTGCATCAGTTGCTGGGAGAACCTCCCATTGTACACACCGCAAAAATCGGTCGACTACGGTGGGCTGATCATGTGGTCAGAATATCGGACGACAGCCAAGTTAAAATAATTCTCGTAACTGAACCGACGGGCACAAAAAGAAGAGGCGCGCTACGAGCAAGGTGGATCGATCAAGTAGAAAGCGACCTGCGGACCCTCAACAGACTGCAAGGTGAAGTGCAGCCATAGATCGAATCAAATTGAGACAACTTCTGTACACAGCAGAGGCCAGAGGCCTTGCTCTGATTGGTAAGGTAAGTAAGGAAATTTGAAATCTTGAATTTTGTGTTTGCATCACTCTTACAATTCAGCATATCAATTTATTTGAAAAATATTCATCATTGCTAATAGACCAATAGATATCTTTTTAAATAAATGTAAGCTAAAACAGTACATAACCAGTAAAGCCGTCTATGTCATATAGATAACCTCAATTATCTGCCCTGCAGGTAACATTAGTATTTCTGGCACGTGGAAATGAGCACAAAAATCATGGCTACTATGTCACACTGTACAACACAGGGTTGCTGACAATCCAAATGCTTGATCGTGCGAGCAGAGTATCAATCTCTAAATTAATTAAAAACTTTTTATTTTGATATTTTTCTTAAGATATATCAACATAAAATTGTGCAGACATCTAAAGTTGTATGCAAAGGAATATTCATAACAGTTATAGAACTTTTCTTTAAAAGCGTTCATTCAATGAACGAAAAGTTTGCTTTCTTGAACGTTGTTTCCATGAAAAACTTCTGATAATTGATGCAGTGTCAGTTTAAAATTAAATTGTACATAATTTAGGACTGTGGTCAAGTAGCGATTAAAAATCGTTCAATCACCGTGGAGCTTAAATTTAAAAAAAAAAAAAACAATTCACCGATGGTGAGACTGAACCCTTCTTACACTTCACCAGACATTTCATATATTCAGTCTACAGAATGAACTTTTACTCTGAAAATTATTTTAGTTTGTACTACGAAATCGAAGGTAGAACTAATTAATCTATTCGTTGTTTTCTGCAACGAAACTGATTTGTTGTTTTTATGAAGATACCATTGTATTTAATGGCACACGCGCAAATGTCAAAAATACGAAGCATTTGTTCACCCAAATAGAGTATTCGTGCATTGTACGAAAACAATACAAAGAGGTGTGAACATTTTGTCACAAACTAAAAAGAAACGTCTTTCTGGCGGTTTCATGATTGACTGACATATCTACTTCATCGACCCGAAATGTAATTTTAAAAAAGGCCCAACCACGTGGAGTTATCCAGCGTTTTTAAAATGTTTCTGCACACAAAAAAGAATTTTTTTTATTAAAGGTTTTGCGCTTTTCTTCTAGAAAGTATTAATTTTTCATTAGATTATCTTTTAATGCAAGATGTTTAATATATTTTTTTTGAAAATTTTATCTTCTAATGTGCTTTTTTTAAGAAGTATATATTTTTCATTAAAATGATCTACTTAAAAAGCTATGCATTTGACTTGATTAATCAACCCCCTTTTTTGCAGCGCTGCCACGACGATGAATGACAGCAGATAGGTTGCTCAGTTCCAACATGGATCTCTCGTGATGGAAAACATTGGTTGAAAGTTCATTTTCAAATAAAAATAATTTGTTTACATTTATAACGATGCCACGGTTTTATTTCGACAGTTCTACTATTTATCTGAAAATAAAACTTTTTAATAAAAACATTTTTTTTTATTTCAGTCCATATAGCACATTTTTATTTTTAATGCTAGACACATTCTGGATAAAAGTTTTTTATGGAATAAAAATAATTTACTTCTATTTTCAACGTTTAGATTTGACAGTTCAACAATTTATTTTGAAAGTTTCAACTTTTTAATGTACAGAGCAGATATTTTTTTGAATTGATGGTTTGAAGGTTTTAGTTTCGAAAGCAAACCGCTTTCTACGAAAAAGAACCAACGCAACTTTTCAATTTTGGCAATTTAATTTTATTAGTCATTTATCTATTTGTGTGACATGGCATTCGATCCCTGGCATCCGTGGTTGAACTTTATAGGCCATGGAAACTCGTGAGAAGGTATTTGATTAATGAGTATGAACCTAAAACGCTCGATAGCGCTTTAATTTTTATTTTGGGATAGAGAAATTATTCCCGCCCATGCAACACCATCATGCATGAGTACGATAAAAGAGAAACAGCGATTGGCTGGTCTTCACGAAATTCAGTTCGTGTATTATATAATAAGGTGCAATGATAGCATTTCACCAAATAGAAGCAATATGAATGTTTGATACAACATATGAGACGATTGCACACTGGGCAGAATGAAAAATTAGCAGGAATAAATTATTTTCACTATGAAGATGAAACTTTAGAACAAAACTGTCTTCGCTTAAAAGTTTTTGGTTATAATTGAGACTTTAGTTTGACGTCAGTTTCAGTTAGGGTGGTCCTTGAATATATTGAAATAAAAATTCTATCTTTCACATTTCTTGACGCCAAGCAATACAATGCTCTACAAAGTTATTCCTTATTAAATTTAAAGCAACTTTGCTGCAAAAATTATAGTCGTAGGTCTTTTATGTCAAAAGTTATGATCATTTACGCTTAAGAGTAGGGTGGCCCTGAAAAAAATAGTATTTTTCGCCTAACTTTTTCATTTCAAATTTTATGAAAACGGTGTCTTCAGCAAATTTTTTAGAACTTGCTTAAATACACACTTTGATGAAAAAAGAACGTAATTTAATAAATTCCTTCAAAAGATATCGCAATTTTAGTCTAAAAATTACGATTTTTTCAAATCAAATTGTTTTTGAGGAGGGAAAAACGGGGATACAAATACTATTGCATATGAATGGTAAAGATAAGGAGTCTCTTTTGTATATAAATACTCAGGTGAATTTAGAAGAATTTTGGGTTAAATGGTACTATGAATGTATGTCCTTTTTAAAATAAAATTCTCGTTTTTTTCTTAAAT
>JAHHFK020001677.1:0-341663 GCA_024533555.2 Aedes koreicus | reverse complement strand
TGTCTAAAGGTTGAGTCGCAAACTATTGAAACGCTTTAGATTGATTGGTAAATCGGCTGTAGTTATCGAAATTAAACCAAATGTTTACAGTAGTTCAATGTATGTATTTATTACAGCTTACGAAAATGGTTAAATGTTAGAATAAGTTTTAGTAAAATGCGCGACATTTAAGATTGACGCCCACCATCAGAGCGTCTACAATCGCTTGCGATGCGTTTTTCTAAGTTTTTTTTCCCACTTCCTCATCGTTTCCTTTCCGTCCTTCGCCTCTCCTGTGATCTTCCGAAGTTCGCACTTCGTCATGGGACAGTAAGTTTCGATCAAACGATGTTCTGAATAGTTTGATGGGTTCATGTCTTTCAGTTAAATCCACAAAATCAGCCACATAAAGGGTGGAACGGTCTAAAATGGGTCAAACATGATTAAGTGCATACTGATTAGTTTATTATATAATTGATCAATCTTTATTTCTTTTGGAAGTTCATCGTCAAGAAAACACAGGAAAATTATTTGATTAGTCTTCCGATTTTCCGAATGCGAACTATCGGACGTAACGTTTCACCAATTTGCCTTGAACTGTTTTTCCATTCCAACTGTTTTTTTTTTTTAGTTCTCTTGAGGTTTCTCTTCACGATTGGAGGGTTTTTCTCCTTGGATTACTAAACCATTTTTTCGTAGTGGCAAGAAGCGAGGTCTGGCCAAAACAGCACGGAACAGCTATATTTCTTCAAGAAAGGTAATAAGCGTTTTTGCAAGCATTCCTTTACATAAATATCTTGGTTGAAAGTGCCAGTTGTTACGAAACCTTCGATTTTCAGCCCACAGGTGACAATCGCCTGCCAAACCTAGTATTTTTTCGGGAACTTTGACATTTTTTCTGCTTAGACTTATTTTGAACCCTTCCTTTTTCGGTAGCCGTATAACACTCTTGACCTGGCAGCTGCTTGAAATCAGCCTTGACGTATGTTTCATCAACCATTACGATGCAATCAAACTTGGTCAATAAACTCGTGTACAACTCACGCGCTCTTCCTTTGGCTGTTGTGTTTTGCTTATCATCTCGATTTGGTGTCACTGTAACCTTATATGTTGACAGTCCGGCTCGTTTCTTTGCTCTTTGCACTGTTGTGAGGGACTTTCCCAATTTGTTTCCGATATCTCGGATGGAAAGGTTTGGATTGCGTTTGAAAATGATGGCCACTATTCTTCAGGTAAATGCGGCTTCCTGATTTCGGTTTCCTCCTGATCCCGGGTTCCTGGAAGTCGTCATACGTTCTCCGAACACTTTTATAACATTCGTCACGGTTGATTTGGCAATATAAAGTGATTTTTCCAAGTCCGACGCCATTTTCACAACTGAATAGAAAATGGCAAAAACAAAATATAGTCAACATTCCGTACGCATACATCTACAATATGAGGTGTGTTCGAGTTTTTAAAATGCACGATTAAAAAAACTACGTCATATTTGAGTCGACCAAGTTTTGACCGTTCCATCCTTTACCACTTCTGCGCAATTTTTTAGTAGCGAAATCGGGCTAAAACAACGACGACTTAGGCAGTTATACATAAAATCACTGAACATTTAACAGAAAACCATTAATTGCTCTGCAATGGACATTATTCAAATGGTTCAGTTTATTGAAATTTAGCCAAACGAAAAAAAATCCAAGGGAACTGACATAAGTCAGTTCGAAATTATTACCGTCCGTTTGAATGCATGTTTTGAAACTACTGAATTCCTGATAAATAAAGTTGATATTTTTTAAGTAGAATCTACCTTTTTGTTAACAGAAACACGTCAATGTCACGAATGTCAATTGAGTCTCATCCCAATCAAACCCCATTGAAATAATGAATGATCTCGTTCAAAGAAAACTGTTTATGCATAACCTTTTAATGCATCCCAAAACGATCAACGCTACCCAATTTTACGGTACTTGATAGCACAAATCTGTAAGGTTTTTCTTATACAGCTCAAAACGTCTGTTGAATATTCTGCGAAATATTCTTGCAATTTTTTAACTTGAATTTAAACTAGTGATACACTTTTGCTGAAATATCTGCATAGATGCAAATTCTTTGTGAATTAAAAGAAAATAAATCATTCCACGTAACCTTTTTTCATTTATACTCTACGTTTAACTTTCGCAAAAGCAACTCATCATCACAGTTCCACTACTTCACTCACTTCCCCTTCATCTTCATCTGTGTATGTGCCTTTGCTGCAAATGTAAGCAAAACTCATCTCCATCATCCGGAATAGTGCCATCATTCGTACATCACCTTCAACTAGCCAACAACCCTCAAAAACATACCATCAAGTTCCTCTAATTAAATGATCAAACATGAAATTCAACTAAACCATCCGTACAAAAAGAAAATACCACAACCATTCTAACAAAAAACTCCTGTTTGCACATTCCATCCAAGTTCATCATCACTCTGCGTAGGCATCTCTGGTTGACCTATATATTTGTTTGACCAACAGAGTCGAAATTTCCCGCGAAACCAAACACACCATCGTCCATCATCGCCCGGCAAACTTGTAAACTTCAAAACGAGTTCACTGGTCTGTGCCTATTTACACAACCCGCGAATTCTAAGCGCTTGGTTTGGTGGAAAAGCCGTTTAATAAAACCCAAAACATGTCTACAAAAAAAAATACAAACTGCAAACAACTAGCACTCATAATACACAAACTACAAATGCATTCATTTGGTAAACCGGCGTGTAAATTTATGTGTTTAAACTAGGATCAAAGGAAACCCAACAAATTGAAACAACATTCAATGTAATACACTGTGAATCGAAATAGATGTCAGTCATAAAGTAACTACGTAACTGTACTCATGTAATTCCGGAAACGATGAGTTTG
The DNA here is from genome assembly GCA_024533555.2 of Aedes koreicus. NCBI lineage: Eukaryota > Metazoa > Arthropoda > Insecta > Diptera > Culicidae > Aedes > Aedes koreicus. The sequence continues at coordinate 338,785 of JAHHFK020001677.1, read as the reverse complement.
GAATCAACTCCGCTGTGATGGCACTGCATCCGGAACCGAGAGAACTAATATGCAAATGATTATTCCAGTAATCCCAAGTCACAGCACCCTTTCATGTGATTAGATTAAAGAAGGCAGACGAAGAAGAGAAACAACTAACTTGTGATCTACTTTATAAGGTAAAGCAAAACTCAAAAAATATTCACCACTAAATGTTAGATAACTGGCACCAAAAATTATGTGAAAGAAAAAGCTCAATGATAAAGAGATTATAAAAGAAAATTAAAAAAAACGATTTAGCTAAAAACAAATCGGACATTGCGGTTCAAGCAGCTGTGATTAACTCGTCACGATTTTATTACTATAGAACAAACAAATTTATCGAAGCACGAATTGAATGGTTTTACTTTTGATTTCAAATAAAGAGCACACAGAAACACAAACACTACAACAGAATCCAACATGATTTACTCGCCTGAAGGTTCAAATCTCGATTATGGAATCAAACCGAGTCAAACGATGTAAATTGGAAAAATGTTACTACAAAAGGAAAATTTCTAGATGGCAGTGGAAAAGTGTGAATCTAAAACCAAACGAAGAAAGTAAACAAATGGAAAACAGTAACAAGCACACATTTCGTGTTGTGTCTATAAATAAATTAATTAGGGGAATTGTGTATTAGAAGAAAGCTACATGCGCGTGAATCACAGTGTATGTAAATGAAAACGAATGACAAACGATGTAGGAATAAAGAAGTTTTTCTAATGGGTTGTGTTGCCTCCTTGAAGATATCACAGAGACGTCCTTTGACGAACGTAGCGATTCGTGGTTGAAATGTGAATTCATCTTCCATAATCAACGAGAGTCCTGACTGTTCTTACTGAAACTCATAGACAAATTCTGAGCTCCACTAATGATGGTAACCGATCTGTTAAATGTGTGTAGGAGCAACGTTCCATTTTTCCAACACGAAAAACTATTTTAGGAACACTATGAAAAAAAAGTACCGGTAATTTTTAATTACACTGATAGGCAAAATAAAGTGCCCGCCTCATATTTTTTTGAATTTCTCTCATTTATTTGAACTTCAAATAAAAGTAAACACACTGTAGCCTTCATCTACATCTGTTGGGGACAACTGGCAACCCTAACGAGGATTCACCACTAGGGCTCTCTGTTGCCAGCTTCGTCTGTCACCCAGGTGACGTCTTCGAGTGGAGCACAATAATTAATGAGTTGTCACTCATCCATTGCATAATAGTTGAGCACACGTATTAAGAATTTGTAGATTAAAGTTGTACTACACACTTAGAAATTATGAATTTTATACGAGACGTGATTCATGTTTGTAAAAAATCGGGAAACGTAAATTTAGGTAGCGTAATAAAAATTTCACTATAGCCAAAAAAAAAAAAATATATAGGAAATAAATTTGAACTGTTTCCATCAAATGGCGTTAAGTTTGATACACCAACATGAATATTTCCATTTTTCACACGGTATTGACCATGGTAAAATATCGGTGCAAAAAAAAAGCCGAGGCTAAGTTACTTTAATGAAATAAGTGGAAAGATGTTTGCAATCTTTATCAATTTTAAGTTACACAAATAAAATGATTGAACTGTTGTCTGGATACTACAATTTTGAATCTAATGAGAATTAAATATAAAAGCAACAACAATAACAGTTTTTGTGATGTTTTTATAACAATTGAGAAATAGGGGGGGGGGGGGGGTCCGTGAGCGTTACGTAATTAAAGGGGGGAGTCTGGTCACGTGTTACTTATTGTTACATAGGGGAGGGAGGGGGTCCAAAATCCCGTTTTTTTGCGTTACGTAATTTGTGCACAGAGCCTAATGCTGATTGTCTTTCACGAATTCTGTCTGAGGCTTTCAACTTGATGATTCAAACAGGTTCGTATCCGGATTGTCTCAAAACTGCTAAAGTGGTACCTATTTTCAAGTCAGGAGATCGAAGCCAAACTGGTTGGGCTTCAAATGGTGAGTTGACAACTTCGAAGGAGGGTGCGACCGACCTCTCGTCCTCACAAGTTCCTATCTCACGCCTCCACGAGTCATATGATCACAAAAGACTGCCAGCTGAAACATGGAGACGCTGGTTGGCGTAGCCTGGGCAATGTTGTCAATCTGACAATAGCGAAGTGCGACCGAAGATCTTATACCTTTAAATCATATTCTATATTTTCTATTCTCATTTTACTAATAATAACAGCACGCTTTGGATTCCAAAACTATGTAAGAGCCGGGAGCAACATGCCAGGCAAGAAAAGCGGAATTTGTATCTCAGCATTTCTGCATACCATTTTATTTAAAAATGCACTTCTGAACTTCAACTATTATATTCATAAAAGGTTGGCATGTGCTTATACGTAATGTAGTATTATATTTTAATGTTGTGTTTGTGGTATTATGGTAAGATAAGCCATTTCTTTCAGAAATTATCCCACCGGACTCTTCGTTCACTCTATCTTTGAAATGTTGCTAGAACAGTATAAAGAAAAATATTACAAATATTACTATGTTTTATAAAATAATATCTTTTATTGAAATTTTATCTTTTATATTTCGAATGATCTATTCTGTTTTCAGCTTTCCCAGGACTAGTAGGATATTGATACATATCTAACTTTTATTTATTTTTCAGTAACAATCCATTCAAGTTTGAAATTTGAATAAATTAGCATTTTTGTCTATAATGGTATCTTAATTTGTTATGTACAAAATATATTATATATTAAATAACATATAACGGGGAAAGGGAGGGACCATCAGGGCACCCAAGTAAAACGATTTGGATAGGGAGCATGGGACTGCCTCCTCCCTATTGTTAACATTTCGTGGAACGAGGGCCCCCTCTTGTTTTTACTTTTCCCCCCCAATACAACAAAATAAACCAACCACCTTTCATTATTCCCCCTTAATTTCTTCTCAATAATTAGTATTACATCATCAAATCAAATCAGGAGATCGAAGCCAAACTGGTTATTATAGACCGATATCAACCCTGTCAGTTTTCAACAAAATACTCGAGAAGGTTCTAATCAAACGCCTGATAATTTTTTTAGACAGACTTACCCATCATAGTTTGCAATATGGTTTTCGTAATGGAAGTCGTACCCCTGGTGCTATAGCTGAGCTTGTGGATCAAATATTAGAAGAAACAGATTAAAAAGAAGTAGTGGGTGCCTTGTTTCTTGATCTGAAAGAAGCATTTGATACTCTTAACCATGATATTTTACTCAGAAAATTAGAACAATATGGCATCAGGGGCATTGCTAATTGCATTATCCGTTGTTATTTGAGCAACAGAAATCAATTTGTCTCATACGACGGAGAAACAAGCTCGAAAAGACAAATTAGTACTGGAGTTCTTCAGGGAAGTAACGGCCCTTTACTTTTTCTTATCTAAAACAAGGATTTGACATCGTATGCGATTTAATCTGTAATAACAAATTCGATTTAAAATGTCTAGCGATGTAAATCTGATTAAGCTTGTGACGCAGTACGATGGATAAATGACATAATGTATATAAGTCGGAAATTTGCACTCTTTTCGATTTAACTTCAAAGTAATACGATAAAGACCACATATATATCCGATTTTGATTTGAAATGTAGAAATCTATTCGATACTATCTGAACTCTATTATACGATTTCTGGTTGTCTGGAGAGTTACCGACAATCGAGTCAAATTCATTTATGTGCTTGTATTTGTCAATAAATTGCCTAAAGGTCAAGCAAATGTAGAACAAATCAACCCCCATCCATAGACTTGTGTTGCGACGGATATTTTGGACCACAGCCATTGAATTTTTGCATTTGCTGCATAATTCAAAGTTCAATTCTACATATCTTTTCTCCTTGGAAATATCCCCCATTGGGCATTCCACAAAAAATTTAAGCACACATCCATTGGCGTCATCGCAACATTCAATGATGCCAAGTGCACCGCATACCTTGCTGCCTGCTCCCCCAAACCCAAACAACGAATAAATCGATGGAAATCGTTGGAAAAATAGAGAGAGAGAGAAAGAAAGAGAAAAAAAAACATCACATTGAAGCAATTTATGGCACCAGGGAAAACACATAGGCAGAGGAACGAAAGCTCCACACGAGTTGAAAAATTAGGTCAGATTTGATTTGAGCCAGCTTTTCCACCGACTGCCAAAGGTCGTTAGTCGGTCTTTTCCAGTTCCTACATCAACATACCGCACAAATAAGAACTATGACTATTCGACCAACCACCATTTGTGTTGTGGTGGCACAGGCCAGCGGTATGGTTTGTGGTATTTATGTTCATTATAGAAACCAAGGTCAAACGCATAAAAAACGCTAATGTTGGTGGTTTCAGATGGATAAGCTCGTTGGACGGATCGGTTTTAACATTTCGTGGTCTACAATAGAAGTTTTCAACTGGTTTAAAGCAATCATACTTTGTCGCACTTTTATGGATCATTAATCATAAAAGTAAACAATACTATTCGAGTAAGTGGCTAACTGAAGTTAATTTTCCAAGTCGAAATCGATTAACCTTGAATTTGCACTGCCGATGTAGCAGGGAGCCATTATAACTATCTACAGTTTCAGCTCAACAAGGATCAAGTGAACAACTAACATCAGTTGGTGGAAGGATAATGTCCTACATCACCGAGAAGGGAAGTTCATTCACTACCAGAAGACAAAACTTGTCTGCCTTGTTAGTCAAACCCTAAGCGTAACAAGGCTATGGCAACATGATAAATGGAATTTGTGCAACGATGTGATAGAGTCGTTTCATTCTGCTGACATGTACTAGCTCTTCCAGATTAAGATGAGATCTTTATGGTTAGTGAAAATGCAGAAACCTTGCTTCATCCGTGCTGGCTCATCCCGTATGTCTTAATTAAGATCTTTCTATCACACAGAGAAAATTGGCACGAAAATATTGCTTGCATATACCAGAAACTGTTTGACTTTCCTTCCTATTATGTGGGACACGAAAAAAAGATGACTGTTCATCAGTTCTGCGGAAGCAAGAAGGTCGCTGTCGAGCTGTCAGAACCTTTTTTCTCGGTGATTGAGAGGTCGTTCGGTTCGTTGAGCAATTTTGTCTCTCCCTGCTCAAAAATATCACAGCCATTTATTGACGGACGAGAAATGTCCCTAATTTTCTGGGGCAATGATAAGGATTGACGACGAACAAACGGACGACCGGTGCTATCAAGATAGGTTTACAACTTAATCACATTTTAACATACACATAAATTCTTCATCCATGCATTTACTGCTACCGATCCAGGAGCCCCACATCCACACCTAAGAAGGGTGGTTTCCTCCTTCAAACTGTAAGGACAATGTATTTATGTGACTGCCATAGTTGTATGCAACAGAAGCTGTAATGGCGCATGCATAATATGTGACAACAAACTTAGAGACGTATGTTAAAACTGACTGCTTCTGTGATGGTGCAGTGGTTGTTTTATGAGGCCAATTGCGGGAAGGCCAGGAGCAAGTAGTGTCATAAAACCGGACTTGTTATATTGTCGCGCACAAGCGGATTTATCGCACACGTGATGGTAAGTATAGTAGTCGTCGTCGTCTTCGTCGGCTGAGAGTGGTGGTGGCGGTGACGGAAGAAGGTTTGAGGATCGTAAAAACTGGCGAATTAGCACGTTACTAACATTCTTGGCAGGAGATGCTGACAGTGTTCGGAATGCTGTAATGCAAATTTAATCGGTTATAAACTGTATGTGTGTGGAAATGTTTGAGCAAAGCGAAAGATCTTCTCTTTGTTTTCACAACGAAGAGTATAACTCGGAAAATGAACCGTGTTGCGTTGATTTTTTTGTCTTCTAAAAGTCATCTAAAGACTTAATAAAGGCGAATGTGCACCAGGCATTCTGAAAAGGGTTTTTGAATCTGTGGTAAAGTTATAACCTTTCGACTTCGGGAGTTATTTCTAAAATGAATTATCAAGCGAAAGTTTTTTCATACCACTACTTTTGGCTAGTGTACTTTGCAATGGCGTCTCGTCTTCGTAGTCACCTGGTGCACTGTACAACATACCTTTTCTTGAACGGATATAATTATCATCAATCAAAAGCCAGCCCATCTGCTACCATCTTGTATATCAAAATACGCATTCTAGTGTTTTTGGGGGCGACCCCAGCGTTGAGGTTAACATCCATACCCTCAAGCCAAAGTCACGAGTTCGAATCACCCCCGGCAAGTTACGAAAATCTCCAAAAGGTATTTGTGTGACTACGACTGGAGATGAACCAGCATTTGAACCAGGGCTTTAAATGTCGATAATCAAGGAACTAAAAAAAAACGTATTCTAGTGAAAATATTTCCCAGCTAGAACAAACTCACCAAACACATCGCAAATCAGCCAAGAGCATTTTTTACAATTAGTTTTTGTGCTAATCATGAATTTTTTTTATTTATTCTACCAGAATAAAAAGTTAACTAATAAATATCCGAGTGTGTAAGACGGTGTAAATTTAATCCATTCCCACTCAAAGTATGTTGTGACCGTGTTTCGTCTGATAGCTTGTGCGTCGGTAGTTTTTTCCCATTTCTTGTTTATTAGTGCTTCTCCCCGTACCCGGACGAGTTTTTCTGCATTGGATAAGGAACTTGGTGAGGTCGTTTTGTATTATAGCAAATATACCTTAGGTATATACATGCCAGGATCAATAATGTTTATTTTTAATTCTGGAAGTGTGAAAATTCTTCACCTATCCATTTGATATGTGAAGATTTTCATGCGGGGATTATTGTATATGATGATGACCTCAGAATGTACGTGTATGTACAGGCATTCTTGATATGGGTCGTTGATTTTAAATAGAGCCGTCACCTTCAATCTCCCGGGCTAAAAATGTTTGCACATATTGATAACATTTAAATCAACGAAGAAATGCAGACAACTTTCTTCCATAAAAGCACTGCCGGTCAGTGGGAGATTGATTGTATATACACACATACACACACATAATCATGAATAAATCACCATCATTTTTTCTTTATCGGGCCAAGGTTCCTAGATAGACGAGTCAACCACTTATTCATTTTTGGAGTATTCGTTTCTAAAAGTACACGGAATATTAAAGAAATAAATTTGTTGGCGTCGTGTCGTTTTTTTTTTGTTGGTGTTATTTTTCACTTCTTTGAATAGATTTGATTCTACTGTCGAGGTGATCATATTTGCTTCAATTTCGAGGTGACGAGGTAGTTGTGAACGACGCTCTTGAGGTTTAGTTAAGAAGTTGCTTTTGATTATTCTTCTAATATCTGCTCTGATCAAAAAGGCGTTTTTCGTTTTATCTCGGCACATTTTAGGAAATATATTTGTCAAATTTTGTTAATCCGTTTCGTTTCGCTTGAAGTCTTTCTAGAAAATGTTTAGTCCTAGGTCAACAACCTTTTCAAACAGCAAATGACTACTCTTGCATGATTAGTTTTCAATCAGCTGTTGATCGTCAACCGTGAATCTATCGCCTACTATCCGATAAGTACGATATTTGTACTTATATTTTCCAAGAGGCACGCCTTCGGCAGTGGACCCATTTCCGTCAACATTACTATTATTCAGTCGTATTCAAACCAATCTGAAAACATGTACGAAAAACCAAGTTTTTTGGTTTAAATACAGTTGAGTTATAGCTATGATTGACAGAAATGTATCCGCTGCTTTTTTTCTTCTTAATCATCAAGTTAAAATGGGTCGGTGAAAAAAACATTTCGTTTCTAAACAAATGTTATTGAAACGCTTTTTTTTTAAATTGTCTCAATTTGGATGGTAATTGAATATAACTAGCTTTAATTTATTATTTATTTGAATAAACAATATGATGGTTTTTGTGTACTACTGGTTGTTGTGGTTTACTTGTTCTTTAGACATAGTGATGCCAAAGATTTCGCAATGTAAGTTATACTGGCGCATAATTCTGTATGATTTTTCTAAGAATAATTTCCGTGTTCTAAGATGCCGGCTGGTAGTATAAAAGTTCAGTTGCGAGAGTAGTACTTCTGATTTTATACGATGTTAAATAATGTCATTGATGTAGAAAAGCATTGCAAATTCACGGCGTTCCTTAAGTGTCTGTACATTGATAAGCATGCAGCGTGCTTCATAAGATGGCAGTGGAAATACAGTTGAATTCAATTTCCTTAGGGCATATAAAAGAAATTGTTTTTGAATTCTATGGATTGGATTCTATGCGTTCTTCATGTATGGCACAGTACGGACTTCATACTAGGTTGCAGTATTCCAAAATTGGCCTTACTTATATAATGTATAATAATTTAAAAGTATATGGATCTTGAAAATTGTGGTTGAACCTCTTAGTGAAGCCCAGCATGCTATTTGCTTCACTTATAATAGTGTTGTAATGTTCTACAAAAGTGTGTTTAGAGTCTAGGATAATGCCTAAGTCCCTTACTATTTTGCATGTTTCTACTTTTTGGTTTCCTAAAAATATTTCCGTACGAGATGTTTCAATTTTTCTGCTAAATGCTATTGAGTTACATTTTTTCACGTTAAAGCTTACGTAAGCTTTTGCTACAACATGTGTTGAATAAGTTAATTTCGTTCTGGAATTCTTCTGCGTCGCTAGAATTATGTATTTCTATGTAGAGCTTCATGTCATCTATATATATGAGTAATTGGATTTTTTTTAAGGATGTAGGAAATGTCGTTTATGTACAAAATAAAAAAAAAAGTGGGCATAAATGTGAACCTTGGGACACCCCCGAAGTGACAGAGATGGGGTCTGAAAGTTTATTTTGCAAACGAACAATTTGTTTGCGATGCGTTAAATATGACTGAAGTCAATTCAACAGTCCAGGTTCCATTCCAATTTTTTGAAATTTGAGGAGTAATAATGGTATGTCGATTCGGTCAAATGCTTTACTAAAGTCAGTGTAAAGGGCTTCTACGTGCTTGCCATTGTCAATTGCATTCAAAATAAAAGTTACAAATTCAAGAATATTAGAAGTAGTTGAGCGACCTTTGAAAAAGCCATGTTGTTTGCTTGTAATTTGATTTTTTACTAGCTATATTTTCATTTACGAGAGATTCAAAAAGTTTTGCGATGCAAGAGAGTATGGCAATTCCACGATAGTTGCGGATGTCTGATTTCGTGCCTGATTTGAAAATTGGAACCAAATAAGAGGATTTCCAAATGTTGGGAAATGTTCCGCTCTTCAGAGACATATTAAAAAGAAGTTCTAAAGGAAGGGCAAGTTCGTCTGAAAGGTTCTTCAAAAATACGGGTGCAATACTGTCTGGACCTGATCCCTTAGAAGCATCCAAGTTTTTTAGTGCTTTGAGAATTTCGTGAGGAGGTAATTGATTTACAGATATATTGTTGGAAAATTCAGGAATGAATGCAAAGAAGTCGCGATCACGGTCTTCTTCGGAGAATGTGTATACTTCTTGGAAGAAATTTGCAAAAGCTTGCAGATTTCAGAAGGATTATTACCTACATTTCCGTCAAAATGCAGTCGTGGGGGAAAATTGCTATTTTTCAATTTCGTTTTAACATAACTGAAGAAATTCTTGGAGCATGATTTGACTTCAGTTTCGACATTACGATTATATTTTTCATGTGCAGAATTAATGGCTGTGTTAAGTTGGTTGCATATGTCATAATAATTTTGCAAATTTGTGCCAATATTCCAAAGTGTAGATGTTCTACTAACCGCTGAACAGCATCTACTTCTCAAATGATAAAAAATGCATTTTAAAAAGTAACATATATCGCACATGATTACTTACAGTCAATCTTTCACTGAATGTTAGTGATTATATGGAAGAAACTTGTCTACACCTCTTCAATCAATAATTTGGCAAATAAATTTAGCCTAAAGACTGAACGCCACAGCTCAATTGCAAATCCTATGACCTCAGGAATGCTTGTTTATACACGTACATTCTGAAGCCATCTTCATACACAATAAGCCCCGCTTGAATATCTACATATATCAAGTGAATATTTGAAGAAGATTAACACTTTGTTAGAGCGAGAAGGATGAAAAAAGTATCGGAAAAGCTAATATAATTCACTTCGTACAGGTATGGAACCAAAATTCCCTAAATGAGATTAAATGGTTCCTGAACATGTGTTTGTAAAAATGCGACCTCGATACGCCAAAACCCTATGATCACGCTTATGGCTATGATAACGGAAACATCAGAAAAGGCCAGCTTAGCTTTGGAAACGAAGCTTTGTACGCCAATTTCTCAAACATTGGAAGATGCTCATGCAAACGAACATCATCAGGAGGAAGAGGTAACTTTCCTCTACATGATGACGTTTTCGAATTGTATGATCGACCTTCGCTTGGCGTGAAACGGGCATTCACAGATTTGTTTATGAGATCTTTTCTCATGGTGCTCTTGATTGGTATGCTGAGAAATAACGCACACTATCGAACTTCGAGTCCATGCAAAACGAAACGTGATGAACAAATTGACAATTAGCTTACGTGAGTTTTTGTCAAACCACATTTTGCTATCATCTTCGACTTTTTGCAAACAATCTACCACAATACGTCAATTGCTTATGATCGTGCATTTCCTCATTAGCATGTTGTGAAACAACGAACACTACCACGCTTTAGGTCAAATTTTTGTTTATCTTGCACTATTCCGGAGCAATAGTCACAGATGTACAGTCGTGTTAGAACTTGTGTACACGCTAAGAAAAAAGTAGCCGAAATTAAGTAAAATAAAACTCAACGTTGAGTTCTGTCAAGTGAGGTTACCAATTGGGTGAATTAAAAAATGGATGTAGGTAGAATTCACCCATCTAGTCAGTAATGATAGGTCTAATCAAATTTTAGTTTTTTTAGAGTTCGATGTTTTATTCCAAAAAAATTTAATTGGCTGGTTTGTTTTCGTCGCGAACTACAACATCGTCAATTTGTAAATTTAAACCAGTTCTTTTATTTGCTTATAGATCTATATTATCAACAATGTTTGAAAATTTAATGAGGACTTTTAACTATTGTAAACTAGTATTTCCAAACCTTATTTGTTTATATATTAATTAGTAGCTCGAAACAACTCAATTTTGAGTTGAATCTACTAAACCATCCCGTTCTCTTCGCGCAATGATCGGTTGAGTATTTTTAACTTAATTTTGGTTGAAAATCGTAGCACCCGGCGGCGGTGTCGACGATAGTCATTTATTTGTTAGTCTGGTCAATTGTGGACGCATTATTTGCTCGTCGTGGTTCTCTTCGGTTATCCGGTTATCCAAATCGAAATGGCAGCATCGTTAGCCACGCTATTACATATGGATTACCAACGTTTTTATGTATAAATAATGAGCTGTTTTATTATTTTATTGTATTGATATTGACAAATAAAAATGATCGAGTCAAGTAAGAATCCGTGTATTTTAATATTCTGTTCGAAAAATAAATGATCATTAGGTATATATACATTTTCCATTCCTTATGGTTAAGAAAATTTCATCCATTAATTCGATAATTCATTAGGTAAATTTTACCAATTGGCACTTGAAATTTTAGTACCCAACATTTGGTAAATTTTACCCATTAGTATTTGAAATGTAATTACCCAAAATTGAGTTTTCATCTTATACCTAATTTTAACTGAATGCACAAAACATGCGAGATGGGTGAAAATAACTTAATCTTAGGTACTTTTTTCTTAGCGTGTAGAAGAAAATATAACTTGCTTCACATTGCAAACATGGTAGACGAGATTCACACTTTAAAGAATCAATGATATCTTATTCATAAGTATGCTTCAAGGTACACACTTAGATTTTTTTTACAGAAATCTCTAAAAGTTTACCGAATTCTCAACAGCTGAACGTTCGGTAATCCAATTTAACGGATTTCGGTAAAATTTTATCGAAATCCGGTAATTTTTTTACAGATAACTGTAAAATTTCACCGAAATCCGTTAAATCTGATTACCGAACGTTCAGCTGTTGAGAATTAGGTAAACTTTTACAGATTTCTGTAAAAAAATCCAAGTGTGTATCGATTCATCGCCACCCCTATCAATCATTTCCAAATCACTTCCTGATCATTCTCCCAAAGTGTGAACACATTTTGTAGCGAACTCGTTGCGCCCTAGCTTTATATGAGAAACCAAACAGCTCTTCGGTAAAAAGACATACGAAAATAGTTGGTAGTTAGGGTTTCAGACCCGGTTTTTGACCTATTAGTACCACTATGCCCCGTTTCCTCAAAAGAGCTGGCCAGAAGACAACAGGGTCCTTGTGGCTTCGGATCATGGGTAGAAGTCGTTTTATTAGCACTGTTTGGAAGGCGGTATCTGATCGAGCAGATAAACTTTTACCTAGCTACCACAATGCATACCCTCTTGCCTACCATGCATTGTGGTAGCTAGGTAAAAGTTTATCTGCTCGATCAGATACCGCCTTCCAAACATGCCCTACGCTCAATTTCAACTACTTCTATTCAATTTCACAACCTGCCGTGCTCTTACGGACCTATCAATGCTTTCTCTTCACATCTTTGGTTCTAGCAGAAAATTGCTACACATTGATTGTTGTTTTTGTATTCTCCCAAGCGCGGAAGTAACGATCTTTGATGAAGTTTGTCAGAAGTAGATAATTTATCATCTCCATGCGAAGTGCTAGGAGTGGACGGTAATTTATTGCTAGAACGAAATAGACATGAAGAGAAAGTGTATTGATAGTTCCGTATAGGGCAACGGCAGGCTTTGAAAATTGAAAGATCAAGTTTGAACACGAGCGGAGGGCATTATTGAACGGTAGTATCCGATCAGGCACATAACCCTTTACCATACTACCCCATGCAGGATAGGCAAGAGGAGGAAATCCCCGGACCCGGCCAGTAGAAGAGGCCCCCTTAAATTTAGACTCCCACAAAAAGAATCCCACCCTTTTAAAATGAATAACAAAAAGTGCCTTATTCCTTGACTGGCAAAAGGTTATGCAACGGGGGAAAAAAACCCCCCCCCCTTTTTGGTTTTTTTCCCAAAAAAAGACCACCCTAGTTTTCATTCATACCAAAAGAAGTGCCTTATTATTAGAAACAACTTTGTACAACACAGCTTTACTCCAAAACCTTAAACTTAGGCTGAAAACGTATGTTTCCAGCTAAATTCGTATTCTGGACCACTGTGCAATCGTAACCAACTATCTGAATGATTAGGGAAAAGTATTGGAATCAATTCTGGTTCCATTACAACAGATCAATTCAACTTTTCTTGGTACGATGGATCAACATATTGCTATTACGCCAATGTAGTTCTTTACCCTATCTGTGTATCGAAAAAAATCCAGGTTTAACTAAGTCGAAGATAGTTTTTCTACGACTTGCAACCTCAATAAGCTCAAATCTTAAGAGAATGATTAGAACGGGATTTTGAATTTATTCATTGATGTTAAGTTGAATCGATACTTTGAACTACTCTAATATTGATAGTTCGAATTCTAACGATTATATCAAGGTAATCTCTGTTGTTCGTTTTCATTTTTTTTTATGTTTTAAAATATAATCAAGCGAATCTTTCAAATCACAAATTCGTGTGAAACTCAGTTAAAGTCCAAATTTAGATTATTTGAGAACCCATTGTTAATATAACGCATTAAGGCACCTAGGCCAAGAAACTTCTCTGAACGGTTTATACAGATGGAACAATTACCGAGGCTGCAGGTATATGCTTCAGCCCTTAGGAAACAGATACAGGATGGGTTTCAACAATCAAATAGTAATTGTTCCTTTGTTTCTTATCTGCCTTATTATCAACCTGTTTTTTTTTCCTTCAATACTAAATTCTTTCCATTTTCCATAACAAAGAACTCCGCGGTACCTCGTCGCATGTGGCCCATTTTTTGTCGAATCTAAAAAATGATGAAAACAACACGTTTTCTTTAATCTCCCGAAATGAATAATGATTGATGTTGAAGCATTTGCACTAACCGTAAAATGAGCGATACTTGGGGGGGGGGGGGGGGGGGGTGACGAAGCGGATCGTAGTACGGTGGAATGGCTCTAAACCCTAATCTTCAAGTATATATGTTTTGCAAAGCTGTACCACCTTCACCATTCTCCTTCCTCCAGTGTAAGTTGATCCCATAATGTAAACTAGGCCAAAAGACTTGTTATGCCGTCGACGGCCGCATCATTTGTATTGCTGTTATCACGTTTCTGCTCAAAAATGTCTCGAGATGACAATTCGTGAGAGAAACTCTTATAACGAGCACCAGCATGTTGACAGCGTGTTGCGCTTCTCACTTTCACCTTTAGCTGACATCAAAACAAGCTAAGCCCACTTAATATATTCCGAATCTTTATTGATTGACAAGTCAATATCGGATTTTTTTCTTTCTATCCTTGCTGTTGTTCAGTTTTTCGGCAGATGAGTCCCTTGAGGGCGGATCGTATTATGAGGTGCGTTTGTCAGAAATGTAGTACACTTCTGTCTCTTTGATAAAGTCGTAAAGCTTGGTCCGCTACCCGCTTCCACCACCCTCTCCGAACGTCCGTGGCTAGCATAGCACAATGAGTGGAACATTATTATTTAGTGACAAAATCCAAAAAGTAATTTCAGATTGACATTTTTTCGCTATTCAGGTTAACAGTACTTATGTTTTAGAGGTAAACTCTCCAGATCCAAAACGTTTTTATTCAAAAAAAGAAATTTTTTTTTTTGTAAAATGTGAATATTCATTGTTAATCGAATCTTAAATTTTGACTTAAAAGCCTTACCACACATGCACACCAAACATAACTGGAAACATTCTATCTATCGTCTTAAATATAAAAAAAAAAATCCCTCGACACACATACTTTCACCATCTCTTTCCGCATTTTATGAGCGATGATGGTTGTCTAGATTAATGTTCATTATCTTGGACCGTTCTCACGTCAGACGACACAAATCAAATGTCAAATGGTTTGTTCCCTACGTAAAAAGGACTTTGAACATTAACCAGTAAAATACAGAGCTCATTCGAAGTTGGGTTTACGTAACATTAAGTTTGTCGTCCAGATTGCATTTCTAACCCACTATTCACAGTCAGGATTCCTGATTTACATTCATCTGGCTTGTTTGGTTGAATACTACAAGACATCTGGGCAGTATCTCCGGATGGAAGTGACAGGTAGGAAATGAAGCTTGTGGTTTTTATGCTGCACTGGTGCAGACCAACATGAGGCAAGAAAACCAGACTCACCAACGAGCATATACGGATCACTGTTGGTAGACGAACCACCAAGCAAACCGTTTCGAAAAAGAAAATTTCATTCATATTGAATATTGTGGAGAGTGGCTGGAGATTCATAATGTGATGCAGAGGAAATTGATTGAAAATGTATCTTATCGAATGGGGGTGGAGGAGGTTGTTGTTACCATTATAGGCGAATAGAAATTGAACATTTATGTGTTAGTTTACGCTCGATATGTGAATGGCGGGTGCTTATAAACTAGAAAATGAGAAGAAAGATTAGTAATTTCCATTTAATTCCAACTACCTTTATTGCTTACCTTGACAGATACGCGTATTTCGTCTACACTGTGCAGACTTGTACAGTCGTGTACTAATACTCGACTGAAAGAAAACCTTCGCCACCTGCCGTATATACACTAGGGTGCCAATTCAATGTATGGGACAAATTTGGCCATCGAATTTCAAAAAACAGTAGTGCTCAAAAGTTTTGTCTCCTCAAAAGAAGTCCCCATGCAAAATTTGAGCTCAATCGGACTTCATTAAGTGGACTCCCAAAGCGGTCAAAGTTTGACTTTTTTGACCCATGAAAAATTACATGAAATTTCCGAAATCGAATTTTTTTTTTGATGCCAAAGGTCTTAAAAATGCATGAAACGTCGACAACTGGTGTTGGTTCGAGAAAGTTTTTTTTTTTTTAAAAATCGACTCTCGGGGCTAAGCCGATTTTTGAGTAGGGAGAGTAAATTTAATTTTACTTGAATGATTAGAATTCAACTGCTGAGATATTCATGGCAAAAGTATTGAAACATATCCTATATCATCGTTGGCAACTGCTAGCATATTATGTGTGAAACTTCATTAGGGTGGTTCACTTATTTTCTATTAAGGTGGTCCTTTTTGATGAAAAATTAAAAAAAAATAATTTGAATGGAATATAGAAGATAACAGTATTGACACACCTCTCAATAATCATAAGCCACTGTCAGCATTTAATATGTGATGTTCCGTTAGGATGGCCCACTTAACAAAAAAAAAAAAACAAAAAAAATCAAGAAGTATTTTTCCCTTATTTTTTCTTCCCTTTTTTTCTTTTATATTAGATTTGATGGATATGAGCATTATTTCCATCTCCTTTTCATCTAGCTTCATTGTCAACATTTAATATGTGATATTTCTTTAGGTTGTTTAATTTATTTTTATTAAGGAGATTCTTTTTGTCGAAAAATTAAAAACAAAAACCAAAAAATTTAGAATCGTAGGACACTGTTAACATATAATATATTATATTTCGTCGGTTTTCTCTTTTTGCATCAGGGTGACTTTTTAAGTTGGAAATTTGAAATAAAAATGACAAAATGACATGCAACACCTCGTTAAGATATTTTCATTTATGTTTTCTTTTGAATAATCAAACAAGAACGTACCAATATAATAACGTACTAATAACATTGTAAGAGTTTTTTTACTAGAGAAATAATTTTTGTTGTTGGGAATCCCACCACTACGTGGCGCTAGTGAGCATGCAAAATTGTACAAATTCTGCTTGTTCTATCTCGTAATTCTGGTAAGATAGAAAGTTCGAGCCTTGTGCAAAGTTGTTCAGAAGGTCAAGGGCATGCAGACGGTGGACCGATCTGTTCGGAATTCCACCGCTATGTGGCGCTAGTGAGCATGGAAAATTGAGCATTTTCAACATGTCCTATCTCGTGATTCTGATAACATGGAAAGTTTTCGTGTTGCGCAAAGTTGTTCATAAGGTCAAGGGCATCCGAAAGGTGGACAGTTTGGTTCGGAGCTCCACCGCTACTTGGCGCTAGTGAGCATACGAAATTGATCATTTTCAAATTGTTCTATCTCGTGATTCTGATAAGATAGATAGCTCGAGTCCAGGTTGCCAGTTTGGTTCAGGATTCCACCGCTACGTGGCGCTAATGAGCATGCAAAATGAGGATTTTCAACTTGTTCTATCTGAACCAGTTGGATGTGGGGTGAGTCCGTCCTGAATCACTTGAATATGAAATGAATCAAACCTAAATCACTTGAATACAAAGTGAATCAGACCTAAAACAATGCTTCAATCACTTGAATCAGAAGTCCGTCAGCTCTAAATCACTTGAATTTGAGGTGAGTCCTGCATCACTTGAATATGGAGTGCATCTGACCTGCATCACTTAGGTAAATATGAAGTGAATCAGGTCTGAATCACTTGAATATGAAGTGAATCAAGCCTGAATCACTGGAATATGAAGTGAATCAGCCTTGAATGACATGAATTTGAAATTAATAAGACCCTAATCACTTGAATAGGAAGTGAATCAGGCCCAAATAACCTCTTCTGAAATACTCCCAAAGACACGAACTTTCTATCTTATCAGAATCACGAGATAGAGCAAGTTGAAAATGTTCAATTTCGCCTGCTCATTAGCGCCACGTAGCGGTGGAATTCTGAACAAAATGGTCCACCTACCGGATGCCTTTGACCTTATGAATTACTTTGCCGAAGACAATAACTTTCGATCTTATCAGAATCACGAGGTAGAACAAATTTAAAATGACCAATGCTGCATGCTCACTAGCGCCACATAGCGGTGGAATTCCTAATAGAACGATGCATCTTTCGAATACCCTTGACCTTGTGAACAATGAAAATACTCAATTTTGCATGCTCACTAGCGGCACGTAGCGGTGGAATTATAAAACAAACGGTCCATTTTTCGAATGCTCTTGACCTTCTGAACAACTATGCTCAAGGCCGCATCTTTGGAGATATTAAGTGTCTCGAGATATAGTACCATTGATGTACTTGTATGTAGGTGATGCTAAACTTTTCGAGGTGATGCAATATTCAACTGAGTGTTGCAATACTTTTCCAAGCGAGTCCGTACTTATGACTGGTAGTGTATACTATTTTCTAAATACAAACACTTGTACCTATAGGAAAAAGTATTTTTTGCCCAACCTATCCTGAGTTATACTTAATATTCACCTCGCCCTTTCCCTTGTACCTAACCTTGTTATTCAGTAGCAGCGGGTGCTCCGCTGCATCGTCTTTGTTGTTGTATAGGTACTAAGTTAAAGAGCCATATGTATCTGTAACCTTGGGCTTTGTTTAGTGAATTTGTATTCTTTTGTTTGTTGATTTCTAAACTTTCTGTTATTGCTTTTAATTTAAGAAGAACTCAAAGCATAGTGCTCTGGAGTGTGCTAGAATTGTTATTTTTTTGTATTTCTCCATGCGCGAGTACTGCTTTTATAATAGCCATCCGCTCAATGTTCAACTACTTCTATTCAATTTTCACAGCCTGCCGTACACTAAAAGAACTGTCAACACTTTCTCTTCACATCCTCGTTCTAGCAAAATTACTGTCCACTCTTAAAAGCCACATGGTGATAATAAAATATTTCCTTCTAAACATCATCATAACCAATTAGTTTTTTTTGAAATGTCAATGTCTTCAAAAAAAAAACTTGCTAATAGATTAAATGATAATATTCATATCATTTTTGAAACTTCTTATCGATAATACTGGTTATGATACCTTAAATCATTTTCATAATAACACAATTTGTACTTTTTTTTAATAGTTTCTGCAAAACTTAACAACTCCGAAGAATCTGAAAGTGATATTTGAAATGCATGTTTTCGAGCTGAAGTAATACATCAGAGTTCGATTCGATTAATCTGCCATTGCTCTTGTTTCTAAATTTTGCAATCTAGGCCTTGAAATACATAAGTACATAAGATTTAAAGCAAACATTTTCCACCAAAACCATCGCCTGTAGTGGTCTTGTTTCATCTAGAAATAACATTCAACATCCCAACTGGTCAACTTCTTCAGGAACATTGTTTCAGCTTCCTTGATATTTAATCGAATGGTCTCAGAAAAATTATTCCAATATTTTTCATAAAAAAGATCTAAAGACCAGATAAAGAACCACGGAACCTCTTTAAAAATTTCCCTTTGACTATATTTTAGAGTTCGCTCGAAGTCCAAGTAGGCAATAACCAGACCTAAGATTTTGCTTCGGTGTCAACAAACATTTCACCTCAGAACTCATGTGAGTTTCTCTCCAACATTTCGTTAAAATTTTCTCAAAAATTTACAAAGATTCTCCTAGGAATTCCCTTTAAATTTTCTCAAAAATTGTTTTTAAAATTTAACTAACGTGTTTTTTTGTGTTTTCCTTCGTTACTTTGAAAAACCAAAATTTCAGATCTTAAGTTACAGAATATATATTCTTAAAAGGGCACGACTTGACAATTGATACTTTACGAAGGCATTTGTTTATTTTACGTCGAAATTAAATTTTCCCATTGATCCCAATGTACAATTTAGCTGTACAAGCTAAACAACGAGAATCTTTAATTAACACAAAAACAATACCTTAAATTGCAAGTGAAGAACCTAAAAAATTCTGATTAACCTGGTGCTTCCCGAGAAATTGCACATGTCCATACAACCCCAGGTGTCTAAATTAACAACCCCAAACTACTTTACTTCTTAGCCTTTGCTATTGTAATATTACCAAACTAAATCTACTAAAGCCTGAATTCCTAAGAAATCCCCATTATTCGCCATGAGAATTGTTAACCTAGCTTCTATTTAAATTGTGACCTATTTGTGTGCAAGCATAAACTTGGTAGAAACATTGTGCTAGTTGATGATCGGTTACATGCTTTGGTGCATGCATTTTCGCAGCAAGCTTGCAGTAATAAAATGTAGAGATAAGCCGTCACCGCATGTATGGTTTTGCGCTCGAAAGAACTTCATCTTGCCAGTCTTACAAACACGACATGTTTGTTCAATTCCAATCTTCCTTGTATCATCCCTACGCAGGTTCTCTCGTTGTGTCATCAGTGAGCTGTCGGTAGGGTAGAGTTTTAACTGGAGGTGCTCGTTTAGGGGTATAGTGCCTTTCACGGCCTTTCACTGGGTTGGTCTCATTACTTGTACCCTTACCCTATAGACAAATATATTTCACAGGTGCTTATTTTCTCGCGTTGTCGATCTCCGCGCACAGACACTGTACGTAGGTATGTTGTGCAAATGATAGCCACCGGCTGGGAACCGTCTTGAAATGATTGAAGCCGGAGAGGAACGAGGGGCGGGCTAATTGATTTAATTATGATGCACGTCAAACCCCCCGTAGAAGGAGAGGTATTATTTTAAAATGCATCGGCATAGTAGCCGACAGCGTGAGATGTGTTTTGACTGATGGTTGAACATTAGCTGGATCAAACGTCCTCTCGAAAACTAACTTGTTAGCGGTACTTTTGAAAACCGACCATGGGCCGATTTCGGTCTTAGAAAAGGATCAACTAAGATTCAAATTTTACGCAACATACATTTGGTAAGGATAGCAATCTTACGTTTAAGAACATAACACTCAACACCCAACAGCCGCAATTCTTGCAGGAATTTTCCCTATGAAATCAACTTTGCGTGCTTACGTGTTTCCTCCATTTTCCAGGTCACATAATCGTTTCACCTTCACCATATATGTGGTGAAGACTTGGGTCACCCGGGACGGCAAAGTTTTCTTCGCAGCATTTTAAGCCCCGTTTTCATTTGGAGGAATTAAAATTCATTAATTGCGGATTAAAATGAAAGCGAGAAGAAATCTCCCATGCCGATACCAACCGTATGGATCTTAAACTAATCTTTTTCTTGCATAACTCTGCACTCGAAGTTACGTAAGAGTAATGGCAAAGCGAAAGGATAAGTTGAACTCTCGAAAGGTGCTGTTACCTATTCCGAAATTCAAAATTATTCTCTGACGTTCGATGGATGAATATTTGAGAAGTTGATTAATTTTTCAAAACCGGGCCTGATTTTTTGATGACCTTTGGAATGCGAAGCTGTTTGCTTCAAGTTCTGACAAAACCTGGCCGAAGCTGATAAAATATACGAAAATACAACCCCAACGAAATGGAGCAGTTGTCTTCTGAACGAGATGGCAGAGATGATTTTGTAGGGCATTGGCTGCAGTTAAAATTAAATCTTTCGTATCGGGTCGCACGTACAAATGTAACGGTTGTAGATTTAGTAGATGTTCCATCCCATACATCACCAGAGAACGTGATAGAACGAAAAATTCTCACTCTTGTCGTGTTCAGTAGGCTTTGTTTCAACCCTGCCAAATGGTTTGCATGCCACACGGCACGTTTGTTCTCGACTACATACGAGCCACCACGACGACGATGACGTAAAAGTACCTCCAATACTTCTACCACCCGCTCGCTCCTACCGCGACGAGGAAAAACTATTCCGAGAATATTTTTTTTTCCAACATCAGCAAGAACAATAGCAGTTCATAGGAGCTCCAAAGGTCCGACAGTGAATTAGTTCCGCTTTCCGCTGCTTCCCAAGCTCAACCGTCGTGCTCGAGATCAGCTGCCAAGTACGTAATCAGTCGTATTTTGAGTGTGCTAGTAACGTAAGAATTCAGCTACCAATAACCAGGGTGGCAACGCTAACGGGAAAACCAAGAGGAAAAGACGAGGATATGAGTGGTTTTCCCGGTCACCAAAAATTTAAAATTTGATTTTCCATAAGTGGCAATGACGGTTCTCAGCCGAAATACTTGATTTTGCCCGCAACAAGTGTTTTTAGGCGCGTTGATACTGGTAATAGAGTCAAACAATTGCCAATTTTTATATTAAAAAACAATAATAAATTCAAACCCACTCTTAATTTTAGACACAGGGTGCCAAAGGTTACGTTTCTCTTTTCTATACCGGGTGTTATTTCAAAATTTCGAAAAATGAGAGTGTTACGCAAAAGTGAAAGGTTTTTGAGCGCTAATAACTCTCGTTTGACTGAACAGAATGACTTCATTTATACACCATTTGATCAGAAAAACTTAGAAATGTTTTAGATCGAAATTTCAATTAAGTGCTATTAGTAAAAGTAGTTCAATTTTGTACTTAAAAATGACCTGCTTTTGCTCCCAATACAAATCTGCATATGAACAGGTTGAAAATAATGGTTTGCCCATTTTGGCTCCTCAAGAATGGGTAACAAATGGTTCCAATTGACTTCTTCTTTTTATTTCAGCTCGTTTCATTCCATGTTAATACAGCAATAGCCACACCCCTCAGCTGCAAAATTATTTTGCTTTGTTGCCGGTGTGTAGTTTTATAACTGAAGCCCGTCCCCTTATATAAAATTTACTTCGTACTGCATTTTCACGCCTCTCTTCTTTGTAGCCAATGCTATCAACACCAGTATTAAGCACACGATTTGAACCAAAATGATTTCATTGGGATATTCAAGCTCGATTGAGCGGCACATACGGTTGTGTTTTTCGCTCCCTCGTTACGAGGTTTTTTTCTCGGTTTTTTTTTATCTTATCCGTTTTCTCGCGATTGCGAGTTTGGCTCGCAAATTATCGCCTGCTCTTGCTCATTTACAAACCAGAAGGAAGCGCTGCAAAGGTTTACAAGTTTTCCCGCTCGACCTATTGCCGTGGCAATGGGTCGTAAAAATCTATAATCCGCGCGGGCGGCATGCGCTTCCGAAGCCTCACCGGAGCCAGGCACCTCCCAGCGCATAACGATGTTTGTGACAACTAGATTACTAGAATCATCCCAACTACCTTGCCGTCGGCCATTCACAGCGACGAGGAGTTTATTAAACTACTATCCGGATTGAATACAGCACATTATGATGGCACATTATTTGGCCAGCTAAATAAACTTAAAATATAGATTAATATCTTAGGCGTATCATAACCATCGTCCCTTTCAGGACGACCAATTAAATTTTACAATAAAAGAGTTTGTGTTTAAGTGAAATGTTCCTGATTTATCCTGAACAACCTTTGCATATTATCAAAAAAAATAGTACATTTTGGATTGTTTGAGGCATTCAGTCGAGAGTTGAAAATTCGTAAGAGATTTTTCATTAAATCCTAATTGATTTTTTTTCATTAAACTGAACTGAAAGAGCAATGCCTCGGTTTGTAGAAAATGTCATAAGAAGGGACGGGTCAAGCAAAATATTAAAAACATTTTAATATTAACCAACCATATGTGTTATGATATGTATAAATAAGATGATACCATGATTACTATTCACCAGCGCTGTCCTACGTGAACCTCGCGGTTATATCCCTGATATAACCCACCTCCAATTTTTTGTCTCAGTGTTTCTCTTGTACAGTTTTCTTTACCGATATGTGTATATTTTTAATTGTACGTGTGGCGTTTGACGGATGTGATTTGTTTTGGAAGATTGTTTGTTTTGGTTACGCTATAAACATGGGCGCAAAACGAGAGCTGGTAGTGGATTTATATTTGAAGAAATTAGACCGTATGAGATCTTGAGACAGTTTAAACACATCGGTGTGAACGAGAGATTCATCTTCCACCACCAATCAACCAAAGCCAATTACCTCATCGAACGGTTAGAACCAAAATGACGGTGAAACGCGTAAGGGGCGTATTCGACACAATCAGGGCAAGCGATTGCCAAGAATATGAATATTTCCTATAAGTTGATCCAGAATATCATCACCCATGATTTGAAACTCAAAGCGTATAAAAAACAGCAAATTCACGGATTATCAGAAAAATAAACAAAGGCTCAAATGGTTCGAAGTAAGGAGTTGCTGCAGCGGCAAGCTGATTGTGAAATGCTCTTTTTTGTTGACTAAATGTTTCTGTTGCAAGATACTCACAACCAACAGAATAATAGAGTATATCAATCGAGCGAAGCTATAGAAACTAGTTTTTAGAAATCAACAGTTATCCTTATTAAGAAGGAGAAGGAAGAAGGAGAAAATGAAGAAATCAACAGTTACACGCAGGCAAAAAAAAACCTGTTAAAAATACTGAATAGCCAAGGTAAAAACAACTAACACAATAAATAAAAACATTACATATAAATTTATAAAATCAAAAACATACAACAAAACCAACAAAAAAAATAAAAAAAAAAAAAAAAAAAAAAAAAAAAAAAAATAAAAAAAAAAAAAAAAAAAAAAAAAAAAAGAGAGCTGGAAATATTTTTTTATATATAGTTGGGTTGAGGGGGGTCCAAAATTGTTCGGAAGTATACCTATGGGGGGGAATTTTGAAAAAACACTCCTCCACCCCAAACTTCCCACCGGAGTAAAACCCAACACTAATTACAACATCGAACATGCTTGAAACGGGCCTTCGTTCAACGTTTCATTTCCAAACTTATGGTTAGTGTACTAGCGCTTTAGAAGTAGAAATATCGTGCTTAAATTAGTATGCCAAGTGGGGCGAGGGGGGGGGGGGTATATTTAGGTGTCAGTTGATCAAAAGGTCAGTTGGTCGATTTTAGAAAATTTGGAATATATAAATTTAAAATCAAGAAAGTATGACCGGAAGAAAAACGGAAAATAGGAAAATTGAGGCTTCTGGACCTGGAAAGAGCAATAGCTCGATCTTTCCCGTTCAGATCGTCGAACAGAATAGTTTATTTTCAACAGAGTGGTTAAATTTGGAGAAGTAGTTGAAGCTATTGAAAAGTAATTGTAAAGTTAGAAATGTAGTGAAGTGATATGTTAATTGAAGTTTTGTGTATTTCCAGAGTTTATATTAATTGAAAAGCTAATTAAAAAAAATTGTGAGTCAAGATTATCCTGAAAATTGAAAAAAGTAAGCTAGTTGGTGATTTCAATAAGAGAATCGAATTGCTATCGCCCGCGAACGGAATTACGTATTAGAGAATAGTTAAAACAAGCGAGTCACCATACGTGAATGGGCTAACTTGGCTTTTGCTCGCGGCTGCGTCTCACTTTACAGAATAGTTTTTCTCAGAGCTATCGCGTGGTCATCGGAGAAGGAACCGGGTTTCTTCGGCTCGCGGCTCGGTGCCGAGTTTCACCGACACGTGCACCGAGAGGAAGTTCGACCTCGCGAGCCCCACACTCACCACGTGGTTGCCACCATCCACGAGTGATCTGTCTGGGGAAAATCTGCCACTGCCAGAGCGTATCGCCTAGACTCTCGTCCAGGGTAAGGAATGTACAACCAGTCCCGATAAGAGTGTAGCAGCACAGAGCACATTTCCAACCTCACCTACAGATGTAAGGAGTCCTCGTACGAGTGCCGTAACCTCACTACGACAGGTCATATCAGTGAACCACGTCCATCGTCCGTGCATACTGAAGGGCAATGTAATCGGTAGTCTACCGACAAAACTAAGCGTGCGACGTTTTGGCGCTAACCCACTTGGACGACAGCGAACGGTAAACGGCGAAGGCGTCGTATTCAGCATCTCAGCTGTACAGGGCGGGCAAGCCAGGTAACCAACAATCGGCGAAACCTGTAAGTATCTGAACCGGTTTCTAAGTACCCACACGAACACACCACCTGCATTAGAAGGGCCTAGACATTGTATTAGATGGGATAAGAAAGGGGTAAGGGAAACGGGGAGTAGAAGGACTCACGTACAGGGTACACACTGAGGGCATGACGTCACAAGATAGGAGAAGGTAGGGAGAGGGGAATGTTTTTAAATATAAATGCAAAATGAATCCAACAAATACAGACTTTGGAAATCTACATTAAAAGTTTAATTTTAAATTTTACGGCACGTAAGCTTAAAACAGCCACCTAAAGTTGATCCAATCTAGTCTGAACGGTAGATTTGTAGACGTATTGTATTACGATCAAGATCATTTGAATAAAAGAACGGGATTTGGCCTGTTGAGTAGGAATTGTTAGAAAAGATTAGTCAGGATTTTGGGTTTCTTAAACCCATTTCTTCTTAAAGAGAGGAAGAAGTAGTTTACAGATGTTTTGTAAGTTTCTAGAATTGTTTTGAACTATCTGGAGGGGACGGACATGATTTTCAAAACTCAAATTTCTGAGATCCAAATACCTAGAACTACTCGCTGGTGATGGTAGTTAATTGATGATTTTGTTGAGACGCTTGATGTTAATCTACAGGTAGGATCAGTATGTTCATGTTATTTATCTGTTGGTAATCTGGCACCTGCTGATCCCGGGGCTGGGACATTATCACATCAATGACATTAAATATCAATCCTACAAAGAAATCTTTAACAGACGCATAAAATGTTCCCTCGTACAATTTAATTCAAGCCAAAGCAAGCGTAAGCAACTTTTGTTTGTAATCTTTCATACAACAGACCTGATTTTGGCGATATCTGGCTTAAATTTACATGATATATCTCATGAATTTGGATAGTGGATAGTGAAGCTGAACAATTAGTTGACGATCGGATCCGAGATGTTCGTCACTTGATGATGAAGATGTTGATGGAGCCGTGAACTCCGATCTTGCTCAGTATGATTAGGATAGGTGCTTTCCAATTCTGGCGACTGTTGTACCAGGCTTAATGTTGACAGATGGAGATGCGCCCAACTAGTGTGGATACTTCCAATGGATTTTAGCTGGCATAGCCGCAACTAGCAGCAAATGTTCCTAAGAAGAGTTATGGCCATTCCCACTTATCAGAAGTTTGCTTGATCCAGTCTGATTAGCCAGAAATCGGGAAGAAAGATGTAAAAGTCAGTAATATGAGTCCTTTGACTACCTGGTACACGTATCACATTTATCACATTTATTCATATATGTTTGTAGTAATCTGTTTATGACTGAATCCAGTCATTAAGAAGTTTATACAACTGACCTTCGGCAAGTGTGTTACTTCAGGTAGCGGTATTAAAAAGAAACCATCAGTTTGACTTCCGGGAAACCTTTAAGGAAGAAATGCGGGATCTTCTCCTGCTTCGTAATGGCTTGATGGGTGTTATTCTCAAGATCAGCAAATCCGCTGTTGTTAGCAATACGTTTCTTGGCCGACGGATCGGCAGGAGCGTTATTCGAACGGGACCGTTTCCCAGTAGTGTTTGCAGTAGCACTAACACAATTTACTAACGGTAGGATTTTCAGAAGCTTAGACTTCCAAGGTGAGCAACCGTGCACAGTCACGAAGGTAGAAAATTGAAAGCTAGTAGTTTCTTCATCGCATCGATGTTGTCGATTGATGGTGATATTGAGAGGCCCTGGTCACGACACAAACGGAGCGGAAATATAATTAAGCTGATGAGAAGGATGATTTTTTAAACATAGTTGGTTAGAATATAACTCCATTCCGTACAATTAGACAAAATTCAAAATTTTGTAGATCTTGGCAACGGATCCGTATTTCCGAAATAATCCAAATTCCAAAAAAAAAAACAAGTGTAACCGTCCTTCCCTAGCTCAGTCGGTAAAGGCGCAGTTACAAAGCAATACCATGTTGGCGATAGCTGGGTTCGAGTCTCGGTCTAGTCCAGGATTTTTTCGTTAAGGAAAATTTCTAGACTCCCTGGGCATAGGATTGTACTTGCCACATAATAATACTAATGCACAAACGGTACTGACACCGAAGGCTCTCAATTAATAACAGTGGAAATGCATTTAGAACAATAAGTTGAGAATAAGCATTAAGGTTATTGTAAAAGCCATACGCTTGAAATCCTAAGAAAGATGAAGAAATGTAGCCGAAAATATACAGCTCATAGTAGTTTTATACAATTTTGGCTCAACATTTTCAAAGGGAAAAATATTTCGTAGAGAAGTCTTAAGTTAAACCTCAAAACATCATTCATTGGAATTTAATTGAAAGGTAGAAATTGGTGAGACACTTTCAGCTATGAAAAACATGTTTAAGTTCATTTCTATCCACAATAACATCTAAATCATCTTTCTGCTAGACTATTTGTCAAAGACAGTTATTAAAAAGAGGTCGAACCTGCATACAAAACTTCACTACTAATTTATCACGGAATATGAGCTCTAAACCGATCAAATTTGGCTGGTCTGAGTCGGGTAATGCGATTAAAATGCGACCACCCTAAAATGTTATTTCGCCTTTTGATCCTGTATGGATGAGCAACAGCGCTTCCAGCGTTGATGGTTGCTTAATTATTAAACTGATTTATCATATTTTGAAAAAGGAGGCTCAACTTCAGGAGAAACTCAAAAATTAATGTAATATTGTACCCTTGTAATTTCTCTCGATTCACATTCCAGTGCAATCGATGGGTTCGGTTAATTCACATTCAACATATATCCCCGATGAGATATACAGACATAAAACTGTGCTACAAATGTCACTTTTCAGTTGATCTTTGTGATTCTATCTTATAAATTTGAAATTGCGTGTGAATCATTTTTTGTCGTATTTATGTAAATTGGAATTGGATCGCTGAATGGATAGTGACATTGGTTTCCCAAGCAAATGTGCTAATCGAAAATTTGTCGACATCATTTTTGCCTGACTTGGCAAAAAATTTAACACTCACAAAGCATTCCTGTGGTGTTTCCTTTGAGAATTTTAGATGAGTTTTCCATTTCCTCTACCCCACTGGCTGCATGGGTCGACTTTTGACCAATGACTTCTGGAAAGGGTTATGCGGCGTTGTGCTGCTACTATAAGGGTATTAATTTTAAATGACTCTCGCACGGCAGTTGGCGTGAATTGAACTTTGTTGAGGCAGACTAATCATGACTTCGTTCTTGATCTACACCTATAGTATGAATTCGAAAAGAATGTCTCGGTCATATATGACGCAAATGCAGGGTTTGTTTTGGTCAAGCACAGTGGCATCTGGCCAAACAATTAAATATCACCCGCTGTGGTTAGTTCAGTTCGTTGGCATTCATTCGATATAGCATCGAGCTCCGGGTTCATCAGGGCTTTTGGAATATTTATGAAGGGTTGATTCGTGTAGCAATCACGAGTGGATTCTAATTGAATTCTTCGTCCAATTAGAGCGTATTGGACGTGATTGGAACTTAGTGCTAATGAATTGAATAGCAGCCGAAATAGATTATTGGCAACGGTGTTATAATATTGTCGTTATGCTTTGCTGCACAGGAGACTGATGGCGATGGCTCGGTAAATAGATTTATAAATGAGATCATCTGTGATTAGTTACGCTATTTAATGGTGGAAATTCTTTGAAGTGTTGACAATATTGGCTGTCTGATATTTTTAGGCTAACCGAGAAGCATCGGTAATAATAAGGCGTTACAGAGGTGAAACTGCCGGTTTATATTTCCGTTCGGTCGAGAAAGCCAGCAAAGTAAGAAACTTTCTTGGTTTCTACAGGGCATAGAATATTATTAAACGTCTCGGTCAGAGTCAAATGACGATGAATGAATTAGAAATGAAAAAAATGTTGGTAAGTTTTTGTACAATGAGATTCTGAGAATCATGTATTCCTCATATACTCATCATTTCCTTCCCGATTGACAACTTGCACCGAAGAAAGAAAATAATTGTTCACGTCTATTAACACTACTCCTTTGTACGTGTAGAAGCTCCGCATCAGATTTTTTCCGGATGATATGCTTTTCTAGCATCAGTTAGGGTGTTAACCTGGCAACACTCAATTGATTCAGTATTGAGCTTACTGAATAATAACAGTTTAGCTTTAAGATTTTCATTACGATTCTTTTGATCAAGCGCTTCAACATGCTGTGACGTATCGTAAGTTCCAAACGTGCATTCTATTTTAATGTGTTCTTCAGATGTACACTCAATAATAAAGAATAAGTTTCTTGACACCAAATAATTTTCTACCAGAGTTCAACCATTCTTCTTTCTTGGGATTTCGAGTTTATTGTTTTCACAATTATCTCATTGCTTGCTCTCAACTTAGTGTTCTAAATGCCAGGTTTTCGACGCCAGGTACCATTTTTGCATTAGTATAATTGTGTGACAAGTACAACCTCCATCGTGGTGTTGCATTATAGCTGTGCCTTTACCAATACCTGTTATCATAAGCTGGTCACAAATTGATCATTAATAGGTGTATTTAAGCTGTCACGTGGAAGCTTTTTGTAATCTTGTTTTACTCCTGAAAAGATTTTCACAGAACGACTGCGAGATCACAATAGTATGGCAAAAAATCTGGTGTCAATTAACTGTTCAATGCATATGATGTGCTCAGAAAGATCTGCACCAGTTCCGTATGAAGATTTTGAGGAATTGAACTGAAAAATATTGCAGGAGGAAGCCCCAGTACACCGAAAACATAATTATTAATATTATATCTTTCGTGTGTCGTGCTGTAGACCTAAAACGGTGTTATTTAAGTAGCTTTGATATGAGGGTGCACGTTTAGTCAACTAATTGCTTCGTCTTATATTTGTTTGATGTTTTTCAGATAGGACATTTTTGTTTACGTCTGATACCTTGTTTGCATATATTATTATATAACACAAGGCTTATGAACGTACGTGGTGGTCTTAGTTTGCGTGAAAGTGCTAAGGGTTTCAAGAATTTTATGTTTGAATCTTTGTTTACTTCTTTGTTTACAAAATCATATGCGTTGTTTTAAATAAGTTGTCGAGATTTCACAGCTCCAAAAAAATGTGAATTTCTGTTCAATATCATGCACATAAATGGAGCGTCACAAAACATACACATTTTAATTATAAGTTGTGTAAAGTTCTGGGACATTTCATACATTGTCGATAATGTTGTATGCAAATGCTCGTCTTTATTAGTCTTTATTTATCACGCAAGTTGCTGCTTTGTGTGAAATGAACTAAAAAATGTCATGTTCTGTTATTTACATCACAATGAAAATTCAGATTTGTTTTCTGTTAAGAACTGACCAGACGAAGCGTGTATTTTGTTTATTTCTTTTCTTGACATATGTTCACTGTCTATCTAAAGGGTGGAACGGTCAAAAATTGGTCAAACATGATTAAGTGCACACTGGTTAGTTTATTATATGAATGATCAATCTTTATTTCTTTTTGAAGTTCATCGCCTGCAAAACACAGCAAAATTATCTAATTAGGCTTCCGATTTTCCAAATGTGAACTGTCGGGCTTTACGTTTCACAACTTCCATCAAGTTTTGTACCGCTGTTATATCCACCTTATTTGATGCCGAACGCCAGTTTGTCTTGAACTGTTTTTCACTTCCAACTGTTTTTAGTTTTAGTGTTTTAGTTTCGCGTTACGATTGCCAATATTTTTCAATTGGGCGCAGTTCCGGCGGGTTTGGAGAGTTTTTTTTCTTGGGTACGATTTGCACACTATTGGCGGCATACTATTCCTGAGCCATTTTTCCGTAGTGGCAACCCTAGTAGCACACATGTTGCCATAAAGTTGAGTTGAGACATAAACGTGCCTTTGTCAGTCATAATCAAGTTGCTGCAACTAATTATGATAGTGGTGTGCTACTTGGGAAGAAGTGAGGTCTGGCCACCACAAAACAAAAACACAATAAGCTTTTTTGTAAGCATTCCTTTACATACATATCTTGATTGACAGTGCCGGTTGTCATTGAACCTTCGCTTTGTAGATCACAGGTACAAATCGCCTGCCAAGCCATTTTTTTTTGTTACTTTGAATTTTTTTCTGCTCAAACTTATCTTGAACCTGGGGGCGACCCCGGCGTTGTTGTTAACATCCATACCTCTCACGCTAAAGTCACGAGTTCGAATCTCACCCCCGGACAAGTTACGAAAATACCCAAAAGAGGTATTTGAGTGACTACGACAGGAGATGAACCAGCCTGAGGCTGAAAATCTCGATAATCAAGATAAAAAAAAAAAAAATATCTTGAACTTTTCCTTTCCCGGTTGCCGTATAAAACTCTTGACCTGGAAGCTGCTTGAAATCAGCCTTGACGTATGTTTCATTGTCCATTACGACGCGATCAAACTTGGTCATCAAACTCGTGGACAACTTACGCGCTCTTCCTTTGGCTGTTGTGTTATGCTTATCATCTCGTTTTGGTGTCACTTTAATATATGTTGACAGTCCGGCTCGTTTCTTCGCTCTTTGCACTGTTATGTAGGACTTTCAAACATGTTTTCGGTTTCTCTGATGTAAAGGTTGGGATTGCGTTTGAAAATGCTGGCCACTATTCTTCCGGTTACTAGGGCTTCATGGTCTCGGTTTCCTCCTGCGCTTCCTGGCAATCGTCAGACGTTCTCCGAACACTTTTATAACATTCGTCATGGGTGATTTGGCAATATTAAGGTGAATTGCTGCTCCATGTAGTTTTTCCTATCTTTTATCTCCCTCTCCCTCGCAAATTTACCTCGCTATTTCAAATTGATAAATCTTGATTGTTAGTGAATGAACATCGAATCGAACTACATCAGATTGCTCACAGCAAGTAAGCATACAAACTGATGTGATTTAATATCCAATATCTAGTACAGATTCTGAGTTATATCAATTCTAAATTTTGAGGTAATGGCTGCCGTCGAGAATGCTTCAGCGTAAGCCCTTAAAATACGGCCCCGTGGGGGGGGAAAAATTTTTTTTTTTTTTTCCCCCCCAAAAAAATATTACACACCCTCTCTCCTTCCCACAACTCCAACACCACAACAAAAAAAAAAAAAAAAAAAAAAAAAAAAACAAAACATCGCACCCCACCACCCACACAAAAAGAGGGTGTAAATTTTTTATAAAAAAAAAAAAAAAAAAAACGTCATATTGGAGTCGACTAAGTTTTCACCGTTCCCTCTTTTATCCTGCAGCAAATATGGCGAATAAATAAATAGTCGAACAGAGAAATTAATGAGCTTGAACATATTTTTCATAACGGCTGGAACACTTTTGAGCTGTGGACGCGTCACACAGTAAAAAATAATGAATTTTAACAAACGCGTAAAATTTCCTCTCGTTTAATTGCAAGCCAAAGCAAGTGTTAACAACGTAACTGTTTGCACTCTTTCATACAACATACAAAATTGTTCGTAATCTTCCATACAACAGACCTAATTCTAGCGATATCTGGGTAAAACTTATATTGAAGTTCCCATTATTTTATGCCAAATCCAGTGTTGTCTGTATGAGTATTAGATAATGTAGAAAATTAAATGTTTCTTGCTAACTGAGCAGTTTCAACATTTCTTTGGGCTTTTAGACAAAAACTTCTGTTGCATGCCATATAACACACATGGACATTATTAATTTTACACGAGATATAATTCCTCTTTGACAAAAATCAGTGATTGTAAACATAGGTTTCATGCAAATTAATTCGAAACTAAATCATACGCAACTGGACAATAGGTGTGCTAGATCGAATTAATTTTTTCGTCTCTTTCAACTCATTATTTTGTTCTAAATTATGGTCGCAGTGCATCGAAATTTACATGACTTTTTGGTAGTGTGTAGAACACACTTGAGTTCTTAGTAGCTGTGTGGCCCATTCGTGGCATATAATAGGATGAATTTTTGATCACGTGACGCCTCTGTTCATTTGCAATCAAAATCGATGTAGAACTCGGTTTTTGAACCCAAATCTTATTTCTGGAAAAAAAAATCACCTTTGGATACGTGCATAGACCGATTTTGAGGAACATCGCTGCGTTAAATGAATCAACCTTAAGTGTCCCAAGTTGATCAGGACAGAAAATCAATTAAGATAATCGAATAATCTTGAAACCATTAGGTATGTAAACAAGTAAAAATCATATACATACTAATTTTTTTTATTATTAGAAATTAACTATCTCTGATTAATTAACTCATGTCTTTTCATTTGAACTGTAGTATAAAAATCAGTTTGATGAGCTTTATTGTCGAGTCCGATTGTGATTATACTGCTGTACGGCACTACAATTATGACACGCTACTAGTGGTTACCGAACTTATTTATAAGTTTGAATTCGAACCAATTTAACTTAACCAACAAGTAATTATCGTAATGTTTAGTAGTCATCTACGATTCCATCTACACATTGTTACGTAACCTCTAGTTGGTCGTAATTTGTTGCCATTTTAATTTTGTCTTCTTCGTTCAAAACCACAAATTGCCCTCTCATAGATGCCCTTAGCATGCATTCACACGACGACGCACCTTCACATATAAGTATGCGTTTACGTGAGACCTTCTAGAAGTACCGGCAGTGTTATGCCAACTAGCTGTCCAATATTTTCATTATTATTTTTTTCTCAGCCACCATCGACCGTCGTCGTACACTTACCGCCAATAGCGGCAGAGTTGTAGCCACCGGTGACCTCCATTACCATAGCTGGAAGGAGAAACTCTACTGCGAACGTTGTCATCGTCATCGTGCAGCACTCAGGCAATCGATTTGCTATTTATCAAAGGCTTAGCTCTGAGTCACCATGTGTGTAGGTAGGATGTGTATCTATGAGAATATATGTGGTAAAGAGTGTCTCCCAGTGAGCAAGAGTTTTGCACTCGGCGGCTGCATTGAACCGAATAGGTGAATTTATGAATGACCGCTGTGAAGCCGTACGACGGCATTAGATCTGTAGTGCCTTTGGCGATAATTGAATTCTCCTTTCGAGCTTCGTTTGATGCCTTTACTTTCAGATGCCGCGAATGGTGTCAACTGCGGGCTGGCTTCTTAGCTTCAACCAAAAACGGACAACATGTTTGCATGGCATATTTCGAAAATTGCAATCAAGAGATAATCACCCATCTGAAAAAAGATCTGTTTTATCCTTTCTGGTCAGGTCTGAAGTGGCCCGGACCTACTTAATTTCATTTCAGCGTGCTGCTACCATATTTTGCCTCCGCTATTCAACATCAACTTCTTATCTTGTCTGGAAAATTGAGCGGCGACCGAAAATATGCGTAAACTGGTTTTACGGCAGGCTAGAGCAGGTCCAGAGACGACGCATCACAACTGCAGGCTGCAAAAGCGAAACTTTGACCCTCCGTTCCATGTACTGCCCGCAGATTAATAGAGGCCGATGGGGAGCGGATGATAACGACTAAACGAAGGAGAACCTTGCTTGAGATGGGCAGAGCTTAATTGAACAAAACAACAGTAGAGGCAACTTTTCAGAGTGGTTTTCGTGTGTTGTGAGGCGGGTGCCAGCGATGTTGGCTTTTGATGTAGGTCAACGTGGGTTCAATATACTAACAGAAATCGAACCCTTGCATTGATTCAAAAACAAAAATATATTAAATCTGATGCAAACTAAAATTAGTATCGACTGGTGTTAATATATGAACCATATTTACTTATGCCAATTTAAGGCCTGTACTCGAAAAAAATGCACCAGACAAAAGTGTTCGCCAAAAATTTGTTTCAAGCCGGATTTTCTTGAAACTTTCAGGGAATGAACTAATATGCATTATGTTTCGGCATTATTACTTTATTCAATTTCCTTTCCATCGCTGAAAGCCCGCACCTTTCCTTTAAGACCCCTCATTACATTTTGTGCAATGATGGAGCCGACCTTTTTGGTCACTTTCATCCATTCTTTCTTCAACTCCAGCTCGTACTTAAACACCTTGGACGATTTTCGAACTTTGGCCTTCATTATGGTCCAAAATCTTTCCACCGGACGAATCTCTGGTGAATTTGGGGGTTGGCGGTTTTTGGTACAAAAACAACGTTATTGTCTCTGTACCAATCCAACGTTGATCGCGCGTAATGGCATGATGCCAGGTCAGGTCAAAATAATGTCTCACCTCCGTGGGACCGCATAAAGGGCAACATTTCGCTGTTGATGTTACCCGTTGTGATGTACGGTTTACTCAGTTTACCGCATTGGCATATGGCCTGCCAGAGCAAGTATTTTTTGGCGTCCACTTTCTTCTTCCTTATGTCTTCCGGAACATCAAACCGTGATTTGGCAACGTAGAACTCCAGCCCCGGTATCTGCTTTACGTCTGCCTTGATGTAGGTTTCGTCATCCATAACCACACACATCGGTTTCGTTAACCACTCTCGATACAGCTTCCTTGCGCGGAATTTGGCCGTCGTGTTGTGTTGATCACGCCGGTTCGGTGCCTTGGGGACCTTGAATAAACAAAGCCCAGCTTGTTTCATGGTTTGCTGAACGAACCAGGCGGAACACTTTGACTTCAGAGCCGCGTCGCGAATCGAAAGGTTCGGATTACACTTGAAATAATCCAACACCTTCCGGACCTTCACAGGGTCAGGCTGTCTTCGATTTTCTTCCACTTCCAGCCCGCCGCTCGGTCGTCTGGGACTCCTTAAACGATTTTACCACCCGAGAAACAGTTATATGGGTGATTCCCAGTTGTCTTCCGATCCATCTCATGGTTGCAGTCGGATTTTCCATGACGGCGCGCAAAATTCTCCGGCGTTTTTCTTCATGTTTCGATGACATCTCAATAACCACTGAACCGATTGTTATGAAATTTTGCACATGTAAACAAGTTATACCCAGATCTTCATCAATTTTTACCCACGGACAAAAAAGTTACACACGGATAACAATTGTGCATTTTTTTTTCGAGTACAGGCCTTAACTTGATTGCCTTGGAATGCATTTACAGAAACCTAAAGTACTACAGAGTTCAAAACATTCTAAATGTCCAGAGGTCGGTTCAAAAATCGCACTTTAACTAAGTTTTGATAAATATCTTGCAAGTAAGATCTACGCAAGTCATTAATCTTTAATGCAAATTTCCATACATGATAAGAACCCTGGTTATTTTCATGTAACATCTGCAGACGTCATGAGAAGGTTGGGAGCAAGTTTCTGACAGCAATCTAATGATTAACACACGAGAAAACTAATCGTTTATACATGACATTTACAATGGAAGATTCTACTAATTATGTTATTATTACTCCATGCGTGAAGTACGTAATTAATTCTAATGTTTTTTTTTTTAAATGGAAATATCTTCGCACCAACATGAGACCCTTGGAGTGGACAGCAATTTCTACTAGAACCAAGAAAGTATTGATAGTTCCGTTAGAGTACGGCAGGCTGTGAAAATTGAATAGTAGCAGTTGAAATTGAGCGGAGCGTTATTTTGAAAGGTAGTATCCGATCAAGCATACAACCTTTTACCAAGCCAATGCAGACCTCCTCTTGTACACGAACTCACGCAAAGTCTACAAAAGACTAGCGCCCCAGGTTTTAGAGTTATTGAAATTGCTCCAAATGTTGCTCAGAAAGTCGCATTCGAACGTGTTTTTGTTGCATTGTTAGCAAATGCGGCACCCATTGTGTACACATTTTTTTGAAACCCAAAACTTCAGCCAAAGTATGCCATGTTGTTCCACGTGAGATACCTATGGTGTCAGCTATCACATCCACAGTCGATCGATGATCTTCCAAAACCATATCCTGTATTTTCGCTATTATTTCTGGTGCCCTTTTGCGTGTGTTTAATTTGGTCGTAATGAGAAATGTAAAACGTTATGGAAATAATGTCAAAATATAGTACATTTACCACCACTGTCTCACGAATTTCCCAGTCAGGTTATGCAGAATGTTGCTCTCCTTATAGTTGGTCGAAATTTTAGGGAGACAGCATACTACGTTGTGATCTATACTAGTGTTTCTGGAGTCTGATTCGGGTGGGTTCCTAGAACTTGGAAATATGTCTTGATTATATTTTTTTAAATGGTTCTCTGTCTATAATCACAGTGAGTTTAAATTCACTCTTTGTGCCCCACCAATGTTTGCAATCGCTATCTAACAACCACTTGACTACGAGCTCTAGTTGACGCATAACTGTGGCTTTTTATCAATCTACTCACGTTTTGTCCGTAACTTCATCGTTGTCCGTTCACATAATTATGGATCAGGTTCACGATGGCGTAAAATTGATATACAATCCATCGGAGGGTAGCGAATGAAGCAAACATTAAAAAACTGCTACCTTCCATACCAGTGAAATTTCCCCTGAGGGGCAAGGTTGAGGCTTCGCCATTATTATTGATACAAATGTTGGGATCTCACAAAAAAAAAAAAAAAAAAAATAAAAAGCAGTTCCACCACAGTAACGCAAGGGTGGCTTCAGGCTACTATCAAAACCGTCATCATCATCATCAGCAACGTCGTCCGTCGGTAGTTGTCGTTATCGTCATTTTCGTTACCTATCGTTATGGGCTGAGAGGTGACCGAAGAAGAGTTTCGTTATGCTGGCATCGTGAATTTATGATCAGTAGACTGATACAAAATCTGAAATTTTCAAGTTAAATAGCTTAAACCATTTCATAATGACTGCAGATGTGACTCCCAAAATTTGAATTTATTTACCTTAAAACTTACATAGAATAAAATAATAGAAGTTCGGAAAAACTATGAAAAATGAAAAATTTCCTATCATTGTTTACAAACCTTTTCCCGAATCTTTCTGAAGAAAAGTTCTAATGATATTCTTGTCGGAAATTCCCTCAGCCTTAACTTTACTTGAGCAAAAACTGAAATTCGCCGGCGTCGGTGGTGTAGTGGTAAGCGTGACTGCTACTTGACACCCCAGTGAGTCTGGGTTCAATCCCAGTCGACGTCGGTGGTTTTTCTGAGGCGAAAAAATCTGGTCACGTCTTCCTTCGGAAGGGAAGTAAAGCCGTTGGTCCCGGCTCATATTCATGAGTTGTTAGGTAGGGTCCAGGTGGTGGAGTCGTCTTCCTGGCGTCGGTGATTGTCACCATGTGAGGAAGTAGGTCGACGTAAAATAAAAGTAAAAAAAAAAACTGAAACTGAAATCCTTTTAGCACGCAACTTGGCACGCAAGTTTTAGAACTAGCATCAGTCTAATGAACATGCTTGTGTGTTAATCTCTTGGAATCAGTGAGCTGCTGAAATTCAACTAAACAAATTGTTGAAAAATCAATCCACGAAAGAGGTCGTGAACTCAAGCATCATCATTCATTGATCGCAGTGAACTGAAGAGAAGCTTTTCCTATATTAGTTGCAGTCAATTAAAATCAGTTGGTATTGTGCAGTTACTTCTTCTTCTTCATATTGTGGGTAACTATTGGAAACTTTTCTTAAATTTTCAACATCATAAGGCAATTTTCATACTTGGAAATTTTAGAAAAAGGCAACAGCTGCGTGTAAAACCAACATCTTGAAAGCAAAAGTTCATCGAACGGCAAAATAAAACGATCTTTATGTTCCATAAAGTTTATTGAGAGAAATTTTTCCGGACGAAACCTAGCCGTAGCCAAGAGGACAAAGATAAAACAGCGAAATGCACTAACAAGCCCGTTTTATCAGTGGTCTTTCGGCAATCGAACAAGAGGGCTAATAAAAATGTCATCAAACGCTAGGGAAGAGAAAAGCTGTTTCTTCTGCGATGGCCCTAGTGGCCAGATACGCATCTACTTTAACACAATACACGCGCGATAACGCATGAATCGCATGCTTGGTGGCTCGAGAAAACAAACTGATTACGACGAATGCTGGTGAAAAATGGTCAATTTTCGTTTCTTTTCCAAATGTGACGCACATCGTGACGCGTAGTTCCAATTTTTGGTGTCAGGTTTCAGAAATAGTTAATTTTAGGGTTTTTTTTTCTGACTGGATTTCAAGAGATAAATTATATCTGCTTCTTGTTGCACCTTATGGTCATCAATTTGTGTGTCGATTTGGGAGTATTGCGAAATATTTTGGTCTATGATTGTGAGTAGATGTCGGGCGTTCGTTACGATTCGGTGAATGGTCATCTAATACTGGTTATGTTTACTGTTGAGTTTCAAGTTTGAAGTTAAGTGGTTAGGTAAAGAAAAATGTGTTGATCATAAAGTTGTATGAATAAATCAATTTTTAGTAAGGAAAGTAAACTGGTCAAGTTTTTGTGAGTCTCAACTCCCTTTGGTGTTGTTTCGCGTGTAGTTTAAAACTCTTGAAGTAATATGTACCTATCATGAAAACTGAAGCTAATGTGGGTGCTTCTTAGCTCAATTTGATTCCCAATCCTGTCTTATTTCGTAAAGTATAATTTATCGACTCCCTGGGCATAAGATATGTTTGTACTTGCCACCTAATCATACAACCATGATTATTGGTTAGTGTTACTGTTAGTATTCGAAAATTCATTCTCGGATCTCATTCATTGAGATTTCTTGCGTTGATAATCTCATATCCGAATTTGACAAGCTCATCTCATGCATTCGCACTCATACTCAAAACACACAAAAAATAATTAAAACTTAATTCTTAAAACTTATCAAAACCATCCAAACGACAACTTATTGCATATCATGTTAGTTCTCCATACTCTGCTGCAAAAACAAGAATATTAACAATGAATAACGTACATTAGTCCAAATCTTCAAAAAGCTGCTCATTTAGAAAAGTGGTGTCTTTGGGAAAGTTTTAAGAAAATTAACATTGACATTGACCGATCAACAATTAGCCCTCCGAGAAGCGGAATTATTTATTTCAAATTCCGTATTTGGGATCGGTATCCTCGGCAAAGTTATAGAAAATGTCATAAGAAGAAACTTTGCTAAAAACACTAGTTGTCTTTTTTTTTATCTTATCAAAATATAGACCGGTTTTCATAACTATTCTCATTTAACTTC
Source organism: Aedes koreicus (assembly GCA_024533555.2). NCBI lineage: Eukaryota > Metazoa > Arthropoda > Insecta > Diptera > Culicidae > Aedes > Aedes koreicus. Next base: position 298,345 of record JAHHFK020001677.1, on the reverse strand, counting down.
TGCTGGTTTTTAATGTTGTACAAAATTGTTCAAAACTGCAATACGCATAAGTGTTCTGAATATCGTAAGTTATTTGAGCCCCAATAAGATAAGATAAGTGTTGATTTTGCCGAAAACAAACTTTTTATCCACTCAATTACGATGCACTGCCATTCTTTATTCCATAAAATATGATTACGACAATGTCGAGAATATTGCCTAAGTGTGAATTTTTTAAAACATATAACATTACCGTCGATCACTTTCATGTTTGAACAATGATATTCAATACAGAGAGATATTTTATATATTTCCCCCCCCCCCACACCAAAAAAAAAAAAAAAGAGAGGGGGGGGTTGGTCCGCCCTTACCCCCACCCAGCCCCGGCCGGCCCCCCCCCCAAGTGGTGTTGTTGTTGTGGAGGAAGAAAAAAAAATTTTTTTTTTTTATAATACTAAAGGAAGTGTGGGGTTTTTTTTTTTTTTTTTTTGTGTGCCCGCCCCTGCCTCTTTTCAAAAAAACGCAATTTTAAATATAGTATCTGGGTTTTGATTTTTGGTGTAGAAAAGAAGAAAGCGAAACCACACCCCAAATTCCACAAATTCCCCGTTCTTTGTTGAACCCGGGCCCCGGCCCCCGGTGGGGTGGTGGGTTTCCCGCCCCCAGCCCAAGCTCCAGGATTCCCATCGGAATGCCTGACCCTGGATCCCCCTCTTCCCCCTTTTTGTTTGTTTGTTTGTTGGAATTTAGTCTCCAACTATGATACACAGACTCTAGTTTATACAGTGCGTTGCAATCGTTTAGCCGCATTTATAAAATTTTGCCGTGATCTTTTTATTTCAGTGCAACAAATCAAATATTATATGCATGTAGTAGTGAGATCCATTGTCTTGCTTACACACACTAATAACAGCTTTCTAGCGTTGTTTACTTGTCGTAGAAGACTTATCGCCATATTTCCTGCTTCCGTTGCGTTGCAAACGTTTAGACGCAGTCACCTTTATCGCGATTTTCTTTGAAAGCTCTTAAGTTTGCTCAATAGTTTATGCTGTTTCTGCACCTCAGTAAGTATTTTCGTTGTGTACTGTGTAGTATTTCGAAATAAAGTTAATTTGTCTAGGTATGGGAAAGGCAAAACGCTTGAACGAGGTGCAGAAAGGCCAAATACGAGTTCTGGTGGATACTGGTCTCAGTAATCGTGAGATTGGCCGGAAAATCAATATCCCAAAAAAATTTTTTTAAAATTTTAAAAAAAACCCCCAAAAATAGGAAAAAAAAGCGAACAAAGGGGAATTCGAACTAACAGCTAACAGCTCGACAAAAAGGACAAATCCGAGAGGAAGCTACCAAAAACCACTTGAGTTGTCGCCAGATTATTGCCAAACTCGATCTTCCAGTGCACAAAACTACCGTTAGCCGCGAATGTGTGTCCGAACATCAAATGGACAAAACCAAAGCCTAACCGCAAACCGACTACAATTTGCACAGAATCATATGTCCTGGACTGACCGATGGCGCCAGGTCATATTTGCTGATGAGAAAAAGTTTAACCTCGACAGCCCAGACTGCTACAGTCATTATTGGCACGATTTGAGGGATAAAGGATTAACCCGATCCAAGAGAAATTTTGGAGGAGGAACTGTAATCGTATGGGGTGGATTTTCCTATGATTCCAAATTACCCATCAGCTGGATCTCTACAAAAATGAACTCGACTACTTACTGCGACCTATTGGAAGAAGTGTTGGTACCGTTTTTGGAAGATCATTTGGACGAAGAGGTTAGTTTTCGGCAAGATAATGCTTCAATCAATGTGTCGCGGCAGACCAAGGCATGGTTTGAGTCAAAAGAAATCACCGTTCTTGAATGGCCAGCATGTAAGCCAGATTGCAACCCTATTGAGAACCTTTGGGCCATACTGGCATCGAAGGTTTACGCAAATGGACGCCAATTCAACTCCGTGAATGAGTTGAAGGCATGCATCAAGGAGTGCTCGGAACAAATCGACCAAGCAACTATCAAAAAGCTGGTTTCTTCGATGCCCAAGAGAATCTTTGAAGACATCAAGAACAAAGGAGGAGCTACCAAGTACTGAATCAACAATAATTTGCAAACGCTTGGATTTTACTGAAGAGGACTTGAAGTGCGGCTAAACGAATGCAACCCTTTGTTATTATAATTTTTTGATTTTAACTACATAAGAGGAACTATTTTTGAAGAAATCATGTTACTTATTATAGCTCGGAGAGATAAATAAAATGATTGAAAAATGAAAAGATTTAACATTAATTTGATTTCAAAACCAAGAAAAACCCTGGTGCGGCTAAACGAATGTATTGCCGCACTGTATTGCCAATCTTCATTTGATGCGAAAGTCATTGAAATATTCTAACTAAATCACAACGAAATAAATGCACGTCAAACTTTTTCAGTAGTACAGTACTCTTTCAATTAATGAAATAAATATAAAATAAACAGACCCTAGTGTGTATGTATGTGTGTATGTACAATCAAAAGCTCACCGTTCGGCAGTGTTTTTATGGGAGAAAATGTTTGCAGTTAGACGAACTGTTGTCTGATACTACAAACATTTTTAGCCCGGGGGTTGGAAGGTGATAGCTCTGATGGGTATCATTGATCCATTTCAAAACGCCTGGTTACTCACGTCCAATCTGAGGTCACTTTCACTTGCAACAAGCTCCGCATATACAAAGTACAAACATCAAATGAATATTGGTAATGTGCATACACATCCACCATCAAAGCATAATAAGTTTTGACGATGGCACGTATTTTTTCAGAATTGTATCTTTCAAATTTCGTTGATCTCACCGGAAACTGTTGCTGATGTTTAGTCTTCATTTGGTATGGCAAGCCATCCCCTGTGATGCTAAAGGATGCATTTTTGTTTCTATACAGGAGAAGCGCTCCGCTGTCCGGCAAATATATTCACCTCTTCCTTTTCGAAAGGAACAGCCCGAATACAATTAGTACTTCAAATAATCGCGCTTATATGCAATACAAGGAAAATCACAGGTAAAAAACAATTTCGAAAAGAAATGAAATTTAACATGAAAAATCACAACTACTGTGAAACAAATTTTTTGACAGCTCTCGAAAACTCAACTGTTTGTGGGCAGCGCTTGCTGCGATCTAAATAAACAGACCCTAGTGTCTTTTCAGAAAACATCTATACTGAAATTGAAAACAAAAAAATTGAATCGTAACTTTAAATCTGTCAGTGTCCAGTTGTCTAAAATGCATGATTCGCGAGACAATCACTGTTCACCAGCTTTTCACCGATTTGAACCACCGTGCAACGCTTCAATGAATTATCGGACGTGAAAACTCATCGGTCGTTTTTGTGTCGTCGAATTTGACAAGGTAAAACTAATGAGCATTTAAAATCACGCTTAAGTTTTAAGGATTTGAGTTTTTCAGAACACTGCCTACTGTTATGATATATTATTGAGGTATCTATTTATTCCATATTCTACATCTACGACAAGTGAAGACCAATTTAAAATTAATACCAAATATACTTGAATGAACTGCCAGCCAAAAAAAAAAAATCTTCAAATTTACTTCTGATTATAATGTGTGCTTTTTTGTTGTACAATCTTCATTTTAAATTATTCGATCTTATGTCCATTTGTCGTTTTTTTCATACGGCCTTTTGTCTCCTTTGATAATTCCACTTTTCATAATTTGGCCTTTAATTTCGATTTCGACCTTTTGTCCTACAATCGAGTGAATGTATTGAGCTGAATATCATTGCATTGTCTCATTGTATCATCTTCAAAAAAAAAATTACAACTCAGCTCAAACTGTCCCACGGCAAACGGGGAGTTGTCATAGAATATTAGTAGCCGCTTGGAAACTTTTTCCAATTATGTATTTCATCATGAACTGTACTATCATTATACAGATAACTGCCCCAAGTTCTATGGGATTCCCTATATACATCAGACAGTTATGCTTATAATGGCAGGACATACCAGGATTCATTATTTCAAATTAAAAAAATCAACCAAATCCACTTGAATCAGATGAATGTTGTTAAATTGTCGACTTGTTAATCCCTAACACATTTACTCATATTTGAGTGACACCACGTTTGACAAAATTGAGACGAAAACGACCTAAGTTTTAGTTATATAGAGCCGTGTGCAAATATGGTCTAACAAAGTACTTCTGATAATAAGGTTTTGATTTTTTTTTGTGGATGATGCACTGCACACTGGGCCAGAAATGAAAATCAGCTAGAAAGAATTAATAGTGCTTTAAGATTACACCCCAATGAGTTTACGTGTTTAGCAAAGTTTCTTGATTTAAAATTTGGCCCTAAAAATAGCGCAGTGATAAAAACTTTTCGGTGTATGGGAAAATGTATCGATCGAAAAACATTATAAAAAAATGTCGAAGACATAAAATTTGTATCCCTTCAAATATTGTTGAATATGGCTAAATCAACTGTTACGTAAACGTAAACGTATGTGTTCGGTGAACGTTTGTCGACAGCCAGGAAAGCTGGATCGGAGGGAAATCGAAAGCCGGAGGCCACAGCGACGACAAAAAGAGTTGCCCGCTGATTCGAGCGGAACCCCAACCTCTCCATCCGAGATGTCGCAAAGAAGCTGGAAGTGGCGCCTTCAACCGTGGATAGAGCTAAAAAACGAGCTGGACTGTCGACTTACAAGAAAGCGGTGACTCCAAATCGCGACGATAAACAAAACACGTCGGCCAAAGCACGATCGCGAAAGTTGTACACGGCGATACTGACGAAGTTTGATTGCGTGGTACAGGACGATGAAACTTACTTCAAGGCAGACTTTAAACAGCTTCCTGGACAGGAATTTTATACGGCAACTGGACGAGGAAAGGTGACGGATATTTTCAAGCGCATTAAACTGTCAAAGTTCGCGAAGAAATATCTGGTGTGGCAGACCATATGTACCTGTGGCTTGAAGAGCAACGTTTACATTGCGACCGGAACCGTCAACCAGGAAATTTATCTGAGCGAGTGCCTACAAAAACTTCTACTGCCTTTCCTGAAGCGACACAATTGTTCCGTTCTATTTTGGCCGGATTTGGCATCTTGCCATTACGGAAAATAGGCCATGGAGATGTATGCTGCCAACAACGTTCAAGTGGTGCCCAAGGACAAGAACCCTCCCAACACGCCAGAGCTATGCCCAATCGAACAATATTGGGCCATCGTCAAGCGAAACCTTAAGAAGACCCAACAAGCTGTTGTGAGCGAGAAACAGTCCAAGGCAAACTGGCATTCTGCGGCTAATAAAGTGGACAAGGAGACTGTACAAAATCTTATGACAGGTGTTAAACGAAATACCCGACAATTTGCATTCGGTTAAAAGGAAGCTTAGCTGAATATTTCTCCTGTATTCTGTATTAACTGAACTTGAAGAAGAAAAAAAACTGGACTTATTAATAAAAACGTTGATCGACTCACACTCATTACTGTTTGACCAAATTTTGAGGGTATTTCGCCATTAATACTCGAACATGTTTCTCGTTTCTTCCACTTATACCTATAACGATCTGCTTTGCGTTGCTCTAATACCTGAGTATTTAGAAAACAAAATCAAACAGTATGAAAAACATCTCTTATTTATAACCTTCGACGGTTTTGTGATGATTTAGGTCTGAAAATACGAATTCTCAATTAAGTGGACTACAAGTTACCTGTTTCTAAATATTTTTGCTCAGTTCTTGATTTTCTATGAATTGCAATGTTCAATAGTATGTGCTTCAAATTACTGTGATTTTTTTCATCGAACTTTGAAAATAACAGCCTGCGGTATTGTAATACGAGAGCTTCTTGACTTTTTTTTTGAAGAAAACTCCTTTCAAAGCTCGGGGGCGATACATTTCTTGCTCTTTCCGGTTCAGCAAGGCACGGAATCAATTAATATTCCGTCCATAAAGAATCATTCTGATTGTAAACATCACAATAGTAGCTATATGCGCTAATCGAAAGTTTTTAATCGAATAATCGAATTTTATTTAATTGATCGTATGTAATATGTATATATTCAAATATCTCAAATGTATCTCAATATATCTCTGGGATATTGTTAAGAGTTTAAGCTTATTTGATGCATATTTTGATTAATTATTAAAAGTTTGCGTTCACATGCGCCATTTTGAGAGAATTAATTCAGATTAATGTTTTTTTTTAAATGTCCAGTGGTGTTTATTTTTCAAGAGTTTAAAAATAACAGTTTTCTTCTGAAAAAACATTAGATTGACCAGATTCGAACGGCAAAAACTGATCAAAGTTTTAATTTAAACAAAGGTATAAATTTGAATACTAAAACCATGAATCTCAGACAATATTTCAAAAAATATCTCAGTTACTTGAAGAAAAACAAATTTTATATATCAGAAGTTTTTTTGCCAAGCGAGTCGAAAAATTTGCTGTTATCAAAATATCCAAGATCAGCCCGGGAATCGAACCCAGCCACCTTCTACATGGTGTTGCTTTGAAGCTGTGCCTACACAGACTGAGTGAAGTGAGGAGTTTTTGACTACTTGAAAAGGCTGTTCCGAAAAATATAAATACACTTTCTTTCTCAAATTATAAAGACCATACTGTGATTTTTGATTATTTTATTCTCAAACATAGTAAATAACAATGTTTTCTTTCCATCTTCATTTCAATTTGCTTGATTTTTCGTAGGGTAGGTGAGTTCTCTAACTTTTCCCTTATGACTACTCATAAGCTTCTGCAAAGTGCTTTCTCCTACCATTTTCACCCCTTTTGGCCAATCTTTCTTAAATTTTTCAACACTAAAGACTGTATTCGATGAAATTTGGACACACAAAATATGTCACCAAAAATTTTCCTTGAGCCCGATTCTTTTAAAACTTTCTGGATATAAAGTACTACTAAATGGTTAAGTTTTGACATCATTGGTTTATTGAACCTCTTCTCCCAACTAAAATGCCCGCACCTTTGCCTTGACCCCTTTCATCAAATTTTGAGCAATGATAGGACCGACTTGCTTACTTACTTTTTTAACCACACTTTCTTTAGTTCAAGTTCATTTTCTATCAGTTTTGGAGTTTTGACGAGCTTTGCCTTCATGATTGCCCAAAATTTTTCAATTGGGCGAAGTTCCGGAGTGTTTGGAGGGTTGACGTCTTTTGGTACAAAAACTACATTATTATCTTTGTACCAGTCTAAGACGGGCCGGGCATAGTGGCAAGATGCCAAATCCGGCCAAAACAGTGTCCGGCCATCGTGAGATCTCAAGAAGGGCAAGTCTTTTTTGGAGGCATTCGTCCTTGTAGATTTGTCCGTTGACGGTCCCAGAGGTGATGAAGGGCTGACTCATTTTGCCACATCCGCAGATCGCTTGCCAGACATGGAATTTTTTGGCAAATCTCGACAGTTTCTTCTTCCGTACACTCTCCGGAACGGCCAACTTAGAGGTGGCGACGTAGTGTTCCTGTCCTGGCATTTGTTTAGTGTCGGCTTTAATGTAGGTCTCATCGTCCATCACAATGCAGAACGGTTTTGTGAGCCACTCCCTGTACAGTTTTCTTGCACGAGTTTTGGCCACCGAGTTCTGTTTATCGCTGCCTTCTGGACCTTGTACACATGTAATCCAGAACGTTTCATTGTTTTCTGCACAAAACAAACTGAAATTTTCGCCTTTTTCGCAACATCCTTGATCGAAATGTTGGGATAACGCTTAAATTGGTTCAATACCATCCTGGCCTACTCCGGATTTGATGTTCCACGTTTTTTGCCACTACAATTTTTTCGCTTGGGGGGGGGGGGGGGGGGCGTAGCCAATTTTCTGATCGAAAGACCACTGCAATTGCACCGTTTGTGCACAATCCGTTTTCTTTGCTCGGGAGAAAGACCACACATTTCCAAACCTTCGTGCGAAAAATTGAAAAAAAAGACAACATTAGCTTAATTTGGATGTGAACAACGGGACGCAGCCAAAAAGTTGGTTGAATACTGCACGCATTTTGAATTGACGGATAATCATTAGTGTATTTCTAATTATCGGAACAGTCCATAGGAGAACATTTGAGACTCAATGCATCATTAGCATCGTAATTAAAAAATTTAATAATAATCTGACAAGATATTTGATTATTCCCTTATGTATTTCTTTCAGGTCTTTAAAAAAAATAACAATTGACAAAATATTTGATTTTTCCCATTTGTTTTATTCCAGGTATGCGCATCGTTTCAAATATTGAAGTAAGTTCAAAACATTTCACAATGTATGTGCGTGCACCCATTTCGTGGATTCCAACACCAAAGTAGTATTTTATGTAAAAAATTGCAAAAAGAAAAAAAATTTCAGCACAAGTCGTACATTTTTCCAACTAGGCTTGCTGAGTTGGAGAATTACTATGAGTGCTAAAAAATCGGAGTTTTGCAACGAGATGCATGCATATTTTTTTTGCAATGACGAAAAAAATCGAGGCTTATTCTTAGTATATATTTGCACCTTTACGAATTCTGCACATAAACTGGCAGAACATTCTTATCAAAGTAGGTTTTGCAGTATAATTGTCATAAATTTTCAAGTTCTAAGACAAGTGGTGCATTGAGAACCTCAGGCATGGAGGTTGAAAGTCTTCTACTGTTACAGAAGGGTATGTTGAAAACTCGCAAACAGAACTTTGCAGAAAGCAACGAATACATTGGCGAGTTAAACAAACGATATTGTAGTATAAACTAAATTTTATTTTCAGTGCATGTTTCAGCTGGCAGGCAGTTTTGATCATATGACTCGTGAAGGCGTGAGATAGGAACTTGTGAGGATCGGAGGTCGGTCGCACCTTTCTTCCAGGTTGTCAGAATGTAGGCCATTATTCTATACAGCAGCATGATAAAAGCCAGCCCATCACTATGCGAAGTGGCAAAAAGATAGATCTTAGCACCCAAATCAATTTCGTAAGAGTAGAATATATCAGCCTCACTTTTTTCCGCAAACCACTTCGATAACTTTAATGTATGGCAGAAACCTGGAGTTAGTTCTTCACATTCATTATAATTATTCAGATCACTTTAACTGTTATATTTAAGCTTTCATTCATATATGTTATCGTGTAATATTGTGTAATAATTAAGTTTACATTGCTTTTGATTTCCATAAGTAAACAAACAGAAGCATTTCCAACATTTTTCACACTACCTCGTCTGTTATTTTACAATTAAATCACAGTTGAATGCTAATGGGTTCTGAATAATCCATACGTTCCCCATATTACACCCCACACTCAATCCAACAAGGTGTTATTGTGCCACATCATAAAGCCTCATATAAAAATCGTCATTAATCATCCGAAGCAATCATCAACTATAGTTGAACCATTAATAGATTCCGCTTATCTCGAACTAGCTGAACATTCTCAATTACCCCGTGAGATAAATACAACACAGCAAGTGTTTTCTTCGTTGAAATCGAGCAGTTTATGAGCCACTTGTGATACCTATTCTCGCTCCACTTATCGAATCACACACCAACACTACTACTACTAGCATCCACTTGATGCCTCCTGTTCCATCTTCTAGACTCTAGAGTACTCTTATCACCCCCACCAAATTCTATTTTATGTTCATAATCTCGCGGACCACACACCTATGAACAAACAAAACAAACAAACAAATTTTCACGCGCGTCAACACTCGAATCGCAGCCCCAGACGCACACAAAGGTCTGTCGCTAGCAGCATGCCCACGTGTTCGTGTCTAACTATAATTCATAAACATGTAGGGCAACAACAGATATATATTTAAGCTCCCGAATCAAATCCGGCTACAGAAGAGTTATCTATACAAAACGTCTCGAGTCGTATTTGAATGTCGGCTTTCTGGAAAACGGGGCAATAGCTTGTTATTTGCATTTTTTTTTTCATTCGCTCGCGTGCCAATCTCATTCTTGACTGAATTGCTCACTAAAGAGATGGGAGTAACGAAGAAGGCAGGGAAATAGGGTGGGTGCAGTTCCCACCCATCATCGTCACCTCTGCTCTGGTCTGGCGCTCGCGCGCTTGTATAGCTCTGTAGTCAGGTGATTTGCATCACTCAACGACGGTGATGGCGATGCCGGGCCGACTCTGTTGATTCAAAGTGCAGGTTTTGTCATTCGACTGACTGTCTGGTTTTTGCCGTCAACATTATCGTCATCGTCAGCATAGCCCTCACCCTGCTGGAGTCTGCTCGTTCCATTTTAGACAAGTATTCATCCAGTGATGTTCTAAGGTGAGATAGTGGGGTTTTGACGAGTGTAGGCTAAATAACTTTTTCAATCTCTCTGAAAAAAGCTTGGAAAATTGCATTGGGATCACATCCTTTTTTGAGGTTTTCTAATAATTTCTGAAAACTATCTGCTGGATGGTCTTAAGAGAAAACAGTTCAAATAATCCAGGAAAAATACTATTTTTGGGCGTGCTTCTTAATGTTTCCGGACATCCAATTATTAAATTTAATAAAATAAAAGTGCAGTTTTCGTTAAAAGTTATTGATGATGATGATGTCTTTATTAAAGAGACTTTCAGCCGACAAAAGTTATTATTTTTATTACAAAGTTCCAAATTTATCGTGTTCCTTAGAATTTTTAACATAAAATAAACTTAAAACCTCAAGGTCATAGGAGCATGATATGGAACAGCATAAAATATTGTGAAGTTTTTCTATAAAATTTTCTGCACACCTTGGAATATAAATTATTGAAATTTCTTATGAAAAAAAGCTTGTTAGCAACACTCAAACGTGCTATTCTTTGTCCTGGATTTTATTTTCAAAAAGCATGTAGCAGGTTAATTGGGAAACTTGGAAAATGTAAACGGCACTTCACTTGATCACTTTAAAAAATACTTTTTCAAACTATTTCAGGTAAACACGGGAAAATTCCTTTAAATTCCACTAGAAGAAGCTTATCATATGACAGATAGTCTGGACAAATGGGTTGAGACGGACAACCTACTTTCAGATACTCAATATGGTTTCCGTAAGAGTAAGGGAACGAACGACTGTCTCGCGTTGCTTTCGACAGAAATTCAATTAGCTTTCACAAAAAAAGAGCGAATAGCTTCTATATTCTTGGATATCAAAGGGGATTTTGATTCAGTATATGTTATATGTATATGCTCTTTCAGGTAAACTCCACGCTTGTGGCTTTTCTTCAATTATGAATAACTTTTGCTGTCACACTCTGCTGTCAGAGAAACATATGAGCTTTTCTCATGGAAACTCTACAGCCCCTTCTTAAGCCCCCTTTTGTATAATTTGTTTGTCAAAGAAATTTATGCTTGTGTTAGTGACAACTGTACGTCGATACAACTTGCAGATGACGGCGTGGTGTCTGTTTGTGGTCCCAATGGGGCCGACCTGCAAAGGCCCTTACAGAATACCGTAGACAATTTGTCTACTTGGGCTCTAGAGCTAGGTATCGACTCTCTATGGAGACAACTGTGTTGGTAGTTATTTCTTGGAAGCATAACCCAGCACAACCTAAGCTTCAAATTTGGGGGTACTTCGATAATTCATTCTATTTTCTTTTAATATCTTGGGATTTGGTTCGATTCTAAGTGCACCTGGAGTTGAGTATCTTAAGCGAAAATGCCAGCAAAGGATCAACTTTCTTCGAACAATTACTGGAACCTGGTGGGGTGCACAGATCTTCTAACGTTGTGCCAGACAACAATTTTTTAAGGTTTTAGAATACGTTAGTTTTTGTTTTCAGTCGGTGGGTCGATCGCACATCATCCAAATGGAACGTATTCTGTATCGGTGTCTTCGAATAGCGTTAGGTTGCATGCATTCCACTCATACGATTGAGCCTAGAAGTGCTAGCTGGCATGTTGCCACTCTCGGATCGGTTTTCAGAATTATCTCTCCGTCTTCTCACCAGGTGTTAAGTTATGAACCCACAGGTAATCGAAAACTTTGAGAAGCTTCTTGAGTTGAATCCTCAGACTTTATAGAACTTGTATATAACACAAGACGTCGGCCCTTTGCCGAATATTCCCAATCGTGTTTGCTTCTCAAACTTCGGCAGTTTGGTTTATTATGGTTTATCCATTTAGCAGGAGCTTCTTGGAATCCCGGATCATCATCGTCCTATGACTGTTCCGGTGATATATGCTGCAAAGTTTGGCCACTAAATCGTTCTTCACTGATGGGTCATTGATTGAGGAGTCCGCCGGCTTTGGTATATACAACGAAATTCATAGTGCCAATCGTAAACTTCAAGCTCATTGTTCCGTATTTGTCGCTGAATTAGCGGCAATATACTTTACGCTAGAAATTATTGCCTCACTTACACCGGATCAGTAACGGTTGCATTAAAAAAAAATGGATTCGGATGGTGATAAAAAAAAGCTAAAACAGATAATTGCTTTTGATAAATTTCCCATGGAAGGTAATTATTTAAGCTTACTTTCAAAAAAATTCTACGTCCTTGTGAGTGGCCTTCTGGCAGTTAACCGGAACATTCGTCATGGTGGACGAAAACATGCGTGAGGGAATGTTTTTGAGTTCTCTCTTCGTTTTATTTATCAATTCCTCCTCGGTTTTCGCGACAAAATTGTTGGAGTAGATCTTGCGCTTCAGGTTGGCCCAGAAATTCTCGATGGGGCGCAGCTGGGGAACGTTGAACGGGTTCACTGACTTGGGTACCGCATCGATATTCAGCCGCTCCATCTCCTGGGCCGACGCCAGATTCGGCCAGAACACATCGTCTTCGCCCTTATGGTATTTCTTGATGAACGACACAACTTCCGGCAGGCATTTCGTTCTATAAATTTCCCCGTTCACGGCCAGTCCGGAGCGAAAGAAGAGCGGCTTTGACATCCCTTTCTCGCTGATTGTCAGCCACAGCAGCACCTTCTTGGGAAACTTGGTGTGTGAAATGAACTTCACCTCGGAGCTCACTTCCTTCGTGGGAGAGGTAAAATACGAAGTGCCCTGCCAGTCGTTGCCATCCAGGGTGAGATAGGTCTCGTCGTCCATCACCATCGCCACGATGCGATCTGCCGGGAAAATCGAGTTGACCATCTTATTCAGCCGCTGCCGCTGCGTCATTGCCTGCAGCTCCGAAACCAGTGGACGCGACTTCCGCTTCCTGACATGTATGTTCATGTTCGCCAGGTACTTTTTCACTGTTTGGCCGGTTGAACCAACCTCCTGGCCAAGCGCACGCAGCGATGTAGCCACTTTTCCCTCGGTCTTCCTCTTCAGCATCCTTTGGAGCTTCATGTCGCTCAGGGTCGTCGGCCGTCCGGAACCGGGCTTTCTTTCGATGCTCTGATTGTTGTCTAATAGTGCCAAGATGTTGTAGATGCCGGAACGGGCGTATCTGGCGTCCATAAAGTGCCGCACGATGACCGTTTTCGACGCGACGGAGTGCCGTTCTTTGAACGCGCACACTTTTGAACGGAGTTGCTTCACTGTTTTTGCCATCACGGTTAGAGTTCGACTGATAGAGCTGTCAAATTTTGTCTTATGCTTGAGGTAAACCCATGAAAAAGCAGCGTACAATTTTTTCCCTTTTAAAAAAAAAAAAAAAAAAAATTTTTTTTTAAATTTCATTTCCTTACCCACCAACCCACAACAGTCTCACCAACTGTTTTGGCGATTAAATCCCACCAATATTTCATCTGAGCTGTCGTTCTGATGTCTGTACCTTTTACCTTCACTTTCCTCTTCATAATTGCCCAGTAGTTTTCAATGGGCCAGAACTGGGGACAGTTGGGCGGATTGAGTTTTTACGGAACAAACTGGACTCCGATGTTTTTGAACCATTGTTTTACTTGCCGGCTGCAATGACAACTCGCAAGATCCGGCCAAAATGTCACCAAACCATAATGTGACTGGATGAAGGGCAGCATTAGCTTCTGATGACATTCGGTTTTGTAACCCTTCGAGTTGATCATTTTCTCAGTGACGAAAACCTTTGTTATCTGGTTGCAGCTGCAAATCCCCTGCCAGATCATATCCGCAAAAAAACAAGTTGGCAGGGTAATAAAACATCAATAAAAATGGAAAAACTAGCAATAAAAATATGTGAAATCGCCACTAAGTAATTAAACACTGTGCCAACAAAAAATAACAATAACAAAAGATTTGAAAAAGTTGAAGACTTTTGTAACATGTATAGCGCTAGAACTTATTATTATGACGGAAAACTATCACTTTTGAATTATTGAAAGTAAATTATCAATTTTTTTATTGCTATTTTAAGTTTTTCTAGTGCGAATCGTTTTTTTTTTGTTGGCACAGTGTTTAATAATTTAGTGGCAATTTTGTGAATTTTCAATGCTAAATGTTCTTTAATTAGTGCCAGTATATATTTTAGTTGAAAGTTGTCCAAAGTCGGCCTTTACATAGGTTTCATCATCCATAAGTATGCATCCACCGGACTTGGTTAGCAGTTTGTCATACAGCTTTCGAGCACAGGTTCTAGGTACGGTATATTGCTTGAGAGATCGATTAGGTTGCCTACTAGCGAGGTATGCCTCTTGGCCTCCGCGACAGCGTATTTGCTGTACTGTTCTACGGGTGGCATCATACTTTTTACTTAAATCCCGATCGGACATACCTGGATTGCTTCTGATGGACCACACGACTTTTCCATGGAGGCAGTTCCACTCCGGCGTTTACTTTGAGGCTTCCGAGTCGTCGTCAAGGTTTCCCTATACGTTTTGAGCACGCGCCTTACGGTGTTTCTCGGAAAATTCAAGACTTCAGCCAGCTTGGATGCAAACCACGATTTTCCAGGATTGTGCACGATTTTTTTTCTACGCTCCTCTTGCATCCTCAGTAAGTTTCCAAAACGAGAGCGTTTTATGAATTGAAAAATACACCATTATTGTTATTGTTATTGTCAACAAATAGACGTCTAAAGCTTCCGAAAACGTCCACTAGGAGCGCTGTAGTAAGCAAAAAAGTTTGTTCCATCACTTAGTGGGCCATTCCTTATTCAACATCAGGTGTCCAAATGACTCAAATTAGCCTAGTAGCTACGGAGGTATCTCGCGGAATGCGTGAAAAAGGCCTATACATGTTGGCCTATACTCTTCATCTTTTTTTTTGTTTACCTCAGTATAATAAATATTTTTTCATCTATGCTTGCAGCTTAGATGAACAGTAGATGATGTTAGCTTGTGGAATCAACAATTCTTCTATGGATTCGATGGATTTTTCGCGAATCAGACTTCGTCAATTTCCTTTCATCAATTTTCCCTCTTTGGAAATAAGGTGACAAGCAGGTTCGGCTGCGCCTCTTTGAATCCTCAAGATGAAAGTTTCTACCGCTACCTAGCATTCGAATGTGAAAAATAGCCTTCAAATTTGCAAGAAGTCACCTTATTTTGAAAAAATCTACTGCGACAAATTCGCAGTTTAAACACGACGTAGCTTTTTTTATAATTATATCCCTGTTTAAATCCTTATGAAATGATTCAACCAAGCCAGCACACTAGTAAATGGTACCAATACTTGGTCACGTCCCGAGTGGCTCAGGATTCAAGCATACATACCTACACTTGGGACCACTCTTCTTTCCTCTTTCGTTTTTATCCTCAGTTCATGGCATTAAGCTTACCGATATTTAGAGCCCAAATATGTCAAGTAGTTTCCATAGATCCTTTGCGGTACCCAAGAAATATTTAAATATGCGAATTAAAAATAGCTTTAGTATTGAATTAAACAATTAAACCGGCAACGAATCGTAATAACCCGGTGTTGCACGTTAATGCTGTTTACTCTAATCGTCCCATCATCATCATCATTCATGCTACCGGCTTTTGAAATGTAGGGGTAGGTTGGAACGTGCGAACATTAAAAAATGAATAATAGCCCTGAAGGCAGTTGGCGTCGGTGGCGAAGAACGAGGCAAGAAAAATGAGTGTTGTTTTGTTTGGCAAATCAGACGAACCTCAGCATGGTGTCAGCACTTGCCGCTGCCACTGCCGCCGACAGACTAGCTGTTTGTAGTCCGTCGTTCGTGTGTGGGCTAACGTCTGTGAAGCTTATCTCCGTCAGCTAGCTGGGAAGGTATATGGTGTTATGAATCGCGTCGTTTGCTGTCAAGTGGCCGCTGTTTCCTATTTAGAGAAATCTTGAGAAACTTTTCAACAGGACTTCAAATATTATCAACTCGAGGCTATTGATTGTACACGAACACTCTGACGGAATCTGAGCTTTCTAATTGCGAGAATTCACTTGCGAATAAGTAGGATTGAAAAAATGTGCACACTTTCTAGATTCTTAAGCCTGTAGTGGGGAAGATGCTACCAAATGATTTAAGGTCAAATTTATCCGAATTTCAATTG
Organism: Aedes koreicus; assembly: GCA_024533555.2. Taxonomy (NCBI): domain Eukaryota; kingdom Metazoa; phylum Arthropoda; class Insecta; order Diptera; family Culicidae; genus Aedes; species Aedes koreicus. The sequence goes on along the minus strand of JAHHFK020001677.1, from coordinate 282,035 downwards.
GCCATTTTGGAAAGTTTTGCAGGAAATGTACATTATGCAACGAGCATGAAATGTTCCAATATGTGCATGTAGAATTAGTTCAACAACAACGCCTCTCCGGGACGGTATTATGGCATATTCCTTTGTTAATTCTAATGCATTCATCGACCGACATAGTTTCCAACAAAATGATGGAAGAATGAAACAATAAACGCCTGCATGTTGTTTATTTGTCTTCGCTCTGCGTGCTACGCAATGTTCTATCTCGTGGAATGCTTACACATTCCGAATAAAGAACTGACGTCAACACTACAGAAGGGGTAGGAAAGTTAAGGCGGTTAACTTATGATTAACTTCATATGCCATAATTGGACCGTTTAGCCATAACTTGTAGATCTACCCTATCAAGTTTCAAACATTCAAAAATAAATGGAAAATATTTCGTAAATCCGTTATCCTTCTTATCCCCCAATTTTCGAATCACTTCGGTCGGTGTACGTGATAATAACGCGCTGACTAAACGATATACCACCCTCTAGGTGAGTGCTGTATCGCGAAGAAACGTGATTCAAGAGCTTCGTCATGATGTATGTGCTCTACTATGTAGCTTCTCGGTGAAATATGTGAGCTGAGCAGCAGTTAATTAAAGCGAAATTTTCAAGCTCTTTACATGCCATTGTTTAGACAGCTAGAACAACAATCTGAAAGTAAAACAACAACCCAAAGTGTAACAGTAGTCGCTTGTTGGAATCACGTCTTTCCCGAGCTACCTGATTACGTAAGATGCCGGCGTTGTGTGAGAAACGAAGCTGTTGGCTCTTGGTTATCATTCCAATGTTATCGATTGATCAACAGGTGTTGTACAGCATGTTGAACGCATCTTTTATTCCTCTCACGCTCCACTCTCTTGGTCTCTTGGTTTGAGACCAGATGTATACACGGCTGCAGAATGTTATTCAGCCTGAGTTCCCTCCGCTTGTGCGCAGACTATCACTCTGCTTCTTGAAAAAAAGAGAGTAAGATTAACCAATTCATTGACTTACTCTTAATGGTCGTGTACAGAAAAACCAGTGCTTCGATAGCCGGTACATTATGAGAAACAAGAATATGCGGTAATCTGATTGTGATTGAGGATCTGTCGCTTTTTGGATCAATCCGGAACCCGAGGATGAGAGGAGTGAGATTATTTCCACAAGACTTTTTCTTTGCAGGCTTGAATGGCGGTCAAAAATATACGTGGAATTCGGGTTTTTCTTTGATGTCAACACAGAGGTTAGCTTCGATGATTACTCAATAAGATAGGATGGAGTAATACTCAACATCCTTTAGGCTCGGTTGAATTGAGGAGATATTTCGGAAATGTTATGTACAGATGAGTGTTATGGCATGGCTCAACTAGATGCTGACATTTTATTACGTGCTATTTTTGTCTGAAAAGGAAAAGATTTGACGGCATGATGTTTTGTGATTTCAAGTTCGTCCGTTCGCAAGTCATCAATCGAATGTTTGTTTTTTAAGCGGTTCAATCTTATTTTATATTTTCTTAGCCCTGCAGTCTTAATTTAGTCAATAATCAATATGGTTTTTTAATCCACTGTTTTCAAGGAAAAAAATTGGATTAGGAAAATGTATAGATATTTTCACTAAATTAAGACTGCACAGTAAACCCAGTAGAACATTTCCCATCAAAGTTGATACGCGGCTGGGTAGCTCAGTGGTTCAGCTACTGAGCAGATGGTCGGGAGTTCAATTCCAGGCCCGTCCCTTTCCTTGCCATTTGTCACTTGCCTCTTTCTATCAACACTAGTTTTAAAATAAAAATCAGTCTATTGCGCTTTCTTTCATTGATCGCATCACTTACCACAGTGCATCCATCCCCCCCACAACCCCCCCCCCCCCCCCACCCCAAAAAAAAAAAAAACACCCACACACCCCAACATTCACATACTTTTTCACCCCACCCACCACCCCCTCCCAATACCAAAAAATAAAAACCCATTATTTTTTTAATATAATAAAAAACCAAAAACCACCCACAAAACCCACACCCCCTCAAAAACAAAAAAAAAACCCAAAAAAACAAAAAATATAAAAAGTGCCCCCCCCCCCCCAAAACCCCCAGCCTGCCCGCCCTGTTCTATCTATAAATAGAATTAGTGAACTTGTAAATTGAAGATGTAAAGCTACACCAAAGCTCCATCTATGTGGTTCTCTGTGCAATTACACTAGTTATGTTCAGTAACGGAGTAGCAACTACACCCAAAAGTTGAAAAGGTGGCAAAAAACGCAATTGCAGTTTTTGCAATCATATCTTGAGAAATCTGCATGATTCAGAAAACGCACTTTTGCCCATCATGATCCACAAAGCATTTTATGGTATAAACGAAGCCATGGTTCAATATGGGTGAGACAATACCGCAAAATGCCGCAACGCTATTGGTCACTGTTGTAATTCCGCTGTCAAGTGTTCTATTTTTATTTTCACTCGTCATCGCAATCCCATCTCCCTCTCATCAAGTGTGCCCTTCTTGATCACCACGTGAAGCCATGCAAGTGTGTGCGAGCGACATTTGCTTTGTTGCTGTACCACTGAGTGCCTCGACAATCGAAGCATATGCACGGCTTTTATTCCATTCACTTCAACTTGTTAAAGTGGTTGAATGGTTACTATGTAGAGCCACGACGCTCGCGGCCACGGTTCGAATCCTGGTTACAACTCGAATTTTTGTTTTTTTGTCAGTCCGGACTCAACAACTAATACACTGCACAACCCACGCACACATTGAATTTTTCAAAGCGAATTGATGTGATGCTTTTTTGCCCACGACCAATGTTGCATTTTTTTCCAAGTTACGATCCATTACGAGAAATGAAACAAAATCATTCGCAATTGCATTACAATCTTGCTTTTTTATTTTGGGTGTACGAAACGAACGGTTTTATTAAAAAAAGAAAAGAAAAGAGAATAGAACATTTCCCATAACAGTTGAATCTTTTCATCGCTTGTTCCTAATCTCAATTATCTTAACTGATATTTTTGGCCAAAAACTTCATGTTTTAGTTGCATTTGCACAGTTATGAACTAATAAGCTATCGATGTTTGTATCATTTTGCATAATTGTTTATTTTATTGGTGTAACAACAATACAATGTCAAAACCTCATCTATAACATTACGCAAATGTACTCGGTTAATGGCTGCTTCTCTGCAACCTCGTTGATGACACACACTCGCCAGATCTTGCTGAACCTAATCCGTCCACCTTGCTCGATGCGCTCCACATCTTCTTGTACCGGCCGCATTGGAGACGAACACCATATTTGCAGGGTTTATTGTCCGGCATTCATGCAAATGCCCTGTCCATTGTATCCTTCCAGCTTTCGCCTCAGAAACCTATTATGCCAGTCACCTTACAGCAAAAACAAAGACACCAAATGCATCAGACATTTTTTTTTTATAAACGAATGCTTTTCAAAAACAGAGCTGTGCATTTTTAAACCCTTGTTAAATAGACTAAATCCGGAAAAAATTGCAAAATGGGTGAAGAAGCTAGCAGAAGCTTTTTTTTACCAGATTGAGCTCGTGAGAAATCGTCGATTTAAATGTTTGTTCACAAAAACAGATTCGCCAATTTCACAAATTTCTCCGCAAATATAAAATGTCGACCAATTGATGCATGACGATATTTTTGATCACTAGAATTACCTACCTACGGAGAGCTTTAGATAAAAATGAAGTAAAATCGTTTTTCCACTGAAATTCTGCGATGTTCATTAGGTGGAAAATGAACAAGGTGCAAGAAGAGCGCTACAAATGTTGCCCCATTTGAGGAGATTTGTGGACGAAGTCAGGAAGCAGGAAGAAAGAAAGCTGAAGGAAAGTCATCTGAATTTCAAACGGAGCTTTTTGTCGGTATTCCGATCAAAAGTGTTCGCTGGTGTGGTTGATGCGGTAGACGAAAAGATGCTGGGACCAAAGTTGAATTTTGTCATCATGTCTGCAGCAATGGTCGAGTCGTTTCCCAGACCGCATCTCAATAACTTCGTTTCTTTTTGATGATTTTACAATTGTTAATTGTCAAATCATTAATTGAAAGAGCATTGACGGAGAGCAATCTTCTGCCAGCCCTTAATATGGAAATCGAGTTTGCCTCTAAATCGGCAATCAAGAAAACGAGAGAATTTGCAAAAATTTCCGAGAAATACGTTTTGGCATTCCGCAACGACTGTTGATCTTTTTACTATGGTTTTCTGAAGTAGCTACGCAACAAATCTCCATTAAAATACCTTTTAAGGTGAAATGGGAGGGATTCCTCAGAATTATAGGTTAGGTTAATTATCACTTCACGTTTTTGAGACGAAAAATCTCAAACAAAACAAAACAAACAACGCTTAAATTATTTCAGTTGAGCAAACGATTCTTGAAAATTTCACGCCTGAAGTCCTAATAGTATTTGAGGTTTGTGATCAGAAAATTGTGTGATAGGGACTTGATCTCGTATGTCCTTAACGCGTTAAGTCTTTTGTAATAACTCGCATCAAGGGCATCGCTAAAAAGCGCCTGGAGCTGTGTCCGGAAACGTTCGTAGATAAAGACTATCTCAGCGCTGCAGTTGTGATGTGATGTGATGTGATAAGAACCCACCATCAGTGAAGGATTACCTATGTCTGCAAGACTATCCTCAGCAGAAAGACTATCTCAGCGCTGCACTTGCTCACAAAGTGAAAGAACTGATTGGTCATTCAAAGAAGGAGCTGCCAAATTTGACAACATTTGTTGAAAAGGTGCTCATCCTGTCGCACGAAATTTTCAACGGATTTTCAATAATTGAAAAGTGTCTGGTGGTGAAACAAACTGAAAAGAGTTTGGTAACTCAGAAAATTGTCTACGAACTCTCAACGACGTTGAGATCAAGAAATACTTCATACAATATGCATGCAACGCACGTGCAATTGTAATCAAAAACCTCGAATGCTTTACTATTTTCTTCGATGTTTCTGCTTTTAGCAACTTGAAAGATCAATGACTTATATAGAGCGATTTTTGTTCTCGTTTGCAAAATTAGAGACCAAAGCAGGTTACGCAATACGCAAGAGGCCCGGTTTGCGGCTGTGACCCGTCATTTTGCCTGAATGAAACAAGTTAGAATTTCAGAATGCATAATTTCCTCGAAAACTTCAAAAATATCTATTAATCCATTTTATATTCACTCATTTTCCCTATCGGGAATTTTTAAATTAAGATTATGTGGCCACCCTACAAATGCTATTTTCTCCATCAAGGAGTTTTCTACATTGAAGACGCATATCGCAGTCGTCTTGAATTCAAAGTTACTGTACAGCTTATCGGGTAACTATGAACATTTGTAATCCTAGGGGATGTATTCCGAAACGTTCTTAAGTACTCACAATATATATTTTTTCGTTATTAGCAATCCATTTCTGGGAACGTTGGTCTAGCGAATACTTCACATCGCTGCAGACTTAAGGTAAATGGATGGTAAAAAGTTCGAACATTCACCCTGACACTTTCGTTTCAGATACTCAATGTGGGATTTCCAGGTGCCCTTGAAATCGAACCAGACCTCAGGATGTTTAAGACATAAAATTAGATATAGGTGTACCCCAAATTTAAAGCTTTCGTTGTGCTGGGTTAACCCTAGCAGCACACTTGTTGCCAAAGTGTTTATGTAACTGAAATGTGACTCATATAAGTCACAACGAAGTTGCTGCAACCAATGTTGACGGTTGTATGTAGCTTGAGAAGCTTTCTTGAATAAACCACCTTCTTAAGTTTCTGCGTAAGGAATTTAGCTGAAAAGCCAAGTATACAAATTGACTGATAGATTCTATCACGTATAATATTAGTTTTCGTAAGGACTGTATCGAAAACAAACTGGCTACGCATTTTGTCCACAGTCTTGCTCTTTTAGTTTAAACAAAGAAAGAATAATGAAAGCAACTTTATTTCCAGATTTTTATGATTTTATATTTGAGGAAACCCATGAGGTTTTGGACAGTAGTTTTGTCGCATTTTCTGGAAGCCGCAGACCAATTATTTTTTAACTTTCCCATGGTCTTGCACTCCTTACCACTCTTCTTGATGTTGCACTTGACTATAAAGGGCGAACACGAAATTATTGCGACACATTCAACAGGGCATAACTTTTTTACCATTGGGTAAAAATCAACCAAATTTTGCACACTTTCTCATTGATGTGTATTGTTTACATGCTGTCAAACTCGAAGTCGTGTTTTTCGATTCAACGAATATGGAGGTGAACCAACGCGAGTCGAGAGAACAAATTCTTTCCAAACACCTGGAATTTCCTGACCTGTCGCACCGGCAGTTGGGAAAAATGTTGAACATTCACCATTCAACCGTCTCCAGAGTGTTGAAGCGGTTCCAGGAGCGGTTGACGTTGGACCACGGCAAAGGAGCTGGAAGAAAACCGGGACCGGAGAACAAAAAGACGGAAGGAAAGATGAAGCGGATGATTAAAGCAAATCCCAACGTCTCAAGCCGTGATTTGGCCAAAAAGGTCGGCATGTCGCAGAGCTACGTCCAGAATGCAAAGAAGAGAGCTGGACTACATACATACAAGGTACAGAACTTCCCAAACCGCGATGAGCGGCAACAATCGACGGCTAAAACTCGGGCACGGAAGCTTTACGAGAAGATGCTGACAAAATATGGCTGCTGTGTGATGGACGACGAAACGTATATAAAAGCCGATTTTAAGCAAATTCCGGGGTTGGAGTTTTTCACCGGCAAGAGCAAGTTCTATGTGGACGACAAATTTAAGAAGAAGAAAATGTCGAAGTTCGCCTCCAAATATCTCATTTGGCAGGCCATCTGCTCTTGCGGACTGAGGAGTGAGCCTTTCGTGACAAAGGGCACAGTAAATGGCGAGATCTACAAATCTGAGTGCCTCGAGAAGCGCCTTTTGCCGTTCTTGCAGCAGCACGACGAAGCTCCGCTATTTTGGCCAGATTTGGCATCATGCCACTATTCTAAAAGTGTCCTGGAGTGGTATGAGGCCAATTCTGTCCATTTTGTTCCAAAGGACATGAATCCGCCAAACTGTCCGGAGCTGCGCCCGGTGGAGCAGTACTGGGCAATGATGAAGCGGGAACTTTGGAAGAGCAAGAAGACAGTCAAAGACGAGAAGGACATGTTAAGAAAATGAAAAAAAAACTGAGAAACTGGTACCGGATAACACTGTAAAGACTTTGATGGAGGGCATCAAGCGAAAATGCGATCAATTTTACACTCAAGGCTCCATCGATTAACTTTTCTTTTGATTTTTGAAGTAAATATATGTATAAAACTACCCTAAAATTTTGGTTTGATTCTAAACATTATAAGAAAATTGGCATGACATTTTCGGTGTCGCAATAATTTCGTGTTTGCCCTTTAGCCCAGTAGCGTTCAGTTGGACGAAGCTGTGGAAAATTGGGAGGAGTGATGTGTCTTTCTCAACGAAATATAGGGAAGATGTATCTATATTAATCTCATCACTTTGCAATTCATCCTACTTGAAATAAAACGATGTACACGTGACAGGATTAGTTAGTAATGTTTGTTGTAGTTATTTAACGTAAGCAAACATTATTAGAAAACGAAACCGATCCTTCAACTGCCCAATTGTTTGATTCATCGTAGGATGAATATAGGAACAATGAGATTAATATGGGGGCAGTTTCCCTACTGCATTTCCTTGCATCTATTATGGTGTGGATTTGGCGTAATGGGCTGACTCCAAATCAGGCAAAAATAAAAGAGGGACCTTGTGCTGCTTGTATAACGGAAGCATCCTTTTTTGCAAACACTCAGTACGGTACGTTACTTCGGCATCGATCGTATCTTTAGTGAAGAAAATGGATGATTCAAGAACCGTCTGGCCAAATTTTTGCTATTTTCTGCTTCTTATAAGTCTTCAAATTGTTGCGTTTCTTGATTCTTTTCACTATTCCGACGGTGGTTCCAGCCTTATTGGCCAAATCACGAATCGACATCGATCTGTTGCGAAGGATGAGGTTGACAACCTTCCGATCCAATTTGGTACCAGTTGGACCCGGTTATCTTCTTCTTCTTGGCAGCTCATCAAAAGAGTAGTGCTTCTCAAACTTGATGATAGATTTTACGCTGTCCTGATAAATTCCGAAACGTTTCGCTATTTTTATCATTGAGACATGAATTTTAATACTCTTTTCGATTCGCGGCATCTCGAAAACGATTACTGTTTACCGAAAGTTCAGGAGCTGATCAAGATGTTGACAGATGAACGCGTTGAAGGTAGGTTGGGCTCAGACCGTTAGTCTTACGTGTTAGTGCATCAAAAGAATGTTAGAGAGTCTCTGAGTTTTTCGACAAAATTTAGAAAATAAAGAAACTGAGGAAAGTGCCTCATCGAATCTTCCGGTCTCGTTCTTAGCATCTTGCTATGCGGTTCCAGGTGGTAACCCACTGATTGCCTGTCAAAATTTTGGAACACATTTGCGTTGATTTCATTCTCAAATTATAGTATTCCGCCCAATACAGAAAAATACGTTGCAAATGTTTGAGCGCATTGGAGCTTTTGAAATCATTGGGTATAGAAACAAGTCTCTCCCAGTTGGAAATACATGAGCTTCGGAATCAATAAATCATAAATCAGTTCAATTCGGAAATCGGTGCCAATATTTCAATATTTTACTGGACAGCATATCGTTTACCAAAACGAACCCTACTGCCAACCAATCCTTCTATCACACATCCCAGTGATTTCTTGTGGAAGTGCAAAGGTGTTCTCGGCTTCCATTGAAGCGAGTGATCGCACACGGGCGGGGATCCTACGTTGTGTTTTTGATAATGAATAGATATGAAATAAATAACACCGATCGTTCGACCGTCCTTCAATGGTGGAGGTATATGAGAAACTGTTTTATTGTGATTTCTTATTGTCTACACAGCTCGAAAAAGTAGTGTGAATTTCTGTTCAATATCATGCACATAAATGGAGCGTCATAAAACATAAACAACTACATTATACATCGTGTAATGTTTTGGTACATTGCGGATATTATTGCATGCAAAAGCTCTTCTTTGTTAGAACTATTTCATGCAAGTTGCTGCTTCGTGTGGAATGAAGTAAAATTTTACATGCTCTGATATTTACATCACAATGAAAACTCAGATTTTTTTTCTGTGTAGTTGAAGAAGTACAGTGGGTAGGGTAATGAAACATATTGACGACGTTGTCCAAACAGCGAGTATGATGTCAATACATTCCTACCCTTTCCTTATTTGACCTGCAATCGGGCGGAGCCGGCGCCGATATTGTCTTAGTTTGGGATCACCAGTTCTTACACATTGAGGATGTATGCTAGTCCCAAGCATGTTGGTTATCTGAAAAAAAAAAACTCTGTAAAAACAATATTCATGTGCTTGTGCTTCCAACAAAAAAAAAACGCTTTTGGCAAGCAAGAGTTGATAAACCGATCGGAATTCACAGCTAAGCCCGATTCAAAAATTATGTGCTCCGTCATTCCAAGCGGACTGATTACAATCCAGGTCCTAATCTTTTTCGGGAACTTTGTATGCTCGATGTACTTCATCTGATCTCCTGTCTTCCTTTGTTTCTAAATAACGATGACCTTGCCACTCATTTCCATCCAAGGTGAAGTATGATTCATCATCCATAATGTCGATTACATCCTTGCTTGCGTAGGACAACACTTTTTGAACCAACATTTTCAAGCGACAGTTTTGCGTACCTGCTTGGTTCTCATTTTTTCTTAATACCCTTCGCGGCTATATTTCGCTGTTTTTCCATCACAGTTGGAACTATCTACCCAGATCTCAGTAGGATTCTGCAAGATAAAGCGTCAGCTTAAGACAGCAACTGCCAATAAAGTTCCAATAGTATATAATAAGGATCCCTTAAGCTGCACGATTTACCAGATCCAAAGTTCCTGACAGTAGTTTTCCTCATTTGATATGTTGACAGTACTGCGTCTTATTCCAGCTGTCACGAAATAATTTACCAGCCTTGCTTTGCTCCTGTCAAGATGGTTATGTTTCGCCGTTGTTGCTCGTTCGGTTCCGTTATGTTCACGTGATATATTTTAGCGGGTTGAAATCAACACTGAATATTGGAAACATGTGTTTAGTAGAGTGTCCTGTGAAGCGTTCCACTTTTTTTAAATGCTGTTAAGGTTGTCAAAATTTCATTCCGCATACATTAGACTACATTGACGCTAACATGTCGACAAATCGATTCTAAACTGTCAAATAAAGCATATAACTGTGAAACAGCAGGCAACATGAAAATCACTTTAATTCACACGCTTGTAGAAGCAGTTTTCATTTGTCTGAGAATGATACCTTTAAGATGCAACAATTTATTTCCTGCTCAGCACATTTCCTTCTTCCCAAACTAAAGCCTGCGTTCCCCCTGCTATACAAAGTTAACGTCTTCCATCTTTACTCCACCGCAGATCATACGCAGCCCTCCAATCCGGTTGGATTTTCCACTAAATTGCTTTTTAAAAGCTCAAACAACTGTATTATCTCCAGATCAACGTTGTAATTCAATTGCACGCAGTTCGGTAGTGCGTTGGGTCGTGCTTCATAAACATTCAAGCGCAACCGCTACCGTAGCTGACCATCATCTATAGTGTTTAACGGACAGAGAAATCAGGTCCCAAAGTACAACAATAAATATTCTTATGGTAATACCAACGTCCTTCCACGTACCATTCAAGGTTGCATACCAAACGAGATGAAGTTCAACTCGGTTCCGCAATAACCCTTATCAACAGCAGTGACAATCTTCTGCCAACTTTTAGGTTTTCCAGACGATTGGCGAAACGCCTGATTCTTTTCTAATTCAGTGTCGGCTCTCAAACTTGTAGAATGGCGGCAGTAATAAGAAAATGCGGCAAACAGGCCCCCCTCCACTTCTCTTGTCTGTAATATTGAAAACGCATAAAAGGGAAAAGTTTTATTCTTTATGATTCCAATGGAAAAAGTTTTCTTCTCACTTTTGTTGGGCGGTAGATGAATGGGAACAATGGTTATTTGGGCAGTCGTGCCCGGAATCGTTGATTCTTTGATCATCATCGTTACAAAATTATTATTTAATTTTTTTTTTTGGGGAGCAGTTTATTTGAAATAATATGTCAAAGCCCATTCCACCATGATCATCGTAATTCTTCCTCGCTCAGTCGTTAAAAATAGTACTTATGGCACAAAGTGCTTCTCAAATCCTACAATTACGAAGCAGAGCACACACATCAGTACATGATTCTCAAAGTCATCGTCACCGTCGGCATCGTCAGGTCACCGTCGCTACCAAGAAAGGAAAAAAATAGAGTAGGTACATACTTTTAGAAGCCGCAAAAAGTAGAAATAACATAAAAACCGAACCACTTTAGCTATTACCGTTCAAGCGTTGCTCGTCGGGCGAAAGGTGCTGTGTTTGTCACTTGAACGCTAACAAATTATGTGTACATCGTGTACCCTGTTGTCTATATGGGCTAAAAGCTGGGCACGGTGTTCGACCGGGTAACTCATTTTAGAAAATAAATGCTCCAGCAAATTCTCCGAGGGTCGTGGCGAAGTGGTGGCTGCCTAAGATAATATTGAACATTTTATGTCTTAAAATCATCAGTTGAGAACCAATTAGGATTGCCAGTTTTTTTACATGGAATATATATGTTAGTCTCCCTAAGCTCAGTCGTTAAAGGCGAAGCTATTCAGTAACACCATGCAGGAGGTGGTAGCGTTCGTTTCCCGGTCTGGTCTAGGATTTTTTCGTAGACTCGAAAAAATCAGACACACAAAAATGGTCGCCAAAAATTCTCCAAACTTTCAGGGATTAAACCTCAGCATTATGGTTACTCATAAGGTTATGGGCAATGGTCCGACTTATTTTGATACTTTAATCTACTGTTTCATCAAAGCCAGCTCGTTCTTGAATACTTTAGGTGTTTTTCGAAGTTTGGCCTTCATGATGGATTAAAACTTCTCAACCGGACGAAGTTCGGCGAGTTCGGTGGATTGAAGTATTCTGGTAAAAAACAACTTAGTTATCTCTGTACCAGTCTAACAGCGACCGCGCGTAGTGACAGGATGCTGAAGCCGGCCAAAATGCATCTCTCTTCCGTGAGACCACAGGAAGAGCAGCAGCCGCTTCTAGAGGTACTCGTCTCGGTAGATTTGCCCATTCATACACACTTAAAAATTATGAATTTTACACGAGACGTAATTCATGTTTGTCAAAAGTCGGGGAACGTAAAGAAAGATTTCGTGTGAAATTATATCTCCTTAAACTGACACATACGCAATTCGACGAAAGATGTGTTTGATTGAATTTATTTTCTCGTCTCTTTCAACTCATTCTTATGACCCAAAGGACGCTTGCATGTGTCGGTCTCAGGGGACAGACATTTACATAACATTTTGGTAGTGTGTAGTACCCGTCGTGATGTATGGCTGGCTCATCTCTCCAGATGGCCTGCCAAATCAAGAACTTTTTGGGGAATTTGTCCACCTTCTTCTTCCTTACCTCCGCAGGAATGGCCAACCATGAGGTGGCAACATAAAACTCCTGCCCCGGCAATTGCTTTGTGTCCGCCTTGATGTAAGTCTCCTCGGTTTTGTCAGCCACTCTCCATAACATAAAACATAGTTCTTCCAGTATTTCTTCGAAATTTTCCTCGACCGTGAACATTTTTTTGATCACAAGAATTCGCAATACTTACTAAGCTTTCTACAGGATGGCTTGTTAAGAAGGGCGTGTCACTCTCGCTGAAACTGTTGGAGTAGAATTTACAGCATCACAATCGAATCGGTAGGATAAGAAAATGGTACTGTTTGTTCCCTCCTAGACGCCGGTTGTCATACCACTCCATTGTCCAATTCCAGCTTGAGTGATGCCCTGACGCTCCCTCCCTTCCCAATATATATATTCATAGTCATATAATAGTATATAGTAAATGGAAATTATGACCATATATAATACAGTGAATGATAATAGAATGATAATAACACATTTCAGATTACAAGTCTACAGATTGTTGGCCTGCTGCAACTGTAGAAGGACTGACGTATTGTGAACCTGGAAGTTTAGACAATGTAGCTATGAGAAAAAAAATGATTTGAAAACTATTTGAAAAAACTAGGAATTGCATGGATGATCTAAAATTAATAAAAGAACTAATTAAGAACAGTGATGCTAAAATTACGATAAGCTGTTCTGTTTCAGTCTATGGAATAATAATCTGTAGTGGATCTCGTAGGTACTAAAGTGATTTTAATTAAATGAATTTATATGCAAAAATCTCATATTATTTCATATCATAACATAAAATAATAAAATGACTTATTAAAATAACGTATTAAAGGGTGTTTCGATCAAAATTTGGTCGACTTAAACTTGACGCATTTCCTTTTATCGTGCATTAAACAAATTTGCACACCCCTCATTTTGAAGATGTACCTATGCGTTCAGCATCATGCCTCTATTTTGATTTTGAGATTAGCACTTCAGTTATCAAAATGTCGTCGAAGGAAGAGAAGCAACGCATCAAAATTTTGCACGTGCATGGCGAAAATCCAAACTACTCTCACGCCAAGTTGGCGAAATTGTTGAATGTGGTTAAATCAATTGTTACCAACGTATTAAAAGTGTTCGGTGTACGTTTGTCGACAGCCAGGAAAGTTGGATCGGGGGGAAATTGAAAGCCGGAGGCCACAGCGACGACAAAAAGAGTTGCCCGCTGTTTCGAGCGGAACCCCAACCTCTCCGTCCGAGATGTCGCAAAGAAGCTGGGAATGGCGCCTTCAACCGTGGATAGAGCTAAAAAACGAGCTGGACTGTCGACTTACAAGAAAGCGGTGACTCCAAATCGCGACGATAAACAAAACACGTCGGCCAAAGCACGATCGCGAAAGTTGTACACGACGATGCTGTTGAAGTTTGATTCCAGGCCATCTGTACCTGTGGCTTGAAGAGCAACGTTTACATTGCGACCGGAACCGTCAACCAGGAAATTTATCTGAGCGAGTGCATCTTGCCATTACGGAAAAAAGACCATGGAGTGGTATGCTGCCAACAACGTTCAAGTGGTGCCCAAGGACAAGAACCCTCCCAACACGCCAGAGCTCCGCCCAATCGAACAATATTGGGCCATCGTCAAGCGGAACCTTAAGAAGACTCAAAAAGCTGTTGTGAGCGAGAAATAGTTCAAGGCAAACTGGAATTTTGCGGCGAATAAAGTGGACAAGGTGACTGTACAAAATCTTATGGCAGGTGTTAAACGGAAGACCCGGCAATTCGCATTCGGTAAAAAGGAAGCTTAGCCGAATATATCTCCTGTATTCTGTATTAACTGAACTTGAAAAAGAAAAAAAAATTAAGCAGTTTATGCAGCACCTGGGACATTTGATGAAGCTGTATGTAATCTATAATTAGAAATGCCAATATTTAGACGTTAATCCCTCTGCTTATTTCTGATTTATCGGAGCATACGTTCAGCAACGAGCACTAGACTCTGAAAATTGCATAGCCATGGAATAACGTTTCCAATTGCAGGGATTTTTTAAAAGCATGCGGATTGATTTCCGATCAAGAAAATGTTTTCTTCAGCTCCGCAATCTGTACATAAACTAACAATATTGTATGAGTGCGATTCCGTGCATGTGTGCGAAGGCGAACTGAAATAGGCCAGTTCACGATTTGCTGCAAACGTCAATTTCATCAACCCGCTCCTTCGTTTTACCCATCCGCTCTCGAAAACAATCAACCAAAACATGTCGATTGCTACGATCTCAAACTCGTCTACTAGCAGGTTATGAGACAGACCTACACGAACAAACTTTTTGTTGGTCATTGATCTTTAGATTGGCAATGTGTATTTCTTATTTCATTTATTCTCACGGAAATGTTAGACAAAGCGACTGTGACGACAAACGGGATGCTTCGTTTAAAAACAAACAAATGTAAGAGACAGCAGGCTTCACGTTACATTACCGGTGCGCTATATCCATGGTGAAAAAAGAAGAGAGGAAACATGGGCTCTCTCAAAAGTAACAGTGATGCCATAGCTGCCGCTCAACAGCGAAGCATTATTTATCGTTGAGTTCTATTGGACAGCTCCAAAACATATTTTTTATTGCAAATGATAGTGCCAGATGATGGACAATATAATCATAAGCATAGATCAACCTCCAATGACTGGAAGAAACATGAAATAAATAGTGATTTCAGATCATCTAAATATGAAATAAATTCAAACTCAATTATCAACATCACATTCTGGCAACGAGATTAAATGTGAGAAAGAGCTGATGAAGACATGCTCTCCGGGTACACGCGATCAAATGCAAAATGCGCAAAGGCAAAATTTAAGCGAACTTCTTCTGCAGATAGGAAACCGATGATTTTCTAGATGATGTGTTTTAAATCTTCAAAATGACAGTAATTAATTGGAAATCAATCTTGATTTATACATCAAATCTTTAGCCCGATAGATAGAGCTTATGATCGTATCATTAAAAGTGAAATAATTAGGAAAATGTGGGAGTTTTAGACCTATTGTCTAACAACTGATTAAAACAGTCACCCCTGATTAAGCCGTTCCCTACCCTATCACAGATAAAATTTCAATAAAAGGTATACATATTTTTTCTTTTCTAAAAAGCAACATATTATTCTATAAGCCATGTTTTCAAATAATTTCTATAAACTGCTGTAGTTAAATTTCACAAACAGCAATTGGAGTTTTCGAAGAGCCTAGTTTTGTGATTTCTGAAACAAATGGCTTATCTAATCATAATACCACTAAACAAAATATTTAAATATAATCCCCAACTGCTTATAACCGCATGCAAGTATTTTTTTTAATATAGTTGTTATAGTTCAAAAGTACAATTTTTAAGTAAATGTTATGCTGAAATGCTGAAAAACAAATTAAGCCTTCAATGCCTTTCATATTGCTCCACGCTCTTGAGATAAATGGTTTTGAAATGCAAAGATGATTCCAAAGCATGCTGAATTATTAATTAAATGATAATGGAAAATAATATGATATGATTTACAGGTATGGGTATAGGTATTGATTTAAAGGTACACGATCTTCAGTCGCACCCCCTCACTTCGCTATTGTCAAAATAACAACATTGCCCAGGCTACGCCAACCAGCGTCTCCATGTTTCAGATGGCAGTCTTTTGTGATCATAAGACTCGTGGAGGCGGGAGGTAAGAACACCCTCCTTCGAAGCTGTCAACTCACCATTTGAAGCCCATCCTGATTGTTTAAATATTTTTATTTCTTCATAAATCCATAAACTTCATTACTGGAATTTTTTTTTTTAAAACATCAGGGCCGAACTTTTAGCTCAATAATTTAAAAAAAAAACCTTATAAGCGTGAAGTTTTCCTTATAGGTAGGAAATTTAGCTGATTAAAGTAAAGCTCTGTGGTACCGCGCTTGAGCACGTTTTCGTTCATTTACAATGATAGCAGCAATTCACCAAAATCTTGATTTGAAGTATCCTGAAAAAGTTTGTTACATCGATTGAAATTTTACAAAACTAACATTTACAGTATGTAAAAAAAGTTTATCCACCCCCAGTGAAAAATTAGATTTCTTCCAAAAAACCCACCAGAAAATTAGAACGCGTTTAATTTTTGTTCAGTTTATTATTATTTATGTAAAAACAAAGCCAATTCATGCGGCTTCAAAATAAAAAAAAAACAAATTCTCTTGCGTTTGAGACATGATGTTAAAAAAAAGTTAAAAAATAACGCAAAAAAAATAGTTTTTTTAGTACTTTGTGTGACCACCTTTGGCTTCAATAACTGCTCGGCATCGTCGTGGCATCGACTCAACAAGCTTAGCAGTTGTTTCCGGGGTGATTTTGTCCCATTCAGTTGAGATTACCTGCCGCAATTGCTGGATGCTTGTTGGTTTTTGCTTCTGGACCTTAATTTTCAAAATTGACCAGAGATGCTCGATCGGAGTAAGGTCGGGAGACTGTGTTGGCCATCCCTAACCCTGATACGCTTTTCCTTGAATCAGTGCGAAACCAGCTTTGAGGTATGCTTCGAATCTCCGTTTTGTTCGAACGTATATCTGGGCCCCAACTTTAGCTTTTGTGCAGAGTTTTGTGGTAGTTTTCGCTTCAAATTGTCCAAATAAACCTCCTTGGTCGTGATTCCATCAATGAACTCAAGTTCTAGAACGCCGGATGTAGCCATAGATCCCCACACCATGACTCTACCTGCAGAAAAAAAATCAAAGTCATGCTCAGTTGGTTAAAAACATCAATGTTAGTAAAGTAACTCACCACCGCCATGCTTGACTGTAGGTCGCAAACATTCCTTTTTCAAACTTTCACCGGTTCGCCGCCATTTTCTTGTGACACCGTCAGATAGCAAATAGCATTACTTTCGTTTCGTCTGACCAGATCACCTTATTTCAGTCATCACTGGTCCATGAAATGTGGGCTTGGGCCCACTTCAATCTGTTTTTTAAATATTTTTTTGCGGACAACCATGGCTTCTTACTCTGACCTTAAGACCTTTCTTATGAAGACGATTTCGTTTGGATTCTGATGTCAGTTGAATGGAAAACTCGATTGCAATCTGTTTCACAATTTTTGGAGCTGATAGTCCCCGGTTCAGCTCCGCCTTCACCATAGTTCTGTCAATTCTTACCATAGTTCTGTCAATTCTGCCAGTTGTATTCGAAGGACGCCCCAATTGCTAAGCTGGTGAGATAGAACCACGCTTTTTGTACATCTGCATAATCCTAGCGACCGCATCTTTGTGAAACTGGACAATATCGGCAATATCACGGTAGCTTTTGCCAGTTTTGTGATGTTCAATAATCAAATTTCGGATGCTGCTCGAAATTTGTGCTTTTTTGGGCATTTTGCAACAGATAACTTACAATTTTTAACACAAAACTGAAATTTTGAGCACGAAAACTTCAAGAGCACTAAATGACAGCTAGACACAATGTTTACATTCGAGAAAGTTTCAGAATACACACTAAAACTCTGTAAAACACACTTAAATCGTAGTATCCGTTTGGGGTTGGATAAACTTTTTTTGCGTAATTTTCTACCATTTTTCATAATTCATCACATAAAATCTCAAGAAAAGATATAAACGCCGTATTTTTAATGGCAATGTGATAAATAAACATAAATTGATAAATCATGGAGGAACACTCATCAAATTAAACTGATTTTCACCAGAAAAACAAAAAAACATTGTAAATTTGTAGGGGGGTGGATAAACTTTTTCTGCATACTGTATACATTTTAATTTATTGTTGCCATGGACACTATTTGCTGCTTGATACTGATTCCATTACAGCAATCTGCTTTTATTTTTGCTGGCCTAATAGTTATTTCTCCTGAGTTAGGAAAACAGGGAAGATTTAATTGGAAGGGAGTAAAGACAAATGGACATAAAAATCAATAAGTAATGTTTTAATTAATCTATGAAGTAAAATCAATAAAACAATATTATCCAATATAATGAAATTGTGAGTTATGATAAGTTAATAACAAATACTGAACTGTAAAATTAGACACTAGCCAAATGGCACACAGTGCTGCATGAATCAGATCAGCTCAGATTTGGTAAAATGTCCATTTGCCTACCGGAAATGAAAAATACATTCAGTAATAAGTGCAAAAGCCTACCACAGATCCCATTGCAGCTTCTTGTATTCAAGGCACTAGATACTTCTTAATCATAAGAGGAGAAGAAAGGATCAAAATGATAATTGTACATATAAGACATAATAATTAAAAGTATATATAACCTATAAGGTTAGAATGATAAAATTATTTTTATGTTATTATATAAATCACGAAAACACAAGTAATGATAAAAATGGTAATGATGATGATAAAGATGATTGGTAATGATAATTAATAAACAGTGTCATATAAGATAATATATATAGTGAAGGGATACTATAATATGAACTGAAAATTAAATGTGTGCCGACTGCTGTTTTGTTGAAATTGCAGACAAACTTGCGCATCCATTATGAACCAGAAAATTTATACAATTTGTGGCGGCCATGAGAAAAAAAAAGAATTATAAATTTTAAATTATTTTACAATACCTGATGACCTGGAAGACCTGAAATACATCATACAAAAGACAGTACATCCCAAATTTCGAAAACCTGAAACCAATTTATATGCAACACTATACTAACATATCATAACAACAAAAAAAGATTAAAAAAATGAATTTTGCCTCTATTTCCCGTAATGTCCTTCCATGTTATTAGGATGGATCTAAGGCAAGGATGGTCCCAAAGCGCGCTGCAACTACGAACCTAATGTGAATAGTAAAATTCTCAATGTGACCTCCAGGCACACGATCCTCTGTAGCAGGTGGAAAAGCTACTTGATGTGGTATTTCCACAATGGAACTGACTCTTAGCTTCGAGTCTTGACCAAGAATCCCTACTGAGGGATAAAGGGTATAAAGTTTACTCGCATTAAGAAACAAAAACTTTTTAAGGAAATCAATCGTATCCTCTTTTTGTTTTTGGGTAGGATAAATTACGTTTTTGGGTAGGATAAATTACGATGACATTAATATGCCCACAGCTACCTCAAATATCACCACTAGGGAAGCCAAAAACCAAAATCAAGATCAGCTTCGCACACTTTAGTCTGGAATTCTCGATTGCACGGAGCATGGTTTGCTCGAAAATAAAATACTCCGAAATAGGCGCGATTTATCTAAAAACCAGAGCTGATCTGCTGCAGTGCACTATTAAACTGCCATTCGTTGATTAATGAATGTTTACCTGTCGAAGGTTGATGTGTTTACCAGCAAGGGGCGTGACGAAAGAACGCAGTGTTTATATAAATACCATACGAGTTTGAAGCAGATTTGAACTGAACATAACCAATTCAAAAAGGCTTGCTTATATCCAATAACTTTATGAACGAGACTCTGGCACTCAGTTGAAGAAAATAGTTCAATTAAAGCAAATCTCAGCAAGCAGATAAAATAATAAGACTAATTTCAGCTGGTCGGACGCACGTTAGATGGAATTTTGCTCTCTCGACTCTTCGATGTTTGTTATAGATAGGGTATAGGGTGACCATCCTTGATGAAAGATTGGACACCGGTTGTTTTGAGATTAGAAAATCATAGATGTGTTTGATGATTCAATGCTAGATGTTGCTCGTTTGGATTGATTACGAAGACACGATAGTCAACGAAGACAACTCTAGACTAATTGCTGGAGAGAGGAAAAGACTAAATTAAATGTACTTTGTGAATGCTGCATCTTGCTGCCTACATTAGTGGGTTTGAACGAAACAGCAAGCGTCTGGACTAAACTTCCTCTCAGCTTCTGTAGTGGTCAACCCCTTGAGCTGATTGCCAATTTAATTAACGGCCAATTAAAAGTGTCCCCGCAGGGTTTGTCCGTCTGTCTGAATGCGTGTTTCTGCTTCAAGATTTTTATGATATTCTACGTGCACAGATTTGCCCAGCTAGCAGCGTAAAGCCAATCTCTTTAACCCCATTGACCGGTTCCCTGTTTATATCTTTCCAATTATTGCAGATTGTGACGCACAAACTACTATGTCGAGTCAACAGAAGCATCGAATCCAGGTTCCCGACGGATTACGCGACGTGCTGCTTGAATTTTCGATAGCATACCTGCTGGAGCAGCCGGGCGACGTGATCGACTATGCGGTCGAATTCTTCTCCAAACTGCAGGAAAACCGGAAAACCACCATGATCTCAGCGGCCGAACCCACCTCGCCCGACGAGAGCATCATGTCACACGAGGAAGGTAGGTGTGATCAGAATTACACTTGTATTAACAAAATATTAAATTCGTTCTCACCTTCATATCGCGCACGGCTAAATGCGATTGATTTCCACCCACACACCGTATTCGATCCGGGACTGCGTGTTTATAATAACGTCTAAATATATCGCCTTGATGAGATATGGGAAAGAGATGGGAGAAACGTGGTGTGTGGTTAGTGGATTATTATGTGAAAAAAGTTGAAATCATACAATGTTTAATCGATTGTCACAGTTAAAGTCGATGATCATCACTTTCGAGCGTGCTTGACTCTGTTCGTTGGGTCTCTCCTACTTGCGTCTTTGTAACTACAGCTAGCTAAATGCAATCCATCACAATAATTGTATATCAGTTCAGTTCGTTTGACATCCCTGTCTCGATCGATTGATGCTCTTAATTAGAAAAATTGTCGACCGCAACGAGCTGAATCAAATTGTGTGTATGGCGGGGGCGGGGGAGAATGGTATTAAATTAATTTTCTTTTATTAGATTTGAATGCATGTCGTGGTTTGGACGCGTGTCGAGAGCCACATGCGTGATCGTTCTTGATTTTGTTTTGATTGGTGTCGGATTGAAAATGGAAAGGTCTTAAACGTATTTTTGTTCTATTTTGAAGTTTTACTTTCAGTGTTCATTTTGTATCAGTTTTAGTTAATCAACAAAGGCATACGGAAAGAATATGAGCTTAAAGAATATGGGCTTAAAGAGGTCACATAAAGATGGACCGTTTCCAGATAATAACAGGTTAATAATCAAAAAATAAATTTGACTTCTCCTTTTTGAGTCTTGTTCAGATGAGAGTCTAGACTGTTATGAAAATATTTAGCATTCAGTGCTGAACGCTGGCTACTACTTCGTGACTATGTTTAATATCTAATCTTGTAATGGTGCCACTATTTCTTGAAAATTTGTCACTGAAGTCACCCTTTTCTGAGGATGAATCAGTTTAATTTTGAAAAAAGTTATCGAATGTAAAATATTAATTACGTAGGCACTTGATGATGATGAAATCAGTGAAATACTGAGGGTTATTCCGAGAGTCGAAGTGACTTTTGTCACTTGGTGAAGTGAGAAAAGTCACCTGCAGTGAAGTGAGTCTTCTGAGTAACTCAAATGGAGAGTCACGTCACTGCAGGTGACTTTTCTCACTTCATCAAGTGACAAACGTCACTTCGATTCTCGGAATAACCCTCACTATTTTGTTTTTTCAACACCGTATTCTATATGTTGAAGTGCTGAAATAAAGGCAAATTACCAGTTTTTCTCGTGAACGTAAAATTTCAATAATTTAACTTCACAATCCTTTATTCCAGGTTTGTAGAGAAGAGGTGGCTAGGTGTTCATAGAGATTTCTGGTTTTGAACCGTATTTAAAATCGTTCTTATTTGTATTTCTGGAATGTAATTTGATCGATAAGAGAATAGATCACTTTCACTTTTTTTAGAAACACTATTTAAAAATACTTTTTGAGCATATTAGTAGAACTATTGTGATTGGGAAACTAGGAGAATTTAAAATTAACACTTCATATGATCACTTTAACAAAAATAAAAATAAAATATTGAATAGATGTTAAAATTTCTCATCTCTTTCCTTTTTTTACTCAAGATTCATAAAAATTATTTGAACCCCTTATAATATCGATATTTCCAGCTAAGCTTCATGATTGAATCATAGGAAACATGTGTAGGGTAACGGGATGCAATGTTAGCCTAGCTCCTTCATTCGGCCTATGTACCAAATATGTCATTAATTCGGCGATAATCAACAAAATCATGTTGCTATCAGGCTGACCGATTGCACCCGAAGCAAAAGAGACATAATTAATCAATTTATAGTTGATCACTTCCGCGTAACTATCGATTTACTTAAGACATCATGACTTCACTGGTTAAGCTGAACAGATTATCTACACGATCTTCGAGTGTTCTAGATTTAGCCAAATTGAACCTATAAACCGAGTAATGCAGCAAAGCTGTGCAGAAAATAGTCACACGTCATAAACTAACTGTTCACATAGGTAAAATAACAATGATTTAACTAGAAAACCGTATACCCAATGTGTATTAAAAATGTTGTTATTGGTAAAATTAACAATAAGAATTTCTGAGTTTCGGTTGTATATTTTTCAAATGGCTCATCTTAACACAAAACAAAGGAACAAAATTAATGTAGAGTGATTTATAAAGTTTTAACTATCCAATGACCGATAAACCTTATGCGAAAATCACTTACGTGTTTCCTAGCAATTTTACTACAATGAAGTTTGTCAGAAGCAGATAATTTCTCATCTCCGAAGCGAAGCCCTAGGAGTGGACGGTAATTTATTGCTAGAACAAATAGGCATGAGTTATTTATTCTATGCACCGGCTTTGAAAATTGAAAGATCAAGTTTGAAAACGAGCGGAGTTATTGAAGCAGTTTTTTTTTTTTATTATTAGCTTGCCTTTTTACTATAGTTTGTTTTGTGAAATTTTGTGTTCGGTTGGAGCGAAAACAGCTGGCAACGCTTAAATCAGAAAATCAGAAAAAAAACCATACGAAGACTACATTTAATAATAAATCTATCGAATGGGATGAAGTTGCATCCGTGAATAGCCTCAATTTGGTGCTCATAGACCGAAATTACATTCATATCCTTCGAAAGTTTCTGACTTTATAAAATGAGTTGTGTAACTTTTCGTGATACCTACTACCAAATGGCTTATTACACTTCTCTAAGCAAGTGTCCAACTAGTTAAATATCGCTTCCAGCTCAATTACTTCATGAGTTATAATGAAAAATGTAATCGATCGTTGCATATTAGGCTGAGTCAAGCGACACTTCCCTATTAAATTTCGTATGGTTATTTTTCTTAACGACCTATTTGGGGTATCATCTCAACCATTAAAGAAATGGTTGGAGGGTTTGTGATATCGTTCGTTTAAGGTAATTTTTTATCAGGGTTACCCTACTTTTTGATAAGAAACCTTTGTGGGCCAAGTTCTCACATACTGTAGGAGTATCACGCAAAAGAAGGATAATGTTGGTAAGCGGAAACATTCCTCTTAATGTTCTTAATTTGCATTGGAAGGACGACACGTGTAGGAAGTTATCAAACCGGTTTTGATGAAAGCCGACCGTCATCTACCCTTACGTTGTTTGCGGCAAATCCTTCGCAAATGCGAATTGAAGATGTGTGCGTGTTTTTTGATTTTGAGATTAGCACTTCAGTTATCAAAATGTCGTCGAAGGAAGAGAAGCAACGCATCAAAATTTGGCACATGCAAGGCGAAAATCCAAACTACTCTCACGCCGAAGTTGGCGAAATTGTTGAATGTGGCTAAATCAACTGTTACCAACGTATTAAAAGTTTTCGGTGAACGTTTGTCGACAGCCAAGAAAGCTGGATCGGAGGGAAATCGAAAGCCGGAGGCCACAGCGACGACAAAAAGAGTTGCCCGCTGCCCAACCTCTCCGTCCGAGATGTCGCAAAGAAGCTGGGAGTGGCGCCTTCAACCGTGGATAAAGCTAAAAAACGAGCTGGACTGTCGACTTACAAGATAGCGGTGACTGCAAATCGCGACGATAAAAAAAACACGTCTAAACAGCTTCCTGAACAGGAATTTTATACGGCAACCGGACGGGGAAAGGTGGCAGATATTTTCAAGCACATTAAACTGTCAAAGTTCGCAGAGAAATATCTGGTGTGGCAGGCCATCTGTCCTGTGGCTTGAAGAGCAACGTTTACATTGCGACCGGAACCGTCAACCAGGAAATTTATTTGAGCGAGTGCCTACAAAAACGTCTTCTGCCTTTCCTGAACACAATTGTTCGGTTCTATTTTGGCCGGATTTGGCATCTTGCCATTACGGAAAAAAACGGCCATGGAGTGGTATGCTGCCAACAACGTTCAAGTGGTGCCCAAGGACAAGAACCCTCCCAACACGCCAGAGCTCCGCTCAATCGAACAATATTGGGCCATCGTCAAGCGGAATCGCAAGAAGACTCAAAAAGCTGTTGTGAGCGAGAAACAGTTCGAGGCAAACTGGCGTTCTGCGGCGAATAAAGTGGACAAGGAGACTATACATAATCTTATGGCAGGTGTTTAACGAAAGACCCGGCAATTCGCATTCGGTTAAAAGGAAGCTTAGCTGAATATATCTCCTGTATTCTGTATTAACTGAAATCGGAAAAGAAAAAGAATTTGACTTATTAATAAACCCTTTGATCGACTCACACACATTAATGTCCGTTTATGTTCTGATTTTTTTTTTAGTCCAATATTCTTTAATTGGACGCAGTTCCGGCGAGTTAAGAAAGTTTTTGTCTTCTTTGTGTGTGGCAGGAACCCTAGTCTTGCCAAAGCAGCACGAATTAATTATGTTTCTTCAAAAAAGGCAACAAGTGTGTTTGAAAATATTCCTTCAAATAAATATCTTGGTTGAAAGTCCCTCTCGTTGGTTCAATTTTTCACCTTGTATACGGTGAGAGGGCTTATCTTATGCTATAAACATGCATGTGAGACCAAGAATTTGACCAGTAGTGAAAGTATCACATACTCTGCTCATTTAGTTCACTGCCACATCATAGAACGTTTATTTCAAGGCACTAGCATCAAGTGTGATACTGGCGGGATAGGCCGCAATTCACTCTTAGACTTCTTACTTTCAATCTAAGGAAAAAGACAAAAAGAACTCTTTTCATTTTCGTGGCAACTTACGTTGTTGTTTATCTATTTGTTTTATGGAATGAATAACTAAAACACCTGGTTTTCTCATGTTATAATAACTGAATGTAATTGCAACATCTTCGAAAAGGGTGAATGTTTTGATCAGGGTAATTATCTACTGTTTGAGGGGAAGCACATAGTCACAGAAAACTGTGACTTAAGACTGACGATGACAGGCGGGTATATTAGAAATAGGACGCGAAGGGCTCGCTTAGGGATAATTATTTGAAGCAGTAGAAAAAACCTCTTTCTATGTAGTTTGTAACAGTAACAGTGTTTTATTAGCGATATAGAATATCATAGGATCATTATTTACCCGTAGTCACTCCGGTAAGTCACTCTGCCACGTTGTGTTTGTGTTTCAGTGTGTCGGAAGGTGTTTCTGTGTTTTGACTTATCTTTCAATACTACAACCATGGACCTTTTTAACGTTTAATAGACGCACACTTATCTATCATCTTAATCACATCAGTGCAAGCGAAAGGGAAACAAAGGGAAGCTGGAGAGTAGGCAATAATTTAAAATGTTGACAACAATTTATTTTTTAAATTCTTATTGATGGAAACCCCATAAATTCTGGTTGGGCTGATTAAGTATGGTTAGGTTAGAGCGATTTGAAATTCCTCAGAGAAACGAAAAGTCGTTGTGAAAATATCACCAATAATCTCACATGCACCCTGCATGCCATCAACTATTAAATTCTTCTTTCTCTTCCCCTTTTTATATCCTTGGCCTACATGGTGTTTTGCAACTATCATGGCCGCGAGCGGTTGTGAAATTCAAGCACCTGCCTAGCCAGCCCCACACTCGGCTTAGGTTGTAAGTAAATGTCAGGATCCACATCTTTGAGGTAAGCTCTTCAAAAACAAAATATATAGCGTATCAAGGGGATTTCGGACACATGAGACGTGATTTTAAATAAATATCAATTAATTCGGGAAACAAATAGAAAAACAGTA
The DNA here is from genome assembly GCA_024533555.2 of Aedes koreicus. Taxonomy (NCBI): domain Eukaryota; kingdom Metazoa; phylum Arthropoda; class Insecta; order Diptera; family Culicidae; genus Aedes; species Aedes koreicus. The sequence continues at coordinate 255,530 of JAHHFK020001677.1, read as the reverse complement.
CCAACACAATAACAGACCATAATCACGTACAAATTGACATGAATAAGACAAGACACAAAAATAAACAATACACTGACGAAAACTCATAAAACATACATACAAGCTAATCTATTTTATTAAAACTATTTGAATCATCACGACAAAAACCGTGACCAAATAGGCACCATAGCCTAGGAACGTCTGTGTATTGATTTAGAATAGAGGCTCATAGAAGCGAACTTTACCAATAAAAGGGTCTAGTGCAGATTAAAATAAAGTGCCTGCTACCACTGTGCCAACCCAAAAAAAAAAAAAAAAAATATCTTCGTTGAAAGTGCCAGTTTTCATGAAAATTTCGCTCACAAATCGCCCTCCAAACCAAGTTTTTGTCTAGAGAATTTTGACAACTTTTATTTGCTTATCTTAAAACTGTGTGTGTGTGTTATTCCCGCATATCACATGGAATGGTAAGGATTACGTTTGAAATTGCTGGGCACTGACCACTGTTCTTCCTCTGAAGGAATGTATCAAAAATAAGTTGTAAACGACATATGGCTTCGTGGTATCGACCCGCGTCAATAAAATTCATCAATAACAAGTTCGAGAAATGACGGCGGTGGATTGCCTCTTACCACAGTCGATCTGGTATCAATTCCAGTCGACGCCTTTGGGATTTTCTGAGACCAGAAATCTCTGACCACTATGAGAAATAAAGCCGTTTGTCCTGACTCATATGAAGATGGGCTCAAATACGAAATAAAAAACTAAATAAAAATACACAAAGGGTTCTAGAAACACGACACTTTCGCTAAAGGATGTCCCACGTCAAATTGCATCACGAAAAAAAAAGCTGTAGAGAATTACCCATTGGGTATTCTCTTAAAAATTGGCTAGAAGTAGTTTAGAGTGTTTTTGTTGTTGTTTTTATCGCTGTCAGTTTTTCGAAAATTGGAAAAAATGGCGTCACCCGAAAAGCAACGTCGCGAATTGATTTTGCGCAAGCACCTGGATAATCCTCAACTCTCTCATCAGGACATCGGAAAATAACACGGATTCGTGCAACCAACGGAGAGTCGTGTGATTAACGTTAACGTTACTACGAAACTCTGAGCATCGAACGGAAGGAGAAATACGGTCAGAATAGATGTTCAGGATCACAAGCGTGTCGTGAAAGCATTTATGCGGAATCTTAATGCTTCGGTCAGGGATGTGGCCAAAAAGTTGAATCTGTCCAAGTCTTTCATTCAGAGAGCCAATGACCGGAAGGGACTGGATACGTATAAAGTGCAGAAGACTCCAAGTCGTAACGAACTGCAACATACTGTGGGAAAGTAAGTCACGGGCCCGGAAACTGTACACCCAGATACTGACGAAGCCTCATTGTCTCATCATGGATGATGAAACTTAAGTCAAGGTGGAATTCCGGAAGCTTCCGGGGCTACTGTTCTTCACCGCCCAGCACAAGTTTGATGTTCCGGAGGAAGTATGGAAGCAGAAACTTTCAAAGTTTGCCAAGAAATACATGATGTGGCAAACGGAGTGCGCTGTTCGTGACTACCGGGACTGTAAACTGGGAGATCCACCTCATGGAGTGTCTACAAAAGCGTCTGCTTCCTCTGTTGAAGTAACACGAGGGCCCTACGATCTTCTGGCCGGATCTGGCTTCGTGCCACTATTCAAATGTTGTCCTGGAGTAGTACGAAGCCAACATCGTCACTTTCGTTCCCAAGGACATGAACCCCCAACGCACCGGAACTAAGGCCCATCAAATAATACTGGACTATAATGAAGCAGGCACTACGGAAGCATCCCAAGGAGGTCAAATCTGAGGAAGACATGAAGAAAAAGAAAGGTTTCCGTACAGAAGAAGGTGCTGTACAAAACCTAATGAGAAGAGTTACGAGCGTAAGGTACGACCGTACGGTTATGGTATTGAAGTTGAATAAAATGAAAATGAGAAAAACTTACTAATGGATTATTTGTTGTTGTCTGTTTGAAAAGGATCGGTCAACTAGGGAAATTTCTACAGCGTTTTTTCCGTGATGCAATTTGAAGTGGGACACCCTTTACCTTCCGGAAAGAAGGAGTAATCCCCATCCAAACGACACTATTTTAGACAGGAAGATTGTCGACCTTATTACCCGAAACAAATCGAAAACATGACATGACGAAAAAGCCTGGAACAATGGTTGGAATGGACAAAAGTGTGACAATCTGAAGATATACAAGAAAAAGAAAATTTTGAAATAATTCAAAGTGAAAAGCAGGGCCCGGAAGCAGTTGAAACGGATTTCGCCACAACAGTATGCGTGTGTTTTGATGAAACGTATGTAAAAAAGGATTCCCAGACTCTTCCAGGACCGCAATTTTCAACCGGAGCTATTGGTTGTTACTGTTAGTGACCACGGGAAGTCAATTCAAGTAGAAAAATTCGGTAAAACGTGCTTATGTGGCGGGTTATTTGTTCGTGTGGCTTAAGGTCATCTGTTTTCTACACCAAAGGAACAATTAATGCCGATGTTTATAGAAAATGTTGCTTCCACTGTATAAGAAGCACAGTTGCGCCGATATGTTGTTTAATAAGAATTGGCATCAGCATACTACACCAAATAAAAAATTAACTGGTTCCAAGAAAACTAAGTAGATTTCGTTGACAACGATGTCAGTCCACCGTTTCAACCTATTGAACAATACTGGGCTGTTGTCAAGCGTTCCTTAAAAACGAATGGTAAGGCTGTGTCCCATTTGGTAAATTTTCAATTAAACTTGACATTTTGAAAAAAAAAAAAAATGTGCGAAAATCCCTTTGTCGTTCATCTACCGACTTCGAGAAGGAAAATTAATTGCTCATTTGTGAGAAATGAATCTTGTGTAGTAACGGGGTATTTGAAAACAATTCATCTGTCAAAATTAAGTGAAAATTAATTTTAGTTCTTCAATTGACAGCCTAAAACTCAAGACTTCAATTGACAGCCTAAGACTTCAAGAAGAATGGAGCTGCTGTGTCCAGAAATTGTAACAAAACCATTGTTCAAATCCTCATGAGAGAAGTCAAATTTGAGCTAAGAAAATACCTCCAATGGTCTCGTTTCATTTTTGTTTTTATACAACACTGATAAAAGAGCAATGATAATATCTATGTGTCCCACAATGATTTTTGCAATTTGATCAAAAAGATATTATTGTAAACACATTTTTTTTTCGTTTCCATAATTTTGTGGATCTTAGCCGTGCAAGCCTAATCAAAAAGACTTGGAATATTTTACCAAACTGTTGTTCCTTTACTTTACTTCAGACCTTCTTACTTATAAAAAAGCTACCAGCTTCCATGCGCCCTTGAACGCGATAGCCCACTGGCTACCGGTGTTTCAAAATTATTTCATTTGTGTTCAATCTTAATTACTCTACATCCGTCTGATTCCGCGAATTTTATTCAATATGAATGATAACGTGGGTGCTCTGTGGTTGACAGACAGTCAATGTAAGCGGCAAATGTTGCTTTCAGAATGATTGCTCCAATTTTGGTGTTTTCCCTCAAACCAGCTAACAACGCGACTGCAATCAATAATTATATTACGTTGAGCTTTGGTTGGCAATACTCGAAGTCATTCAAGGATATGTGAGGTTTTGCGGTTTTTGGAAGGGGGAAAACAAAAAATCTCAACCAGCAACCACAGAAACCGCATGCTTTGATCGAGTGTGCTGTCGTTCGTCTCAATGTGGTTCAATTTCTATTTTGATGAAAATTCAAATTTTCATTGGAAAGGCAGCGTTTAAAAAGCTTTAAATTTGGTCTCCATGTCCGATATGCAGTCATGCGTTGACTTTCGAATAAAACTGAGAGTTGATTTCATAGAAAAACCAACCTCAAAATACGCATAGAACACATTAGCACATTGTTGCTGCAAAATATCTCAAATAATTCTCGTAGTCCATGTATGATAGACATGAAAATTAGCACTCAGACGTTATACGACAGAACTTGTTCAAACAGAATACCTTAACTTTACCACATCCTCAAACATGTTTCCCAGCACATCAATTCTTTCGTCTTGGTACTTGCGCTTGCCGCTAGAGAATAAGCCAGGTAAAAGAGGCAACAGGGAAACATCAACACATCTTTTCGCTTGGTTGCACGACCCAAGGCGAAGCGAGAAAAATGAAATTCCTGTGTACCGGTGACAGGCTTTTCGCTTCCATTTGCCTGCTCATTCTGTCTGGTTAAGATTTTTCCCAAGTTATGTTCATATCCTTACCAATTGGTGTATGAAATATGGAATAATTTAAATGTGTGACGGCCGGAAAATAGACGATATCTATTCATTACCATATCAATGTTGAACCGCATGATGATGCTTGGGTTTGGGTTGGTGGATGCTTTTATGATTCGATTTAGGATCAGTGATAAGTTATAAAATGCAAAATAGTTGACATTTTGTCATGCCATTTTCGTGACCTTGAATAATATTGTATGTGTCCTTTGCATCAGCCTTGTATGCAGCGGTTGGTTACGTTATTCATTGCAACCCGTAGAGTGATTGAGCTGCGACCAACAATCAATTAGTTATTTGTTTGCTTAAATAAACCTTATAAGGCGCTTATTGTTCTGAACTGCGAAAAGCTAAACAACTCACTTTATTATGACGAGGAAAACGATTGAGGGATTTGGATGTATTGTCGGTCTTTTCGTACCCTTCGTTCTATAGTCGCTTCATATTGGGTCTATTTGTGGATGCAATTTATTTATATATTTATTTAATTATTTATTTATTCGTCGTCAATCAAGCGTAGACCGTTTCATTTCAATAATTACTCAGCTTAAATTTTTCCTTAGTACGCTACATAGCTAATTAAAAAAATAATTCTTTTTAATCTAGCTTAGCTTAGCTTAGCTTGACTGACTGCACGTATCTAGTTGCTACTCAATGATTGATCAGAATCAGCGGAACTGCTCAATGAACCAACTGAGTGGGTTCAAGTGGGTTTAATAATGAATAACGGCGCCGGCCACGTCCTTGCAATCAGGTGAGAATAGGGAAGGAAAGTTAGTAAGATCTTTGCTGTTTAAGGACCGTGTTTACCTTTGCATCCCCTTAAAAAATAATTGTTTTTAAGCATACTTTTAGTCATTGTCACATTGACTGTTTCACAGTATACACAGGCGTTAACGTTTAACGTTTAACGATAACGATTATCGTTTAATTCCAAGCCGAAGGAGGCGTAAACAATAAAGTTGTTTGCAATTTTTCATGCGCCATACAACAATGTGTGCAATCTTTAATACAAAAGACTAGAATCCAGCGTTATCTGCGTTACGTTTTCATGAAATATCCCATTAATTTCAGCCAAATCTAGCACCCCTTTTATGTGCATTAGACAACGCAGAAAATTAAATGTTTCTTTCTATCTGTGTATGATTACACTAGTCGGCAGTGTTTCACTCCCTTCAAGTATATATGTTGAATTTTATAGATTTCGCCACGCTGAATTCAAATATGGGCTCAGAAATGCTGTAACACGTCCAGTGTTTGAGAAAAATGTGATTAAAATTCACAAAAACACGTACTTCCGTAGTAATATGATCTACCTCATCAACAACCAGAATATTGGCTCTGCCCTTTGCAAGTTAGACTTGGATTTTATGGAATGGACCTCCCTGAATCCATTCGTGAACACAGATTTTTCGTAACACGTAAGATTGATGAAATAAACCGGGATTTCATTCACAAAATTACGAATTTTCATAAAAATCAAGATTTCCTATTTTGAAAACATGAATTTTCGCTCCGCCCTTTGAATGTTGGGTTTGGATTTTATGAAATAAACCTCCCTGAATCCATTCGTTATCACAGATTTTTCGTAACACGTAAGATTAATGAAATAAACCGGGATTTCATTCACAAAATTACGAATTTTCATAAAAATCAAGATTTCCTATCAGTCAGTTAGTCAGTCAGTCAGTCAGTCAGTCAGGCAGTCAGTCAGTCAGTCAGTCAGTCAGTCAGTCAGTCAGTCAGTCAGTCAGTCAGTCAGTCAGTCAGTCAGTCAGTCAGTCAGTCAGTCAGTCAGTCAGTCAGTCAGTCAGTCAGTCAGTAGTCAGTCAGTCATTTAGTTGAAATTTTCTCTATATTTTTCAAATTAAATTCAGTTTGTTTTCTTTTTCCTTTTATAGTTCTCCAAAGGTGTTTGCCTCTTTAGCATCCAGCAGTAGTCCGCTAGCATCGCTGGGCTCCATTTGCCAGCAAAGTTCTTTTCAGTCTGTGCGATATCTTGATGAAATCGTTCTCCATGTTCATCTGAGACGGCTCCCATATTCTCTGGGAAGAAGTCCAGATGATAATGCAAAAAGTGCAATTTAAGTTACATATTACATCCCAGTGCAGCATACGAATCAACCAGCTCTTGAACGATGTGTACATAATCCGGAGACTTTTCATTTCCCAAGAAGTGACCACAAACCATTTGGAACGCATTCCATGCTCGTAACTCTGTCGCGTTAAGAGTTTGTTGAAAATTGTCGTCTTTAAGGAGTTTCGAGGGCCAACAAATACTCCTTCTTTCACCTTGGCTTCGCTCAATCTCGGAAACTTTTTCCTCAAAAAACAATATGGTTCTCCTTGAATATCCAGCTTTTTGACAAAAATTTTGATCAACCCAAGCTTAATATGTATCAGAGGTAGTAACATTTTGTCCCTGTCGACAAGAGGCAGATTTGACACATTTTTCTTCCCAGGTACCATCTCGGTACGTGCTGGCCAATGCTGCTGGTGGTAATGTTTATCCCTCGCACGACTGTCCCATTCGCAGAGGAAACAACAATGCTTTGTGTAGCCTCCTTGAAGCCCAGTGAGCAATGCCACTACCTGAAGGAGATTCCACTGGTGTTCCGAATATTTGATCTTTTCCAAAAGTGTTTTTATGTTCTCATAAGTTTTCTTCATGTGAGCTGCAAATGCAACTGGCACTGAAGAATACTTATTTCCATTGTGCAGTAACACTGCCTTCAAGCTTTTGTTTGAAGCGTCGATGAAGAGCTTCCAGTCAGTTGCGTGATACTCTAACTGTAGCTCTTCCATTAAACCTTCGATGTTATTGCAAAAGACAAGATCACCGTCCATCGAAAAATATTTAATGTTATCTGAATGTCTCTTCCTATAAGATGACACCTTTACATCTTTTTCCAGGACATTCCACTGCTTTAGCCTTGAAGCTAGCAGCTGCGCTTTGGTCTTGGGTTGCTCCAAATCTCGAATCAAATCGTTCAGCTCCTCTTGGGTTATAACATGCGGTTCCTCAGACTCCGAAGGTAAAAAATCTGGATCATCCTGAAAGCTTTTCTCAGATTTGCCTGGTTCCGAATCCAACTCATCAGCACGTCCAGCAATATTTGGAGATATTGGAACTGGCATTGCTTCGGAGTGCAATGTTGGCCTTGATGGGTATTCGATTTTATGCTTCAAAGCTTTGGAAAATCCATGAATTTTTGTCAAACAAAAGTAACAATCGCTCATGTGATTGGTTGGATTAGTCCACACCATAGGTTTGGCAAAAGGTAAGCCTTTGTGCGTACCTTTCATCCAACCAAGCAATGTTCGGTAGCATGAGCAACAGGAGTATGTTGGAACCCATGGAAACTCACGATTTGGAAGCTCCTTGTCAAAATACAGCTGATATGCTGTCTCCAACAAAGGTGTAAACCCCTTTCTCTGTTCCTTCAATATCACGTCTCCACAAATGCAACAAAATTTTTGCGGATCGTTCAGACAAATTCGCGACATTTTTACAAAAATAAAAAAACGCGTCCGTAACACTCAAATAGCTAGCTTTGAATGAATAAAAAATGATTGTGCAAGGCTGAAGAGAGTCAACATGAGCATAAATTGACGCCAAAGCAAGACAGCAGTAATGACACAAATTTTGTGCCGCAAATACGCCAATAGACCTTTTCGACATTTAATCGTCTTTCTTTGTCTAACATGCGGGGATTAATGCACGGTTTGGTTTCCCACAACTTCGTTGACTTCTCACTCGCACTGCTTCGATTCAAATCTTGCAGTAGTGTGCGCAAATTAAACGTCAAAAAGCTCTATAAAATGCCGCATTAAGCTACGTGCTTGAAGATTCTTGCTTTCTTTTTTAACATATCTTTTCCTTATTCTCTCGAGCAATAGTGACTAACACAGAGTCTTTTGTCTCTGTCTATTCTTTTGTTTTTTGAGTGTTTGCGTGTTTTAATGCTGTCTTGCTCACTCCTATCCTAACTTAAAAATACGGCACTGCTGAATAGAGTATTTAATGAGGCGTTTCTGAAGGGCTCTGTGCAGCTGACTTTTGAATTAATTAATGAACTTTGAAGGTCTTCAGTTCCCAAACTGCTGTAAGAAGCAACATCAATATACTCAATATACTCAAAGAGGCACAGCTAAAGGGATCGTTCATAAATTACGTTATGCTTTGAGAGGGAGGTGGGGGGGGGGGGGGGGTTTAAAAAGTGACGATGCATACAAAAATTTTCAAAAATACATACAAAAAATGTGATAAAGAAAGGAAGGGGTTAAAAATCTGTATTTTTGAGCGACGTAATTAATGGACGGGTCTTGATTTTCATGAAAACTCGTAATTTTGTGAATGTAAACCCGGTTTTTACATCAACCTTCCGTGTTACGAAAAATCCGTGTTCACGAATGAATTCAGGGAGGTCCATTTCATAAAATCCAAGCCCAACATTCAAAGGGTGGAAATGAAATTCATGTTTTCAAAATAGAAAATCTTGATTTTTATGAAAATTCGTAATTTTGTGAATAAAATCCCGGTTTATTTCATTAATCTTACGTGTTACGAAAAATCTGTGATAACGAATGGATTCAGGGTGGTTTATTTCATAAAATCCAAACCCAACATTCGAAGGGCGGAGCAAAAATTCATGTTTTCAAAATAGGAAATCTTGATTTTCATGAAAATTCGTAATTTTGTGAATGAAAACCCGGTTTATTTCATCAATCTTACGTGTTACGAAAAATCTGTGTTCACGAATGGATTCAGGGAGGTTTATTTCATAAAATCCAAACCCAACATTCAAAGGGCGGAGCGAAAATTCATGTTTTCAAAATAGGAAATCTTGATTTTCATGAAAATTCGTAATTTTGTGAATGAAAACCCGGTTTATTTCATCAATCTTACATGTTACGAAAAATCTGTTATGGATTCAGGGAGGTCCATTCCATAAAATCCAAGTCTAACTTGCAAAGGGCAGAGCCAATATTCTGGTTGTTGCTTAGGTAGATCATATTACTACGGAAGTACGTGTTTTTGTGAGTTTAAATCACATTTTTCTCAAAAACTGGACGTGTTACAGCATTTCTGAGCCCATATTTGGATTCAGCGTAGCAAAATCTATAAAATCCAACTAGAAATGCCGACGGGAGCGAAAAAACTTCCGATTTTGCCGACTAGTGTTATTAATGGGCAACTTGTAGAACCCCAGAGTCCACATTCACTACTGATGACAAACATCCTTCAAATCTAACTTTTTGTCTGCTGCCAGTCAGATATGACTGTACTGAATTTAAAAGACCATATTTGAATAAAAGCTTAGATAACTTGAAAAGCAATAAAGGGATATCAACTCTATCGAATGCTTGACGTAAGTCGTTATATAATGTCTCAACATAATTTTCTCTGTCCATTGTGTTTATAGAAAATGATACATAATTTAACAAATTAGTAGTTGTCGAACGACCTTCATCAAAACCATATTATTTGCTAGTGATTAATTTGATTAGTGTTTTACTTGTGAGAAAATATTTTGATTAATTATAGCTTCGAATAATTTAGGAACACACGATATTATAGCAACATCACGGTAGTTTTTTACGTCAGATTTTTTACCATTTTTGAAAGTGGGTATCAAAAACTATTCTTTTCACATAGACAGCAAAGTACTAGATTCCACACAGAAAAAAATCTGAATTTTCAGTGTCTTGTAAATATCAGAACATGTAAATTTGTATTTTATTCCACACGAAGGAACCACTTGCATGAACTAGTTCTTCTATCAAAGATGAGTTTTTGCATACAATGTATGGAATGTCCCAGAACATTGCACAATGTACACTCTGGTCTCTCTTCAAATTGCACGATGTATAACGCAGATTTTTATGTTTTGTGACGCTCCATTTATGTACATGATATTGAACAAAAATTTACACTACTTTTTCGAGCTATGCAGAGACGTTTAATTACCATGACACTAAGGACGACATGGTCCAGTGTGACGTCTGTGTCTTCTAAGCCCATTATAATTTGCCTTGAAGTGACGATAGATATAAAGGGCGTTCCGTGGACGTGCTTAGAGTGCACGAATATACTGCAGGTACTGAGTAGGAAAAACAGTGCGAAGAGTGATGCCCGACCCGACACGGGAAAGGGTGGTGCCAATGAAGCTAGCCTAGAGGAAACGCTGGAACAGTTGCAGCAGAAGAAGGAGAAAGCACTCGAGGAAGAGAATATCCTCCATAAGAAGCGATTGGAGGCAGAGCGGGAGATCATGGAAAAGAAACGGTCGCCGCAAAAGGAGATGCTGGAGAGGAAGGTGACTCAGGAACAAAAAATGCTGAAGAAGCAGTTGAGAGACGAGTGGGTATTCCTGCAACGGCGACAGCAACTTCATGATCGTTTCCAGCTGGCTTAAACAGATCTATCACGACAATATTAAGAGCGAGAGGACTCCGGCGAAGAAAGAGACGATACCGGCAAGAAGGTTGGCGAGTGGGAGGATTTCGCAAAGAATGATCCACGGGGAGCAATTCCGAAAATTTCGAGACAATAGTCAGCCCCGAACCAGCAACCAAAAATTGAACCACGGAAAGCAATTCCGGGATTCATGAGACCCACGAAGCTAAATGAGCCGGGACTTAACCAGGCACCAGGGAGTGGCAATAACGGTTCCCAGCAGTACGGATCTGCAACATTCAGTGAGAATGATGAAGAAGTCGAGGACTTACTGCACCATTCGGACTTGACAGTGAAAGGCACCATCCGGAATATACTTGCTCAAAGAGGAAGAAACCATCAGGGTACACGGAATGATATGGGCCAAGGACCGACGCAGGAACAGTTGGCAACTTGACACGCTCCGATATTCCGAGGATAGCCAGAGGTTTGGCCGCTTCTATGAAAACACGGCAGCAGCATGCGCGTACACCAACATGGACAATTTAAAAAGGCTGCAGGATAGCCTGCAGGGACTAGCAAAGGAAGCGGTTTAAAGCCGTTTATTGATGCCGGATTCAGTGCCCGATGTGATTGAAGATCTGCGGAAGCTTTTTGGTAACCCAGAGAAGCTTTTGAAGAATTTGGTGGCGAAGGTTCGCAAGACACAGGCCCCACGGATGGACCAGTTGGAGACTTTCCTCTAGTTCGGGATCACAGTCATACAACAATCCTATGCTCGTGCAGGAGCATGTCGGCAAACTGTCACATGAGTACAAGGTTGACTGGGTTGACAAGCGCGGTAAACTGCAGACACTCCTAAGGAATTTCACTAACTTTATAAGTGAGATAGTGTCGAAGGTCTCCGAGGTAGCGAAGTTCACGGGAATGCTACAAGGAGTACCGCTGCAATCGGGGAAGACTACGCCGAAGAAAAAGAAGTTTGTCAACATCCACAACACCCAACCAAGCAGGTTTGGTGGATCTCAAACTGATACCCCTCCGAAAACGAAGAATCCATGTGTCGTGTGCAAGCGGAATGGCCATAAAGTCCGTTTCTGCGACGACTTTGCAAAGCTGAGCATTCGTGAACGTTTGGAAATCGTCGAAAAGTGGAAACTTTGTCAACAATGCTTTAAAGACTCCGGTAAAACGCAGTACACGTTTAGGAGACGCTGTAATGTACCGAGCTGCTCGAAAAGCTATCACGCTCTATTGCACAGTTCAGAAGAAAGCATTCAGCTGTCTTTTGTCGAGAACAACAACCACTTCAGATCGATGCGATGCGATCGATCCTATCACACTATACTTCGGCGATACAGCCGTAGAAACGTCAGCCTTTATTGATGCAGGAGCATCCGCCACTTTGATGGAGGATTCGATTGCTGAACTCCTGGGAGCTTGCGGTATTCAAAGAAGAAACCTCAAAGAACCACCAATTTCTGATGTTAACCCGGAATTTCCCCGAATCTTAATCGGCCTCGACAATCTGTATCCGTTCACTCCGCTTGAATCGGACCTCGTCGAAGGTGTACGTACATCATCAAAAAATAAAACCCAAAAACAACAACAACACACCACAACCACAAAAAAAAAAAAAAAAAAAAAAAGAACCCCCACCCCCCACCCCCCCCCCCACAAACACCCCCCAACCCACAACCCGACGGAGAGAACCCCAAACCAGCCCCCCCCAAAAAAAAAAAAACCCACCTTCCCAAAAAATAACCCAACCCCCCCAACCCGAAAAAACACCCCCCAAAAAAAACAACAGCCAGAAAAGAAAAAAAAGAACCCAAAAAAAAGGATATGCGCACAAGGCGACGGAGGCAAAGCTGCACAGCTCCGATTAGTTAAAAGTGTGATACCGTAGACAGACGATCAAGCTCGAACAAAACAATTCAAATTTGTTGTGTAAAATTGAAATCATCCAGCACAGTAGCGCCGCCTAGTCAACTTATTGCTACATTAAATCTGACAGTTTGACTGGCAACCCATTTTTTCGTTACCAATGAAAACAAATCTGTGGCGCCATCTGTTAGGTTATTGCTACTTGATATCTTGAGGGAAGCCATGTTTTTACACAGGTAAATGAGATGAAGTCGAACGTCTGTCTGCGGTTTTCTTTGTGTTGTGTGTGTTTCTCAAAAACAAAAAAACAGGGGCGGGGGGTGGGGGGTGGGGGGGGGGGTGGTGGTTGTTTTTTTAGTTTGGAGCATCTGGGGGGGGTTGTTCCTTTGTGTCTGTGTAGAAAATTTGTTTTTTTTTTGGTTTTTTTTTTTGGGGAAATTTGGTGTTTTTTTTTTTTTTCACAAAGCTGAAAAAAGATTCCGAAAATTAATCTCATCAAGGTTTCTAATCTAATGCAGTTTTGAAAATTTTTTTTGTTTTGTTTCCGTAGACATTGCAATTTTAGCTATGTTCAATTCATCTAACATGATTTTTTGTAAAGCAAAGAGACGCGTAAGATCTCCTCTCGTACACTTGAAAGCCAAAGCAAGTGTAATCAACGAAATCGATTGCAATCTTTCCTACAGCAGACTAGATTCAAGCATTATCTGGCTTAAATTTAGTTGAAATATCCCATGAACTTATGCCAAATCTAGCATTTCATTTGTGTGCATTAGATAACGCAGAAAGTTAAAAAAAATTTCAAACTGTTTAGGTTTATTTATTAGAGAGACTAGTTTATAACGTGTGACTATTTTCTGTATAACTTGGATCAATTACAAGGTATGTTGGTTCCATTTTGCCAAATTTAGGTTATTTGAAAATAGTGATGGAAATCTGTTCAGCTTAACCAGTGAAGTCATTGCGTTCAAAAATTTGAGGAAATCGAGAATCTCACGAAAGTGTTTAGCTTATATACAGCTATGAAGATTGTCTCAATTACTTCAAAATGAATTAATCATCGTGTCGTGAACATGATTTTGTCAATTTTGCGAAACTTTTGACATATTTTGTACATATACCAAAAGAAGGAGATAGGCTGACATTCGTCATAACCCTATGTAAATTTGTGTTTGTAGAGATTTCTAGTCAAGCAGTGTTGTTGTAATATCAAATATGTGACCTTGGGCAAAGTTCCATGAATATTTGTGTATACCTTCAACGCAAGAAATCCAATTGCTCTTCCTGATCTTTTCATAACCATTCGTAACATTCTATGGACATAATAGCAGTAAAGTTCCCAGGCTGGCAAAAATCAACGTTCTCCATACTTATTCATTATACCCCCAGTTTTATCCATCCGAATTCCATCCAACTTCAACACATAAACTGCAACCCACCAAACAAACCTTTTCCCCTTTATCATGATCTTATTTCAAGAGCAACCTTTCCCTTTCCCTCTTCATCTCCCATCTACAGTTTCGGGGCCAAAACTTTAATTGGCAATTAATTTAAAATGGTTCGGAAAACAAACCAAACATAACCGGGCAGGGCCTAGACCTTATTGGCGTATTTCTAAGATTTACAACTCAATTCCGTCGGACTAGTTGTGTTCGGGATGACGACGGCAGATATGGCACACGTTGCAAGTGCTTTATTCGATGAATTAGACCAACCGACACGCGCGCACGGTCACTTCCAAGGCATCAACACCATCATCAGTCTGACAAAAATATAGCGATAGAAAAAGAGAGAGACCCTGGAACAACAGAGCTGGCAATGTTGTGATTGCCAAGATCAATTGTACCCCGATTCGTTGCTGACGTTTTCTACGGAATTGTTGCTAATAGAAACAAACGATGGCTCTTCGCTTCCAGCAGCGCGTCCAATCATTTATATTTATAAAATCGTTTGTTTTCCCCCGCGGCTTGCGATTTTCAGAGAGCCAATTTTCAATGTCGTTGGAAGACTATTTTTCAATCGTTGGCCTCCGGGGGCACATGCGAAGTCACTGCAATTGAATCCCTCAGCGTCATGCAATGTATCTGTTTTAAATTGAATATTTATGAGATTTTAGTGTGACGACACTAATTGAAACGTTATTCTCGCCCGAAGGGCCTGGTGAATATATTCTGGCGGATGTACTCAGTACAACCCTGGTATAGAAAACCTGTTTAAAATGTTCTGAACTACGAATGCAACAACAATATAAACACACTTAGAAAGTTATCTTAAGAAATAAAGTTGATAGGTTACTCATCATGGGTTGATAATCGTTAACTTATCAATTTAAGTCATGACAGTAATGCATTTAAACCGTTAATTTAGTTAAAGTAGAAATATTTCCTAAACATTGTGTTGTCTTTGAGAGCGCTTTCGCATCGTAAACCCTTGTGCTGCCGTCTATCAGTTACAATGTTTCTTTTTGAAAGGTGTTTGCTAATTGCCACTGGCAGAAAAGATGGTTATTTACATTAAACAGCCGTACTATAGGAACAAGAATTATGAAATACCGCCGCAAGTATAAGAACACCTATTCCTATTTATGGAGGAGCTTTTCAATCTCAAAAGTAAATTCAATTGCCAAATGAACATTTTCCTCGGAAAATTGAGAGCAAATGTTGATTGTTGATATTCTTAGGGTAAAGTTTATTTGGTTTTAAATTTATAAAATAAGTCCGTTCCTACACACTTGAGCCATTTACCCTAGATAAAGTTAAACAAAAATAAATAACTAGCCTTTCATATCGAAGGCCTTGCCCAAGTCTTTTTAAAACATGGGTGAAATTGGTAGAATCTTTGAAACATTTACTTTAAGGGCTTACGCTGAAGCATTTTCGACGGCAACCATTACCTCAAAATTTAGAATTGATATAACTCAGAATCTGTACTAGATATTGGATATTTAATCACATCAGTTTGTATGCTTACTTGTTGTAAGAAATCTGATATAGATCTATTTGATGTTCATTCACTAACTATCGAGATTTATCAATTTGAAATAGCGAGGAAAATTTGCCAGAGAAGGAAATAAAAGATAGGAAAAATAATACACGGAGCAGCAATTCACCTTAAAATTGTGTCGCCGGCAATGACAATTTACGCTAAACATTCGGATCATTTTTGTAAAGACAAATTTAAAACGCAAATCAAATTTGCTTGGAACACCAAATAAGTTTTCTGCATTCTCACAAAACACATGATTTGCGCTTGTTGTGCAGATCGCTCACAACTACATATAAATTAAAGCGCATGCTTCCAGCCGTGCTGAGACCGAGCTGTCAAAAATATCGTTGCCAAGAAATATTTTTTACCAGCCCGGTCAAACACCGGTGAGACCACGAGCACGGCCCGGTGCTTTAATGTGAACGGTCGCATACTACACTCAAACAATCAATTCGTAGCATAACTCGGTCGTGTCCCGACCGGGGCTCGGCCCGGCCTAATGTGAATAGCCCTTTTACCGTGCTTTTGAAGAGGTTAGACATTGCATTATTACAAATGAATACGTACAAATGATGCAAGTCAAGCGAACGAAGGAGAAAAGATATTCCAAGCAGAAGCATTCCCCAAAATGGACGAAATTTATCTGCATACACAGTCAGCTAGGTTGAACAGCTCAGTACTAAGGTTTTTGTGTATGTTTTCGTCAATCTTGTATTATAAGCTATAATGACGGGATCGCGGATAGGTCCATTGGGTTTTTTCAATGATGTCTGAAAGACCAATGAACTCACTTTCGAAGAATTGCATACCTCTTCTAAGAACCAATGTGGCCTTCAATTGCCTTGAATGTTCACCTAATCTTTTTTTTTTGTTTCTTGATTATCGAAATTTTCAGCCTCGGGCTGGTTCATCTCCCGTCGTAGTCACTCAAACACTGCTTTTGGGCATTTTCGTAACTTGGCCGGGAGTGACATGCGAACTCGTGACTTTGGCGTTAGAGGTATGGATGTTAACCACTACGCCGGGGTCGCCACCCCCGTTCACCTAATCTGTTTGAACATTTTTTTTTGTTTCATTATTATAGAGATTTTCAGCCTCGGGCAAGTTTCCCATCGTAGTCACTTAAACACCTTTTTGGGATGTTTTGGGCTTGTTCGGGAGTGAGATTTGAACTCGTGACTTTGGCGTGAGAGGTAGGATCTTATTATTTCTTGTGGACTTCATCCAGACCTTTTTATGATTTTCCCAATATCTTTCAGAAGTGTATCTTCCTAAGTCTTACAAAACTACCTGTAGAATTGCGCCAGATATTCTTGATAGTGCTTTTCGAATGCACATCCTTCATTTTGAGCAGTTTTTTTTTATTCGAATTTCCGATGGTCTCTTTATCAAGACATGAGGGCTCTTTCTTTTGAATTAAATCTCCCAACCTCCACTCCACTCACCGTATTGGTATCTCCAAACAATCTTTAGTTAATTTACGAAAAAAAATCAATAATTTTTTCATTAACGCTTAAGCAGATTTTTTCTAGTGAACCTCTTTTAGATTTCTGATAAAACTTATTTCCACTTACCTCTTGTTGTATTTTTTCCCTCAATCTTCCTGACTGCTTAATGTGGATTTTTTTCTGTATCTTCCTGTAAACTAATTCCATATTTTTGTGGATTTTTGGATTTGTGAAGATATTTCTGTGCACATCTTCCCCACCATAAATCATGTGCTCTTTCGTCTAATCCAGGGCTTCCCACCCGGTGGTTGGGAGGGCCCAGGCGTCTGACCAGCGTGACAATTTTTATGCATACAGAATAAAAAAAATAACTGATCCATAAAATAAAATGCAACCTACTTATAAAGTGTATGAATTTAAAGAATAAACGAGTATATTTTGGTCTTCGTGCGTCTTATAATTCGTTCGAGTAGAGCAGAGTAGTGGTGAACGGAAGGCAACGAAGGACAAGTGCTTCTTCCATTGTCTTTTTCTTGCTAGCACACGCGATTGAATGGATTCATTTTTTTCTTGCTCTTTCCTTCTTACTGAGATGTGAGTTGATGTATTAGTGTGCGTCCTGGTGCGTCGTTATACGTGAAGAAAAACTCAATGAATGCGCAGTTGGCTCATTTGTTTTGTCTTCTTCTACAACTGAACTGGCTATTCACGCGTCGAGTCAACCGACCAATTTGTTGCTTCCACATTTAAAATTTTGCTGAGATTTTGGTTTACCGCTGCAAACTAAATATTATCAACTTGAATAGGGAAAGTATTCAATAAATTTAAAAAAGTTACAGAAAAGAACAAGATTATGTTGTACTTTATAGACGGCCTCACCATGGAAAAGAAACGCAAGTATTCCGAGGATTATATGAAATTCGGTTTCATAACTATAATCGTTAATGGCGTCGATAAGCCACAGTGCGTACTTTGTGGCGTTGTGTTGAGTGTTGAATCAATGAAGCCATCAAACTTGGGGCTTCGTGGTCAAGCGGTTAGCGGCGTTTCCCGTCGTTCAAGCGATTGCCATGAAGTGAGGGTTCGATTCCCACTCCAGCCTGTAGAACTTTTCGCAAAACGAAAATGTCCAATCTGGTCCACTGGGTGTTAGGTTAAGGTGTCCGTTGTAATTCGCTCTATGTTTAATGTTCAGTCTGTACAACCTCGAGTTGAAGACGGTGTAAATGTCTTTAAAACTTGAAACGGCATTTGGATACCAACCATGCCGAGCATAGTACTAAGGATGTGGACTTATTTCGGCGTCATGAAGCTGGCTTGAAACGGCAAAGATTCGATGCCACTGGCACTGGCAGCATTCAACAACAAAACACAGCAGTAGTGCAAGCGTCATATGAGACAGCACTGGAAATCGCTAAAAACAAAAAACCTCATACGATTGGAGAGACTCTGATCAAACCTAGCATGCTAAAAATGGTGAATTTGGTTCTTGGGGAAGCAAGTGAAAAGAAAATGTGGCAAGTGTCATTATCAAACAACACTGTGCAAAGACGAATTGCCCATACGTCCGAAGACGTGAAAGAGCAAGTTCTAGAAGAAATAAAACAATCTCCTTTATTCGCAATTCAACTCGATGAATCCACGGACGTCAGTTCCTGTGCGCAGCTGTTGGTGTTTGTGAAGTACGTATGTTCTGCTGGCGATTTAAAGGAGGAGTTTCTTTTCTGTTGTGACTTGGAAACTACTACCAAAAGTGATGATATCATGGCTAAAATCAAGGCGTTTTTTGAATCTGGTGACTTGCAGTGGAAAAAACTTTGTGGGGTTTGCACCGATGGAGCTCCTGCAATGCTTGGCAAGAAATCTGGATTTCAGAAGAAGGTCAAGGAGCTTGCCCCACATACCGCAGGTGTCCATTGCATGATCCATCGATATGCTCTTGCCAGCAAGACGTTGCCGGAAGGGTTATTGAAAGTATTGGAATTGGTCATAAAGATTGTTAACTATGTTAAGTCTGGAGCCCTGAATACACGTTTATTCAAGGAACTCTGCAGGGAAATGAACTCAGATCACGAGGTTCTTCTTTTCTACGCTAGTTGTCGAAGGGTAATGCACTCAACCGCGTTTTCAAGTTGAAGGATGAGATCCAAACGTTTTTGAAAGCTCAAGGGAAAAATGAATTCCTTGCACATTTTAATGAAGGAGATTCTCAGAAGCGTCTCGCTTACTTAGCTGATGTTTTTGAGCATCTGAATTTGCTAAATTTGAAACTTTTTGACTCTACTTCAAATCGAAACGAAGACAAGAAACAGACTGAACGTTGAAGATGACATGAGATTGGCGTTGTCTCAAACACAGCCCCGAATTTCAAATCTAGTGTCCCAAATCCAGGCGCAGCAATCACACTGAGAGTGTTTTTCCCTGGTTATAACATAACCAGGGGTCGCGGGGCCATTATTGATTCAATCGTCTAATCGCACTTTAAACTCTTTAAATCTTGTTACGAGACCATATAGATCTCCAACAAACTTCACTTATTCAAATTATTTATGTTATCCAAATCTACTACTCCATTTTATTTTTTATCATATGCTTGTAGTACATGATATATTGATCATTATTTCATAATGACTACTTCAACTCGGTGATCAACTTACACCTGAATTTAGCATCACTTCAATTCTTACAGATGATAGGATTATCAGACAAAAATATCTGATCATTAAGATGAATAACTGAGGTACAAGGAAGAAGCAGTGCACAATCACTCTTGAAACTCACGAGACGCCACTGCTGTAATTTTCAAGAATATATTTTGTTTAATTGCACAGCAAAAAAAAAATCGCATCAAAGAAGATGCACATCCACACTGTCGAAAATATACTGTAATTTTTCATGTTATGGCCAGAAAAGAATGTTGTTCGAAATACGTACATTCGTATCTTGATGCGCTCTACGACATATTTTAAATACATTTTTTGTTGTCTCCATTGGATTTACCCTTTGTTATAACCTACCTCTGACCACTAATCCATCCAGAGTTTTTACGACAATGTCGACTTCGCGATTCTCTCCGATCTCGCGCTCAGATTCCGAATATCCGAATATTTTCGAGGCAATAAGCGGTAGAGCGATGATGACAAATGAATATGTATTCAAGCAATTTGTATAGAGCCAATCGCTCACACACGCTTGCAAAGCTATGTTTATTCTATGAAGTCCTATGTGGATCAAGATGGGCAAAAATTGTTTTTTTTTTTCGAATCATACGGTTTTCGCAAGATATTATTGCATAAATTGCAATATTGGCGTGTGGCATTTTTCGACTTTTTATGTACATGGGCTGAAAAGCTCTGGGAAATACAAACAGGAAAATGGACATGACTCATTTCGCGAGGTTGGTCCATCATTAGTTTATGTACGAAGTTTCATGACATTTCATCCGTGACGTGATTTATTTTGCAGCATCAAGATTCTGAATATTTGACGATTTTAGATTTTAACATATATTCCGAAGGTTCTTGCATGTCTTCCTTTTCGTTTCATAAAGCGTGCAATGGCTCAATAACCATTGGGCAAATAAGGCTAGAACAAGATTTAGTGCTCATGTCCCTACAGGCAATCGACCACAATGAAACGTGTAAAGGCAGCAAAATTCGGACTCAAGGGAAAAATGCCTATGTCCCATCCCTGGAGATTAAACAACAATAGAATGTACATTAATTTTCTTAGCTTTGTCACTCTTAACGACCCATTTTATTTTATTATCAATGCCTTTACGGGGCGATTCGTGCGGTATGTCCCCGCCCTCTGATTTCTAGTGAGGAAAGTGTAGATTATGTCAGGGCTTTTAGAGAAGCGGACGTATTCTACATTGGCATCTACATAATATAATCTTCGCTTCATAATAGCCTGGCCATATTAGTATTTGTTTCACATTCATGATGTTCAGCAAACACAAGAAATTATAAGATAAGTGACGCACTTCTATCACTTTCCAGGATACTTTCAAGAACTGGCTGTGTGCGTGTAGATTAGACTAGAGGTTTCATGAAATTTTGTCAATTGATTTAAAAGCTACGATCGTTAAAGTTAGGCTACTTTCGTCTTCGTAAGAGAGATGTAAATCAGGAATATCACTTTCATGAAAAAAAAACTTCTGGAAAATCATTGAAATGGTTACAGAATAGGATAACATCAGCTGCTTCGAGAACAACAGTGTATCAGTGGTAGAGTGAATTTAAAACATACAAGCATCAAAGACTCACGTCGCTCTGGAAGGACACAAGTAACTACAAATGGGTAAAGGTGACGTTTTGTGACGACAGATGAAACGTAGTTCCATTACCAAACGCCGTAGTCCAAGGTGTCCAAAAGACCCGTGTGAAGTTTTTTTTTATTAAGTGAATTTATTTGTTCAGGCTCAATCGAATCAACTACAGAGCCAAGTTTTTGTTTTGCACACAAATTTTTTTTTAAGAAAACTAAATTAGAGGGATGGAACCGATTACTCGTGGGCATAGGGTATGATTGTACTTGTAGCACAATCATACTGATGCAAAAATGTTACCTGGCATCGAAAGCTCATAATTATTAACTGTGGAAGTTCATTTAGAACACTAAGTTGAGAGCAAGCAATAAGCTAATGGCGAATGCAATAAGCTTGAAACGCTAAGAAAGAAGAAGAAGAAGAAGAACCGATTACTCGTTGTTGTCCCAAGATAAATTTTAATTTCAATTTTATGAATGTAAAAATTGAAGTGGGAAATTTTAGTCTACAAAACAAAATATTCTGATATCTAGAACTTTTAATTACAATATTTTAACTGAACATTCTTACATTTAAAAAAAAACTACGCGCACAGTCCTCAAAAGTTTACTAGATGTATGCTAATCAAACTACAATCAGGTGGTACATTGGGCTGTCTACCTCCAGCCCGAAAGTAATCTTAATGCTCTGATCTGCCTCTACAATGCTCACCACAAAACCAAATTACGTGATCTGCGTTCTAGTAACCTTGTCCACATTCACAGAGATTGCTATCTCCCAGCCCTACACGGAACAAATGAGCGTTTGAAGAATAATGATTAGACAGGAGGCAAAACATCACACGAACGAAGTCTTGACCCACATCGAAACCCCTAAACCAAGTTTTTTTCGACACCTTGGGAGTGATAGATTGTAGCCATTGCTGCAAATCTTCTTTACTCCGTTTATACTGCCAGCTAACGAGTGATTTTTGACGAAAAATTGGGAAAAATTCGTTGAAAGCGATTTGTCGATCACAAATATCATCTTCCATGGCACCCATCTATGAAAGCGAGTCCGCTTTCTCATTGCCTGGAATCAGACAATCAGATAGAGCTCATACAAAGGTGATAATAACTAGCCGGAAAGGTAATGGCCTCTGTTTTTCGGGATGCGCATGGAATAATCTTTATCGCCTACCTACCTGCAGAAAGGAAGAACAGCCACAGTAGCATATTATGCAAGGTAATTGGACAAAGTGAATGACGAAATCAATATAAAACTTCTCATAGGGCAAAGAAAAACGCTACTCTTTAGAAAGATGGCCTATTACAATACAAATTAGTTGCTCACCCAACGTATTCTCCATATGTGGTGCACAGCAACTATTATCTGACCAGACGAACAGTTTAAAGAGACGTTAATAGAAGAAACAACCAATCCTGAAGGCAACTATGTTGAGGAATAAATGTAACTATGATAAAAGAAAAACTCATGTTATCATTTAGAATTCCTGACTTATCAGTCCATGTAGAAGGTGTAGATGTAGTATCTCTAGATCTTCTTCAAACTGGTGATCGATTACTACCAGAGTACTGGTTTAGCATCTGTTAATGATAGGTGTAAGTTGGCGCCTAAGCGACTTTAAATTAAAGGAATCGCATAATTTATAAAAATTACGTCACTTAATTACTCTGAATTTTATAATAATCACTATGTCATTTCTGGAACTCACAAGATGCCACTGGTCCTAAGTAATGATAAGGTGTCTAGTATCAAC
Source organism: Aedes koreicus (assembly GCA_024533555.2). Lineage (NCBI taxonomy): Eukaryota > Metazoa > Arthropoda > Insecta > Diptera > Culicidae > Aedes > Aedes koreicus. The sequence goes on along the minus strand of JAHHFK020001677.1, from coordinate 232,531 downwards.
GAGTTCCATCTTCAAAAAGACTACCAGGTACAAAAGACTGAAAATGTATTTTCGTAAATTAGCTTTCACTCGCTTCGTAATCATGGATTTTGTACATAGAACAAATGTCTCGTATCTTGTATGAAACATTCATATTGCTTTTTATCTAGAGAAATGCTATCATAACACCGTTTTGTATAATGCACGAAATAGATTTCGTGAAGACCAGCCAATCACTGCTTCGCTGATGTTGCTGGGATGGGCGGGAATAATTTATTTATCCCAAAATAAAAATCGAAGCGCTGTCGAGAGTTATAACTTCATACTCATAATTCAAGTAGCATCTCACGAGTCACCTTGGCCTAGTGAGATCAACCCCGGATTCAGTAACAGCGCTTTCCAAAAATATAGGATCGAATCCCATGTCAAAAACATAAAAAAAGACGCCGGAGTGCTCCACGTGGATGCGCTTTTTTGTCAATTACACTTCGAGCCGATAAAGTAGATCTCTCAGTCATTCAGGCAACCATCAGAGAGACGTTTCTTTTTAGTTTGTACCAAAATATTCGTAGCTCTTTGTATTGTTTTCGTACAATGCACGAATGTTATTTCTGTGTCAACAAATGCTTCGTGCTTTTGACAGTTGCACGTGTGCCATTAATTACGAATGTATTTTCATAGAAAGAACAAATCAGTTTCGTTGCTGAAAACAAAGAACAGATTCGTTAGTTCTACCTTCGATTTCGTAATATAAACTAAATTTAACTTTCAGTGTAGTAAGTAAGTATAATTATTTTATTTGTAAATATTAATGCAAAAGCTTCGAAGCCGGTGGTATAGTGGTAAACGGAGTTGTTTCGTACCCCAGTTGGTCTGGTATCAATTCTAGTCGTTGGGCGCCGTTGGGATTTTCTGAGACAAAAAATCTCTGAACGTCTTCCTTTGGAAGGGTGGTGGAGCCGTTGGTCTCAGACCATGTGTTGATAAGATCGGTTTGTAGGGTCTAAGTCGTCTCCATGGCGTGACGAATCAGCCTTAGGCTGAAAGTAACGTAAATACGAATTAAACAAAAGCGAAGAATTCATAAATGTGTGGTGATCCACCTACTTGCTATCTAGTGTACCTCCGTTAATAAGCATTCATTTGTTTAACTTCGCATTATTACGTTTTTCTAACCTCCTGCTAAAGCGATGAAGATTATCTTATTGTTTTCAAAACGTTGCAGCCGATTACTTGCATAACAGGTATCGGTGGTAGGGTAGATTGAATAGCAAAAAAATGTTACTTGTTCTATATAGTACACTCTAGGTAGTGCACTCTGCAAATTTAAAAAAAATCCTTTTTTTTTGCTCAATTTTTTTTTTTGGAGTGTCTATTTTATTGTAAACTTTACCCGAAGTTCATGAGACCAAAGTTATAGACCGAAAAGTGAAACAGAGCGCTCGGAAAGCTCGACCGTTATCGACGAAACGGGCGATTTTTCTAGTTCCAATTATTACCGCGTATTACCAGATGGCTCTGGTATCGTAATAACTCCGTTTTGATGATTTTCCTTCACATTTCATACAGTCTGTGGCAACCTGTCATTTGATAAACACGTTTCTCGAGTCCATACAAAAGACCTGGTTCCAGCGATATCTGGCTTAAATTTACTTGAAAGATCCTTTTAGTTTATGCAAAATCGAGCATTCCCTTTATGTGCATTAGATAACGCAGAAAATTACAAGTTCTTTTCAAACTGTGTGTGTAGACGAATTTGATGATAAAACTGGCCTGAAAGCTTCAAACACGATTGTTTTTCTTTACCCTTCATGATGTAGAAGGAAGATGTTTCGCTCATCGCCATGAGGCACCAAGAGTAGACAGTCATGTTTGCTAGAATGAAAGATATGAAGAGAAAGTGTTAAAAGTTCCGTTAGCGTACGGTTGGTTGGAAATGGAATAGAAGTATTGAAAATTGAGCGAAAGGGCATGGGTAAAGTAGTACTCGAACCAAGGACGTTATCATTGCCAAACATCCCACTGCGGGGTAGGTTGAGGTTGAGTGGGATGTTTGGCAATGATAACGTCCTTGGTTCGAGTACTACTTTACCCATGCCCTTTCGCTCAATTTTCAATACTTCTATTCCATTTCCAACCTACCGTACGCTAACGGAACTTTCAACACTTTCTCTTCATATCTTTCATTCTAGCAAACATGACTGTCTACTCTTGGTACCTCTTGGCGATGAGCGAAACATCTCCTTCTACATCATAATCGTTACTCCACGTTCGGAGAATACAAATATAACAATTAGAGTATGCATCATTAATAAGTTTGGGGAACACTATTCTTTGGATGAGCTACCAGGAAGAGGCAGAAAACCCGGTTCTTCCAACCCGAAACTGGAGCAGAAAGTGGTATCTCTAATCATGAAGAACAAATCAATGTCAATACGTGATTTGGCCAAAAAAGCAGGAACGAGGGTCGGAATGATCCAGCGTATCAAGAGGCGAAACCACCTGAAGACCTACAAGAAGCAGAAAATCTCGAAACAAAGTGCAGAACAGAAGAAGCGAGCAGCAACAAGGGCCCGGAAATTGTATTCGCGTCTTTTGCAGCATCCGGATGCATGCGTTTTGATGGACGATGGACCTATGTAAAGGAGGACTCAAAAACCCTTCCAGGTCCACAATACTTTACTGCCGTCGTTGGGGAGGATGTGAGCGATGCGGACAGGTCAATTCAAGTGGAGAAATTCGGTCGAAAGGTACTGGTATGGCAAGCAATATGTTCCTGTGGTTTGAAGTCAACCATTTTTTACACTACCGGAACTATAAATTCGAAAATCTATCGATCTGAGTGTCTCCAGAAGAGATTGTTGCCTTTATATAAGAAGCATCCCCCTTTTGGCGAGCGGCGCCCCCCCCACCCTCTCCTGCGCCGGGGGTTTAAAAACACCCCCCCCCCCCCCCACCCCGACTCGCCCGACCCACCCCGAACCCCCCCAAACCCCTTCCCCCTCCCCCCGATTCTGGGCACTCAATTTCACCCTTCTTATTCCATCCCCCCATCATTTTTAAAATACGTTCACATTTTAATTTGTCTTTTTTCGATACACTCCTTAATTCAAATTCTTTTTCTTTTTCAAGTTCAGTTAATACAGAATACAGGAGAAATATTCAGCTAAGCTTCCATTTTACCGAATGCGAATTGCCGGGTCTTTCGTTTAACACCTGCCATAAGATTTTGTACAGTCTCCTTGTCCACTTTATTCGCCGCAGAACAAGAGTTTGCCTTGAACTGTTTCTCGCTCACAACTGCTTTTTGAGTCTTCTTAAGGTTCCGCTTGACGATGGTCCAATATTGTACGATTGGGCGGAGCTCTGGCGTGTTGGGAGGGTTCTTGTCCTTGGGCACCACTTGAACGTTGTCGGCAGCATACCACTCCATGGCATTTTTTCCGTAATGGCAAGATGCCAAATCCGGCCAAAATAGAACGGAACAATTGTGTCGCTTCAGGAAAGGCAGTGTACGTTTTTGTAGGCACTCGCTCGGATAAATTTCCTGGTTGACGGTTCTGGTCGCAATGTAAACGTTGCTCTTCAAGCCAAAGGGTTCAGATGGCCTGTCACACCAGATATTTCTTCGCGAACTTTGACAGTTTAATGTGCTTGAAAATATCTGCCACCTTTCCTCGTCCAGTTGCCGTATAAAATTCCTGTCCAGAAGTCTGCCTTGACGTAAGTTTCATCGTCCTGTACCACGCAATCAAACTTCGTCAGCATCGTCGTATACAACTTTCGCGATCGTGCTTTGGCCGATGTGTTTTGTTTATCGTCGCGATTTGGAGTCACCACCTTCTTGTAAGTTGACAGCCCAGCCTGTTTTGTAGCTCTATCCACGGTTGAAGGCGCCACTCCCAGCTTCTTTGCGACATCTCGGACGGAGAGGTTGGGGTTCCGCTCGAAACAGCGGGCAACTCTTTTTGTCGTCGCTGTGGCTTCCGGCTTTCGATTTCCCCCCGATCTAGCTTTCCTGGCTGTCGACAAACGTTCACCGAACACTTTCAATACGTTGGTAACAGTTGATCTAGCCACATTCAACAATTTCGCCCACTTGGCGTGAGAGTAGTTTGGATTTTCGCCATGCACGTGCAAAATGTTGATGCGTTGCTTCTCTTTCTTCGACGACATTTTGATAACTGAAGTGCTAATCTCAAAATCAAAATCCCCTCTATCAAAATAGAGCATAATGCTACACGCACACATCTTCAAAATGAGGGGTGTGCAACATTTTTCAATGCACGATGAAAGGAAATGCGTCATGTTTAAGTCGACCAAATTTTGATCGAAACACCCTTTACACAGTTTATTCTTTCATCCTACGTAGCCGTTTTCTTTAGCTCAAAAAATGGCTCTTTGGTGCAAGCTTTTATCCTTGTATCCTTAAAAACCTATTGTTTTCAAAACTTTATCAACTCTAATTTTTCAACATAATCAAAAAATCCTACTTACGATCACAGGAAATGTCTCGAAGATTAAGGGAAAAATACCGATTTTGTGCTAGCTCCAACGGTGTGGGCTCTATGATGTCCGCCGATCAGCAGGTTGCCGTCTGGGTTGCCACGCTGCACTTGGTGTAGCGGCCGTAGGAATTTCCTCAATGTAGGCCAAAAATTGTATGTATTCCATTTTTGTCATTTATTTATAGCAATCTTTAAAAAAATCCCGAAAACCACATTTTTTCAGGCCGCTTGAGTGTACTACCCTTTTAAACAAGAAATCGGATAAAAAGCAATCAGTCTTGATCGGCTTTGGCTCAGAAAAGCCTCGTTTCGCATTTCAATTTACATCCATCCCATATTCACAACGTAGTATTTCTGGCTCCATCCCCGGGAGCCAGTCTTCTAAATCGTTATATATGCATTTACAAATCACGTTACGCTAAAATTTAATATTTGAGTAGAAGGGAAGGAGAATTCGCATCGTAACGCTTTGTGGATGGTAAATCTGGTATATCGTAAACCCTGTATCGTTTTGCAACACAAGCCCCCCTCTCCGCCCCTTCTTGGGGCGTAACTTAATTAGTGAACGACGCCTTATTGTTTTTTTTTCTTCTTAGAAAGCGTAACAATTTGAAGGGGATGATGAGGAGAAGAGCATTTTTATGCTATCACTTTTGTGTTTTGTTTCTTTTTTTATTGCTGTTCAGAGTGTTGTCAGGTTGAATTGAAAATTCCGAAAAGCAAGTGAATCTCAAATTGAAATTGAAACAAGCGCAAATTAAAGCAACTGTTTAATTTAGTTCCTAAAGGTGAGGGAGCAAAATTTCTATAAACAGTCAATTATTTCGAACAGCAATACTTGGTGAGACCATTCTGATTTTAGAGAAGATTTTTTAGCTCATTAAGCTTAACTTAATCGCTTTTGTTGTCAATTTTTGGCGATTTCTCTTTGCTAGGTTTTGAATCAACCATAAAAAAAAACACTTCTATGAGCGTATCAGTAGAACGATTGTTATTGGTGAACTACGAATCTAGTTTTCCAATTACAACGTTATGCTTACGATCTTTTTTCTTCCACTTAATAAATAGCCTACTACGGTGGCTACACGGTATGTCGCCTACAGCTAAAATTAAATCAATTTCGGCACAATTTTTTTGAAAGTGGAGTCACTTAAATTTGAGTAAGTTTTGTAGGATAATCCCAAGACCTTTTTTTTGCTCAATTTTGAGCAGAGGTGACTGATCTTGTAGTGAACCCACAAGAGAGAAGCATTTTATTTTTATAGGTTGGCTGAAAACACTCTTCATTGGTATAGAAGCACCTTCATTGTTTCTTTTTTTTCCTTGTTTTTCTCTATTAGCCGCAGAAATAGTTCGACGATGAATGAATAAATGTCGTGGCAAAATGTGATTTCCCAAGTTTTGCCAGGTGGTTTTATACCTATAGGCTTGTACGAATTGTTGTGATAAAAACCGTTTTACTTTGATGGTTCATTTGAAAAGATGAGCCCTTTTTGGTTGGAACACTACTGGTTAAAATTTGATATTTTTGGATCAAACGAAAATCAGTTAGCGTTGAACGCAATGAGAAGTTTGAAAATCAGGAAATCCAGCAAATGGACCCATTTTAAAGCTCATCCTTCATGTTTGAATGTCTGTACTAAAAAGAGGAACTACTCAAGTTTAAAAAAATGTATTAGTGCATAATTGTCGTAAAATATCGCACTTCAACGAAAAATAAAACAAAATTTCGTCCAAATTTGGTTCAATTTTATAAATAAGGAATGTGGAGTAGATTTGCGCGAATTTAATTTCAAAGTTCCTATATAAACCCTGATTTTCTTCTTGCTCTAGACTTTAAACTTCTAAAGTTTTGATTTGAAACTATTGGATGCCTTCGGCAAAGCACAAATTTAGGTATTTGCCATCAGCGTAATGGTACTGTATGAACAGGGAAATCAAGAAAATGTTCAACCCGAAATGAGAAGTCTCAATCGTGGAATCGAACCTACCGTCTCAGGTTTGACAAGGCTGTGCATTGTTGTTTTTAATAAAATTTATAATGTATGTATTAATAGCATTGGAACATACTGGAACATTTTTTCGTAATGGAATTTTTTTCTAACAATCAACTTATATAAAAATGGTAATGGCATCAAAAGCTCTCAATATTAATTATAGAACATCTAGAATACTCTTAGTATGAGAGCAGAGAATTTCCAAATGGTTATAAGCGTTAAGCTTGTAATGCCAAGAAAGAAGGGAAGTTTCACTATTCCCTGCATCTAAAACGACATGCTTACCTTGTTGCATCTTAAACAGCTGTCTCATTTTGGTTGGTCTACAAAATCTATGCCAAACCAGCTGTTTGCTTTGTTAATGTATTGAATATCGAGTTCCGTACTATTTTGTCCAACAATACAGACATTCCTAGAAGAATTTTACCCCTGAGAAACTGGTTTAAAATCTTCAACAGTATTATTTGGTACGTTGCACCAATGCCTCTGTGCACTTTACCAGTGATAAACGTAACACATCACAAGCAATTTCTCCAGGCGACACCCTACAGATCCCGAACAATAGCCAAGGAAATTAAGAGAATAGAGCTCCACAAACTCATGCTGCCCATATTCTCAGGAGACGAGCAATAACAGTGCAGCGAACACAATAAGCTCTATTATATATCCCAGGGTGTGCATGATGATGTGTATGAAGCATAGCATTACTTGCACTGTTGTACCACATTATTTACATAAAACAGCCATTTACACACACGTTGTGGGTTTGTTGAAAACAACATGAAAGATGATGATGATGATGATGATGATGGTATTGATGGCGGTGGTTTTATAGCTAAGCAAAAATGAAATCCAACCAAGGTGTTGCTCAAATTTCTGTTGTCAGTGCACTCAATTTTGAGGAGGAAATTGTCATTTGAAGCTCATCTGATAGTCATCATCCACTATAATAGCAATCCAATTAAACTGCAATCGATAAAAGTTGAAAAGTATACTAAACCGCAACATGCGGTTGGGTTGGTTTGCCAGTATCTTTCAGGCAAATTTGTTCATGATAAATGAAACATTGAATCTTCATGTACACTCAGTTCTGCTTATATGCGATTTTTAAGCCTATAGTTTTGACAGATTGACTGTCATTTTCTCATGTAATTTCCAAGTAATAAAACAAATCATTCGAGGAAAATTAAATCAGCCTAAAATTAAACCGCGTAAAAAAATAAATGAGTGTTGAACGGCATACTGTTTGTGGTATCTTCAACCAGTTGCAAACAAGTATCTTAGTCGAAGTCGAAGCAAACCACAAAGTAGAAGTTGAACCATAATTGTCGCCTTGCCAACGTTGTCATGATCGATTCTCTCGGCTGATTGGCGGCGAGTTTTACGAGCTTGTTGAGGGATCCAAGTAGTTAAGACTCTCGCCACCGTGCAGTAGGTTTAACTTTAATCGTTGTGGTTTTGTGCTACAACTTTAAAATTCTACCACGCAGTAGGGAAAGCTTGTGTTAACTATCTAATAAACATGTAATGCGTTAGACATGAGTTGAATGATAGTAGGAGTACTTGAATTTGACTGCAAATGTACAAAGGGACTTAAAAAACGCATAAAAGCTTAACACATTTTTTTAAACCTAAAACTTCAGCCAAAATAAGCCATGTTGTTCCATGTGAGATTCCTATGGTGTCAGCTATCACATCCACAGTCGATCGATGATCTTCCAAAACCATATCCTGTATTTTCGCTATGATTTCTAGTGTTGATGCACTTTTTGGACGTGGATCGTCCTTAACGCTTGTACGGCCACGCTTAAACTCCAAAACCCATCGGTGAACGGTTGAAAATGAAGGAGAAGACTCTTTTAATACTTTGACCATCTTTGCCTGGACATCAGTAGCCCATAAACCTTCCAAAACAAAGAATTTACTCACTGCGCGATATTCGGATTTTTCCATTGCTAAAAATACACTGACACGTCAACTTCAAATGGCTTGTAAACAAAGAATGAATTGACAGATCGAAATGAAATTTTCAGTACGTTCTTATGACAGATGAAATATTAAAATGGCGTAGAATTTTTTGTATTTCTACTGCTCCGTCGCTTTCAAAACTTTTTGACTAACCTAGTATACTAAATGAGCCATCCAACGCCTGCTTAGAGATTAAGGTAATTGGACTTGCGGATGATTTAGTCATCATTGTTCTTGGCAAATTTGATAAAACCATCTCTGAATGAACACAGCATTAAACTTTACGGTTGCATGGAACGAGAACTGATGGTTTGAATATGAATTCTTTGAAGAAAACAATTGTGCAATTTGCCAAAAGACGAGAAATGTTTTTCGTTTATCTCAACTAAGAAGATTCAAGGTTACGATTCCAGTAGAAGTTCCATTCTTAGAAGTAATTTTGGATAAAATATGAGTGAGGAAGGCACATTTCGAGCAAGTGTTTACTAAAGCCACGGATGTTCTTTGGACAAGCAGAAGAACATTTGGAAGAAAATTGGGCTTGGCACTAAACATGATGCTATAGATATTCCCGGTCACTTTTAAACTAAGAATTCCTTAGGCATCACTATTATAGTGGTCTAAAACAAAACAAACTACAACTCAAATAAAATAAAAAATTTCTGGATACTACAACGGGAGCAATGCGTAGCATTCCATCTAAAGACATAGATGCTATACTTAATATTGTTCTTTTGCGTCAATTTATTCAATTGGTAGAGTATTCCAAGCGGAAATACTAATATATTGAAAAGAAAATATAAAATGCAAACATATGCGCATTCTGAAACAGCATCAAAAACTTTGAAATCAATTACTTACACCTCAAAACTGCTGAGCGAATACTGAATTGTAATGTATACGTTTGCAAAATCTCAATCTGTCAAGTTGTTATCGAGATGGCATTGGAACAAAAGCAGATCTGCCAAAAAATGATGTGCGCCGTCGTGGAAAATCTGACTACGTCCCACAAATGGATCGGGAAAAATCCGGGATTTTATCATTCGACGGTGTTCCGGCCGGTAAAGTCATTCAAGACGACCCTGCGCTGGTCAGATAGCGGCAGAAAACCGAAGAAAGTTGATCCGGTGAAGGCAAGGAAGGTGTTGAATCTGTTCAAGCGTCGCACAGTGGAGCACTTAGAACATCAAACCTGATCAAAATTATTTTGATGGATTTTTGCATTCCATACGACTCATACATCGAAAATAAAGTATAATAGGGTAACGGGATGTAATGTTAGCCTATCACCTTCAGTCGGTCTATGTACAAAATATGTCATTTATTCAGTGATAATCAACACAATCATGTTGCTATCAGGATGACCGTTGTAATCCGAAGCAATTGAGACAATATTAATCAACTTTTAGTTGGTCACTCCTGCGTAATTTTCGATTTTATGAACTTTTGGGGCATCATGATTTCATTGGTTAAGCTGAACAGATTACCTCCACGATCTTCGAATGATCTTAATTTGGCTTAATTGAATCCATAAACGGAGTAATGCAGTCTAGATATACAGAAAATAGTTACACGTTACAAACTAACTGTTCAAATAGATAAAATAACAATAATTTTACAAGAAAATCGTAGACCCAATGTTAGGGACATATGTTCCCAACTATGGTCTGTTGTATCAATAATGTAGTAAACATGTAGTAATTGGTGAAAAAATTAGTGAAAATGCATGGGTTTGCGGTTGTTTAAATTCAAATTGCTCTCCTAAACACAAACCGAAGGAACTTTATTATATATTTTAAAAAAGAATTCACATAATTCCGGTCGTCAAAGTTTCGTTTAACACCTGCCATAACATTTTGTACAGTCTCCTTGTCCACTTTATTCACCGCATAATGCCAGTTTGCCTTGAGCTGTTTCTCGCTCACAACAGCTTTTTGAGTCTTCTTAAGGTCCGCTAGACAATTGCCCAGTATTGTTCGATTGGGCGGAGCTCTGGCGTGTTGGGAGGGTTCTTGTCCTTGGGCACCACTTGAACGTTGTTGGCAGCATACCACTCCATGGCCTTTTTTCCGTAATGGCAAGATGCCAAATCCGGCCAAAATAGAACGGAACAATTGTGTCGCTTCAGGAAAGGCAGTAGACGTTTTTGTAGGCACTCGCTCAGATAAATTTCCTGGTTGACGGTTCCGGTCGCAATGTAAACGTTGCTCTTCAAGCCACAGGTACAGATGGCCAGCCACACCAGATATTTCTTCGCGAACTTTGACAGTTTAATGTGCTTGAAAATATCTGCCACCTTTCCCCGTCCGGTTGCCGTATAAAATTCCTGTCCAGGAAGCTGTTCAAAGTCTGCCTTGACGTAAGTTTCATCGTCCTGTACCACGCAATCAAACTTCGTCAGCATCGTCGTGTACAACTTTCGCGATCGTGCTTTGGCCGACGTGTTTTGTTTATCGTCGCGATTTGGAGTCACCACTTTCTTGTAAGTCGACAGTCCAGCTCGTTTTTTAGCTCTATCCACGGTTGAAGGCGCCACTCCCAGCTTCTTTGCGACATCTCAGACGGAGAGGTTGGGGTTCCGCTCGAAACAGCGGGGAACTCTTTTTGTCGTCGCTGTGGCCTCCGGCTTTCGATTTCCCCCGATCCAGCTTTCCTGACTGTCGACAAACTTTCACCGAACACTTTTAATACGTTGGTAACAGTTGATTTAGCCACATTCAACAATTTCGCCAACTTGGCGTGAGAGTAGTTTGGATTTTCGCGATGCACGTGCAACATTTTGATGCGTTGCTTCTCTTCCTTCGACGACATTTTGATAACTGAAGTGCTAATCTCAAAATCAAAATAGAGGCATGATGCTACACGCGCACATCTTCAAAATGAGGGGTGTGCAAATTTAATGCACGATGAAAGGAAATAAGTCAAGTTTAAGTTGACCAAATTTTGATTGAAACACCCTTTAGTGTAGAATCCTAAATTGAAATAAGTGTAGATAATATGACTTTGTCACAGTCACCATAAATTAATGGGGACACATGATAGTTTAGTCGCATATGGGTATGGCGCAAAAACCCAAAACTTGATTACTTTAATGACGTGGCTGGGTAGCTCAGTGATTAACCGTTCTGCTTACTGAGCAGATGGTCGGGAGTTCAATCCCAGGCCCGACCCCTTTATTGCTATTTGTCACTTGCCTCCTTCTATGACCACTAGATTTAAAATAAATAGCAGTCTACTGCGCTTTCATTGATCGCATCACTTACCATAGTGAATCCATGATCTATAAGTAACCTACGTCATTAACACAAATCTATCCTTCCCTTGACAATTGTGGAGACGCAGAGCTAAACACGGTCTCTAACCAACGATTGTCAAACTAATCATCCTTCCCCCTCCCCAAAAACCGTGAGGACGTGAGGCCGCTGCTGGTACTGATCTATAAATAGAATGAGCTAGTGAACTTGTACATTGAAGATGTAAAGCCTACTCCCAAGCTCCATCCAAGTGGTTCTCTGTGCAATTACACTAGTTCTGATCGGTAACGGAGTAGCAACTACAAAACGCACGGTCTTTTTTAAAAACAAAAAAATTTACATACTATTTACTTAACAAACACCAACTCCACCCCGAAGTATTAGATCTTTTTTCTTTCAAAAAAAAAAAATTTTTGTACTTTTGTATTTTCTCCCTTTTTTGACCCCCAATAGCTAAGATATTTTCGCATCCAGTTTTCCATTCTTGAGTTTCAGTTTTTTATAAGTTTTGTGAGCTTTTTGTTTTCTGTTCCTTAAATTTTTTATCGTCCAGGTGAACCAAACTGGAGCTTTGAAAATTGTCGATTTCTTTTCAGACCTTGGAATTGTTTCATCCGTAATACAATAAAGAGCCGTGCAATCGCAATATCCGCAAGGTCGACTTCCTCTACTTTTCACATACATAATCAGTGGCTATTACTACCTCAACAATGTTTTGAAAGGACATTTGATAAAACATGCATCAACCATGTTTGGTTGCAAATGAGTTTATCGACAGGATTTTGCCCCATCACATTCAGCAAATTTACGCAGGCCTGGTGCAAAAACAATTTGCCGGACTTTATCCATAAAGAATTATGGCTGGCCTTTTCGCCAGACAGAACCCATTGGAATGGAAGAAAAGTTTAAGAACCCCAAACCCATGGGCATTGCGAAACTCAAAGCAACGGTGTTCCACACAGTATTGAAAGACATTGTACACCTAACAAGTGTATAATAAACTCATAAAATTTCGGGAGTTTCATTTTTCCATGTAAAATGTTGCATCCAACAGGATGTGTCTGGCTCGAATAAAATAGATATCAAGAATCTTCATTCAACGAAGCCAAACAGCTCATCGTTCATCGAATTAGCTTAATTTGTGGTGGGATATCGCCAAATCCGCTTCGTTTCCAACATGTCTTCCGGAGCTTTACCATGTAAATGAAATTGTCATCGTATCTTGCATTTAAGTAGCGCAACGAAAGCGTAGGTAGAGCATTATAGTGAGTAATACGTCTCGTGATCAGCGATGCCACATCTACGGAAATGTGTACACCACAAAATTCAACCCGAACAACTAAAAGTTGTTTGGATTTTTTTCATAAGTTGAAAGTTACGAGAACAAAAAGTTTTAGGAAAATGTGTACTTTATTTTATGAAAGTTCATCAACCATTTAATTTGACAAAATTATTCCGAACAACAATTAATCCTGTACTTATATACGTATTTTTAGTTTGTTTAAATAATTGTATACTGCTTCACCAGTAGTTTATCAGAAAATTGCAACCTAATTAATTTGAACTTAAGAGGGTCAATATAAAGGAGTTCTCATTTTTTTTCGTGAACACACTGTCGTAAACGAAACATCGCTTATGGTTATGCTATAGCTGCTACTGCTAGCAGCACTACACCAGTCCGGTCACTAATAAGTCTTCATCGTTTCCGTTATCATCACCATCATCATTATCATCATCATCATCGTCTACACAAACGAGATCATTGCACTACACCAACGTTATTACATGGTATGTTAGGGTGTTTCAAAATGTCACAACTTGTTGAAACCATCTACGAATTTGTAAACCACAAAAGACGAATTGAATAACGAAACTTCGAATTATTTGTGGAAAGTGTCACACTAATGTAACATCACTGTACATCACTCTAATGAGCTAATTTATTGGACAATTCTGAGTGTCGACTAAGTGATGCCTCTTCATTGATGCCAACAGTTCTCGGTATTAGTTCTCCGAAGGGATGACAGATTTCCCCATCCATTTGAAGCTGAATTATGCGGGCTTAGTAACAGAACTTCTCTGGAAAGATTTAACTGCATTTGTCTCTGATCTCGGTCGGAACGTTGTGAATTATGGGATGCACTGGACAAAGCCGTCGTCCGTTCGAGACTCATCTGGCTCGCATATCCGGACAGAGTACAGAACGGCACTCGTCATTTGCATAAGCGCTTTTACATGCCTAGGTGCAAGACGATGCATCACGCAAACCGCGGTGCAATGGAGACAATTTTTTTATTCCTCCGCGGGCACATCTTTTTGCTCATGCAAATCTCGAATCACGTGAACCAGTTAAGCGGACGCAAATAAATTGAGCGGTTAGGAGCGGAACGTAAGAAGAGTGCAGGTCTATAGCTTTCGTGTTGACGCGTTTGCAGTCAATTGAAGACGTTCAACTAGTTAGGACAAGTAAGTGGAATGAGTGCATGTTGGTATAAATTATCGAGCTTCGGTTTCGCACTCGAAAAGGTGTTACGAAAAGTACGACAATTCCGAAAAACAAATGTTCTCAACCCTCAAATCCTCCTGACCTGTTTGGAGTAATTTATTGTGCTAGCGGTGGTTAAACTGTGTGTGGAATCGCAAATCGCGTGCAAGTGCGAGACTTAAACATGCGTTATACATTGCAGTCTATTTCGTATTCGTGGCTGGCAAATTTGCGGGTGAAAATTTGTACCTGTCAACGCGGGGCGCAATAAATCGCCATTTAAGGTATACAACAGATTGTACATAGAGAGCAAAACTGATAATTTGTTGTCAATTTATGTCAGTGAGCTGCATTCGTGTCTTTCCTACACGCAATCGCAATTTGTCTCAGTCATGGTGGGATCGCGTAATGGAAAAGTGCAGTTTTGCCTTATCACGCAAAAACGCGACGACGCATTGATCGGCCATCAACTATCAGGGTCGAAAAAGGAATTGATTGCGGGTTGCAAGAATTGCAACTTTCTGTCACCATAAATGTCGTATGGGAAAAAAGTTGGATAAATCCTTGATATTCAGTAGTGCTCCACTTGACCTGTTCAAGGTAGCATACATCGGATGGTTTTGCTTTTTCTTCAAGGCTTCGAATTTTACGAATGACAAGAGCTAATTTCCCAATCAGAACATTGAACATTCCAGGATGTTCTTTTTTTGCCATGAATTAATTATTTTCAACTACACCCAAAAGTGGAAATGGTCGCGAAAAAGCGCCACGCAAAAGTAGCAATCCTTTCTTAAGAAATTTGCATGATTCGAACAAGACAATTTTGCCCATCCTGATCCAAAAAGCGGTTTTTTGTTTTTTTTTGTTTGTTTTTTTAATGGCCAACCACTTACCTCTACACCAAAAAGCTCTTTTCACGAGCCCCTGGTAGTGGACTCATCTAGGACTAAAACAAATAAACATATACAAACAATTCAAACAAATTAACAAATTCTTTATTGGTGTGAAAAGTGAGATGACGAATTATAACACAAAACGACTAACAAGGGATACCTAGATACAATGTTTTTTTTAAGGGATCCCAGAAAAAAAAAGGAGAAAAACATTACACATAGTGATAACAAGTTAATTTAAACTAATTTTAAATAAGTATCTAATTACATCTATGGAGTGTGATTGTACTATTTTGATGGCAGTTGATATGGATTTATATAATGAATGTATTGGTTTTAGATCTGTTAATCTGTAATCTGTGCTTTCAACTTATTTTAAATAAATTCCTATTGTTAAACAATTTTAATCACTCTGGAATAATGTTGTATACTGAAGGACCATAGAAATATATTCGCATTTGACCAAGACGGCTAACAGCTCTAGATCTCATAGACTTGTTTGAAAACGTTGTATTGTGATCATGAGTTCTGATAGGTAGAGCAAGAGTATGATGCAAGTTTGGTTTTATTATGATATCATTAATAAACATACATAGCTGTACCTCACATAACCCTCGTAATGGAAATGCTTTGTGCATGAAATAAATATAAAATTGAAGCGTCGAGAATAATTGTGGTGATAAATAAATAGCTTTAAATATCTGTTTCGCAAAACTTTTAGTTTTTGTAGTTTGGATTAAGCACAAATGGCTCAAGTACTGCAGATACGAATTATACACCCAAAGTAAGACTTAACATTTTTCTTTGAATATGGCTCAACACGGTACATTAAGCCACAAAGAGATAACATTTTTCTTTGAATACTAACCCTACACCCAGGAAATTATCCGTACGATTTGCATACGATCGAAACTATGAACCACAAAGCAAGGGTCCAAGACTCATTCCATACGAACTCGTATAAAATGATTATTGTTGCAATGGTCGAGAAAAACATGCCTCTTATACACTTTCAATTGACATCACTTATCAAGCGTGTATAGTCTAGTGGAATTGTGGCTCGTCACTGGATCCCATGGTTCATGGTTCGAATCCCGATTGCAATTTTTTTTTCTGTGAGTAAAATTTTCATTCCATCGTCTAATGATCTTCTTTTCATTAAGGAAACGTATGAAATTTGCAATAATATCTTCTGGCAATTTTTCATACGATATTGCTATGAATTCCTCTCGAATTATTCGCTCAGTGCAGGTATTTAAAATTAGACACTTTTTCAATAGTTTTCTGTCCAACAGACGGATTTATGTGAGAGGGAACTTTTTTCCGTGGGAAATGAAACAACAAATACTTAGTCTGGCTTGGGAATCAAAAAACCTCATGAAATGCCTAAATCATCATTCATGTTTGCAATTATGGAAGTCGTATCATGTAACATCATGGATAAAAAATAGCAGTATCATCAGCGAATAATTTTGATATCCCTTTAAGAGGCAGGTTTTCAAGATTGTTTTTGTAAAATAAGAATTAAAGAGGTCCAATATTACTGCCTTAAGGGACTCCAATATTGAATGTTCGAAAAGAGCTACGTAAGTTCTCGATAGTAACATATTGTTGCCTGTTTGTAGAGTCGCTTTGAATGATATCATTTGCTAATCCCCGTAATCCACAGTATCCTAATTTTAGCAAAAGAATGCTATGGTTTAACATATCGAACGCTTTTTTTTTTAATCAATAAAAAAGCCACCAACAATGCACTTCCTATCAACTTGACTAAGCAGGAATTCAACGAGTTCTACTTCCGCCGTAGATGTACTACATCCTCTTCTAAACCCGTATTGTAATTGGTATAGGACATTATGTTCATTCAGAAAGTTTTTGCAATCAATTCACCAATAGTTTTTCCAAAAAATTTGCTGAAAATAGATAGACTATATATTGGTCGAATATTGCATCGGTCGGACGAATCCCCGGGTTTGAAAACAAGAGTAATCTTTGCTATTTTGAGGCAATCAGGATATGAACCATGTTCAAAAATTTGATTTAAAAGGTACGCCAAAATATTAGAAAATTTGGTCAAATTACTTTTTATTACACATGTTAGGAAATTATCAGGACCATATATTATTTTTAACGTTGAGTTCGTTTACAATTTCGGCAACTTTAGTAACACTTGCGTATCTCAGAAAAACAGAACGTTCCACACGAGTAACGTTGTTCAAAGGATTGAAGTTATTTTTCGGTATTTTATCAGCAAGATTGGTTCCCATTTGTGAAAAAACATGATTGAGAATTTCGCAAACTTCAAAGCTGTTAGATGATTTTAAAACCATTTTGCTTCAGCTCAAAATGAGCCTCTTGTTTTGTACGTTTTAATTGCGGGGATCATTATTTACTTTTGCAAGGTATTTTTAGTTTTATTTATTTTAGTTTTATCAATTGCCATCTGTAATAGTTAAGCCTAGGGCAATGTTCAGATCAGTGCCGGTAAAAATCAGTTCATCTGCACTCAAATGAGCTGAAAATGAAGACAACCGACTTTCTTCTTGAATTTGAATTTTGAAATGACGGTATTCTCTCCGGGAATCTCCAGACATACCAGAGCAACCGCTGAGTTTCGAAGTCATTATTTGAATTTGTTCATTCGTCGATGGATGCTCATTATCGCCTGTGCTGTTGTCAATATCAATATTCAATTTCACCTAGGTGGGGATGATTTTGAGTATCAAATGAAAAAACAATATTTTTTTCTTTTGATGTACAACATGATGTGTATTTTTTTAGGATCAGATCGCTAGGTTACAATTACGACAAGTTGTAATTATGATAATAGAGGGCAGTAAGACTCTGCGATTGACACTATTCAAAATAATCATTTTGGTTGAATTAAAAATTACTTCTTGATGTTTGATGATGACTTGCAATTTTAACCAAGCTGGGCTCAAAACTACAACTCTAATGAGTAATAAAAAATCGAGTAGTCATAGAAGCATAATGAGTTGATTTGTTCGCATCTGATTTTGACATCTGAGATTTTCAAAACAAAAACAATTCATCTACACTGACTCGAAATGCTTATCATTGCATATGATAGTAAGTGATAAAAACAAACACTGGTTTAGGTTGAATACCGACTTGTTCACTCTTGGTTTTCGTACATACATTGTCCTAGTAAACTATTTTACATATTTGCTATAGTGGTAATTGAATCATTAACATTATCCCTACAATCATAATTATTCTAAAAAATATGTAAACAGATCATTTAGCTTCTTTTTGTCGACAATTTCTTTAATTAACACAACGCATCAACGCATGGGCCCAAACCCATTGAAATTGAGTGAAGAAACCACTATCAAGTTATAATTGACATCGGTATGTATTGTATCATTTCTTATGCTTTCTAAATCATCATTAATCCAAACAAAGTGATCTAAGATGTTTTTACTAGTTTACTAGTATTTGAACAAACGAAGATATACGATTCTTACAGTGTGTCTCACAATAGATGTCACCTTTTTTAAGTCTTGGTTTATTTCAACTGGGCAATTTTTACAGCGGAATTGATTGTACCCGTTTTGAGTGTATTTTCTTGACAGCTTACCGCTGAAGATAAATACGCGATTCCGTTTGTTTATATTTATCAGCTACCATGGAAGCCATACGGGAACAAGTTTTAAAATTACATTTGCAAAAGCTTAGACCGTGTCAGATATTCAATAGCCTTAAGCAGTTCGGAGTGAGTAAGCGTTTTGTTTTTCGTACCTTGAAACGATTCAAGGAAACTGGAAATGTCCATATTCAACACAAAGGAGGTGCCAGACGAACTGTCAGAACGAAAAAAAAAAGATCAAATGTTTGAGGGAGCGAATAAGACGTAATCCGGCCGTATCTGGCCGTAAATTGAGCAAACAATTTCAAATGTCTCCTGCTTTAATGAACAGGCTCCTCAGACATTATCTGGAATGCAAGCCGTACAAGAAACAACGGGTTCACGAGTTTACGGAGCGTCAAAAGCAAGCCAGGGTCCAAAGAAGCAGAAATCTTTTGGTTCGGCACGGTGACTGCGAGATTTTATTTTCAGATGAAAAGCTCTTCAGAATAGATTCAGACAGTCAGAATCAACAAAATGATCGTGTGTATGGCCAAATTCTTTCCAATATTCCAAGAGATAAACAAGCTGTAGAACGCTATCAGAATGTTTCGAAAATCATGGTATGGGGCGCCGTTTCACGAAAAGGAAAACTTCCACTTCTTTTCATAGAACCTTACGTAAAAATCAACACTGAATATAACATCGAGCAGGTTTTGAAGAACCGTCTGCCTCCTCCTCATGCTTCAACGCTGTATGGGAATAAACCATATTGTTTCCAATAGGACTCAGCTGCAGCTCACAAGGCAAAGAAGACACAAACGTGGTGCGCGGAAAATTTGCCGGATTTCATCACAAGCGAAGAATGGCCTGCATCTTCACCGGATCTCAACCCACTTGACAACTTTGTTTGGGGTTATATGCTTCAACATATAGGCCATACGAAAGGCTTACTTTAGATCGATTCAAGAAACATTTGATTGATATTTGGGAAAATCGTGCGTGCCAGCTGCAATGGGTTTACAAAGCGTTTGCGCAAAGTTATCAAGGAGGAGGGCAAGAGATTCGAATGGAATCAATATGGTTTATTTCTATAACATGTATCTTTTAAATGAACAATAAATGCTATGATTTGGTTGATTTGTTTTGCTCTAATCCCATTTTTTTTAGTGACACCTACTATGAGACACACTGTAAAGGCTTTTATAACGAACAACAACATTATTATTTGCCAAATTAATGGGAATATTCTTGTCGCCAACTAAGAATTGAGGACTAGAATTTTGAATCGACAATATATTTTCAAACTCGTCGTAAAAACGGTTAAATTCGAAAGATGGCGGTCTGCATAAATTAACTTCTTCGTCATAAGATCCATCACACTTAATTTCAACATGAATTAGATGAAGTCCGTCAATCGTAACATTCTTCAAGACATTGAAACTTGAACCTACTGTCACATAAAAGGCGAGACCATCTGATGATGTTTCCCGACAAGAAAAAACAGAATTAAATCCTTATAATTCATACAAAACACAGTTGTTGGATTTTAGCCACGTTTCTCCAACCACTAAAGATAGTATCTAAAGGAGAGCTGCCAAGAAGAGGAAGAAAACCAGGTCCGGTTGACCCAAAATTGGATCGATAGGTAGTCAACCTCATCCATCGGAACAGATCAATGTCCTCCGTCACCTCCGTCGGAATGGTGCAAAGAATCAAGAAACGCAACTACCTGAGGACTTATAAGAAGCAGAAAATAGCAAAACAAAGTCCTGAGCAAAACTCCAGGGCGAAACCAGAGCCAGAAAGTTACACAGCCGACTTTCGGAACAACCGGTTTCCTGCATATGGCGAAACATATGTGAAAGAGGACTGCAGAACGCTTCCAGGACCGCAATTTTACTCCAAGGTCATCGGCGAAGATGTGAGCATCCCCAAAAAATCGTTCGAGTTGGAAAAAAATCGCCAGAAGGTTCTCGTATGGCAGGCAATTTGTTCCTGAGGCTCCAAGTCATCGATTTTCTACACTAAAGGCACGATCAATGCCGAAGATTCTCGTACTGAGTGTTTGCAGAAAAGGATGCTTCCGTTATACAAGCAGTACAAGGTCTCTCCTTGGTTCTGACCTATTTTGGCGTCAGTCCATTACGCCAAAGTCACAGCACAATTGATGCAAGAAAATAGCGTAGATTTCGTTGAGAAAGACATCCTGTCAATTGCTGCCGGCGTCGGTGGTGTAGTGGTAAAGCGTGACTGCTACTTGGCACCCCAGTGGGTCTGGGTTCAATCCCAGTCGACGTCGGTGGTTTTTCTGAGGCGAAAAAATCTGGTCACGTCTTCCTTCGGAAGGGAAGTAAAGCCGTTGGTCCCGGTTCATATTCATGAGTCGTTAGGTAGGGTCCAGGTGGTGGAGTCGTCTTCCTGGCGTCGGTGATTGTCACCATGTGAGGAAATAGGCCGACGTAAAATAAAGATTAAAAAAAAAAAAAAAAAATCCTGTCAATTGTTCACAGTTTCGTCCAATTGATAGCTACTGGGCTATCGTCAAGTGCAACTTCAAGTAGAGTGGTAACGAGTGCAAGACTATGGAAGAGTTCAAAAAGATTTGGTCTGTGGCTTCCAGAAAATGCGACATCGTTTCATGGATCATGGAACATGGATCGTTTTGGAGTCAAATTCAAAATCAGAAATTTCTGGAAATAAAGTTGCTTTCATTATTTTTTTTTTATTCAAACTAAAAGAGCAAGACTTGAATTATGTGATACAGTTGTTTTTAGTTTTTTGTTGTTATTTTTTTTTATTTCATGAGAGTTATGATGAGAACTGAAATTGAGAAATTATGTGTTACCAGTTTGTTTTTGATACAGTCCTTAGCACAAAAAGCAGATAATATCTTGAGCCTATAAGATAAGATGTTTTCCATAAGTTTTTTTTTCTTATGTAAATAATTATCTTTGCTGAAAAAAGATCGAAGGACGGTAAACAGTTAGAAATTCTCAAAATTTGGTATGTAACAAAGTAAAGTGAAGTCGTTATTTTACCCACCTTAATTGAGGAAATGCACTCAGAAATTAAATAAGAAAAAATACAGTTCTAAAACTCAGACTCAAATAGCACAGTCGGCAAGAGGACAATTTACCAAGCCGGAAGCGGCGGGTTTGATTCCCGCTTCGGTCGAAGGAATCTTTCGAGTTGGAACTTTTCTTGACTTCCATGGAGTACTTTTCTTGACTTCCATAGTCGCTGTGCTTGCCACATAATATACAAATTTATGCATTTGTGTTGGCATGGAAAGCTATCAATTAAGAACTGTGGATATGCTTCTAGAATACTACGTTGAGAGCAGGCGAAAGAACGTCAAAGTCATCTAGAAGAAAATTCCTTAACAATATACATGTACACCTGATCGGAGCATACAATGTTCCCACTAATACATTTTTATTGATTTTGCTGAATAGGAACATTCTCACGTCGATGTCGATGTTTCGATGTCAGACAAGAAAAGTTTCCGTTCGCATGGTTCGAAAACAAATTAATGTAATGATAATAACGCTAATAACCCAATTTCAATGTCTACTCACACATAACCTAGCTGAAAGTGTCAACATAGGCTAAGCTTCTCCGGAGCACACCGTAGAAAAGGCATTTAAAATAAATCGGATTAGATCATTATTATGTGTTTTTGATCGTTTGCTTCGCATTCATGTACGGTCCCATTCGTTGTTTATTACTGTTACACGAGAGCATATGTTATCATACTCTTTTGTAAGCATAGCATGAAGTATTTAACTCAAATGGAGTACCGAAATTGATTCAGCTAATAACGACTCTCATTTGTAGGCAGATGAAGGCATTTTATGGATGGATGCCATCCTTCGTGATCCAATCATAATTTGAAGTCCCTTGGCCGTTAAAACTGTTAACCGTAATGACACAATCAAGTGTTATCTTAATGCCTTACCATCCATGAATGTAAATTCGAAAAAGCTTTTAATACAATACAAAGCCAATCGAACCTAAAATTATACCTGCAAACAATGCCACGCATTTCGTTTTATCAATTCGCAACCAAATTCGAAGCGATCCATTGCTGTACCATCTTACAAGGTTTTAGATTATCTTCTGTCATACCGCGCTTTATTATATTTTGTTTGGTGCTGCTGTTACTCGTGCAAAACGTGACAGTTTATCGTTCGGTTTTCATATCTCCAACAACGTCGCGTCGTCCGTCCTTGTCGCCGCACATCGCCTGGTGTATTCACATTTAGTCTTGAAAACACGACCGACTGAAAGTCAAGGCCAAACAGGGCGACGGTCAACAATGACGGTGAGAATGCGATGCGTGTTTGTGTCACTTCTCGCATATGTTTGCAATTATTTGCGTAAACAAAAATTCCAGGCTACTGATTTAAGAAAGCCTAATTCAATTCAACGACATAAACTCTAGAACTAAGGTGAGTGAATTTCGAATTGAATTATTTACTTCCCTATATTTTTTTACACCACTGTATATATAAGGAAAATAGATGTAATGTTGGCGTATGGATCCAATTAATTTGACCTATCAATAAAAGAAAGCTTTTTCGCAAATTTTTCGAAGATCTACGCGTTATGACATTCATATTTTTTGTATGTCGCTAATGAAAAAAAATCAAAAATGTAATGGTTGCATATTAATTACAGACAAAAAAGATGTAGGGCCATAAGGCCGAATGTCTTTAAACCGAATGCCATTAAGCCAAACGTCATTAGGTTGAAGCTTATTAGGTCCAATGGGACAGTAGGACGAATTGGCCATTAGGCCGAATTTTTGAAAGTAGAGGAATGAACTTAATATTTTATGAAATCGATCGCTCTTGGGAGATTATTCCCTCTTTAAACCATGAGAAGATCTTACTTATTTCACAACTTTCAATTTGCTAGTATACCAGCTTGTGGAAGATTAAATTCGGACTTGTTGAAATATTTTTTGAAATGAAACCAATGATCCTTTATGGGAGATTTATTCTACTTTAAATAATAATCTGTTCTTTTTGTTTTAATATCGCGACATATGTCAACAGTTGAAGTTTGAAACTAGTATATTTGAAAAGTATATTTGTATACTAGTATATTTGAATACTTTCGCCTTGCATCTTTGATTCTAGCTGTCCACTACTAGGATCCCATGATGATGGGAATATATTTTCAATTTTCAAAATATATGGGAGATTTTTCTGATGTCAATCATGAGCAGTTCTTTTAAATCTAAAAACTCTCAATATGAGATTTTAACTTGAAAATGTAGAGGGACATGAAACAATCGAATTTCCAAGAGAGATTTTCCCTTCTTTGAATCATGAACAGTTCTTTCATATTTCAAAGCTAGCAAAGTTAGCCTAACATGTCTTTTCTTTCCCATGTTGGGTATATTCATCACTGCGACCATTTATTAGATCTATTGTGATATATTCCCCGTTTTGATATTGCTATATCAGTATGCCGTATCACTATTGTGTGAAGCGATCGACATGGACTGATTCAAAGCATTTTCCCAGCGAGGTATTACATTTCGAATAAAATGCACTACTTGTCTGAGCTCTGCATTCCAAACATCAAAGGGTTCTGCAAGCCAGAAATGTACGGCTTTTATTAAAGATTGCTGTACAATGACATAGCAGGTGTTGAGAATCTTCCTTTTCTATGCCACACAATCGACACATATCCTCTTGAAGTTTTTCTATTAGCTCCAGGTGATATTTGCACGGACAATGCCCTGTTATTAAACCAGTGTGAGTACTGAGATCATTTTTTGATAATTCAAGAATTTTGTGAGTCATTGAAATGTTCGGATTTATGAATTATTTCGCTTGCCTGGTAATGTGTGTGTTGTTCCAGTTGGTCTCCACTTTTATTTTTTCCCATTTCTTGATCTCCATTCTAAGAGAACAGGCAGACACTCCACATAATGGTTCTGGTCCTATGAATTGTTGGGATGTTCCGCGTCTTGCTAACATGTCGGCTTTTTCATTCCCTAGAATTCCGCCGTGACCGGGAACCCAATATATGTTAACTTGGTTTCGACAGGCCAATTTTTGAGGTGACCTAGCACATTCCCATATAAGTTTAGAATTAAATGTTGCTGACTTTAAAGCATTCAGTGCTGCTAGACTATCAGACATAATACAGATATTTGAATGTCTATAGTTTCTACGCAAGCATAGTATAGAACATTCAAGAATTGCTTGAATTTCAGCTTGAAACACGGTTGGCCATTTACCCATAGATATTGAGACATCTACTTCTGGACCAACTACTCCTGCTCGCACAAAATTGTCCAATCTTGAACCGTCTGTATAGAAGACGATTGATATTGGACGAATATTTGGCCCTCCATTTTCCCACAAATCACGACCAGGACTTGTCACATTTTATAAGCAACTGAAGTGATATTTTTTCTCCTGCCAGTCTTCATTTTTTTATTACAAGAGAATCAATATCAATCATTTTTTAAATACTCAGATGTCCATTAAGGTCACCCACTATAAGGCGCTTTGCCCGTTGAACCCTTAATGCGCTTCTTTCAGTTTCTAAATGAACAAGTTGGTGCAACGGAAGCATATAAAGCAGAGAATCAAGTGCCATACTCGGTGTGCTGCTCATTGCGCCCGTTATTGAGAGAGCAGCCAGTCTTTGTAGCCTTCCCAGTTTATTTTGAGTTGATTTTTCTTTGGTTTTTGGCCATCAAACCCACGATGCATAGGTTATTCGGGGTCTTACAATCGTTAAATACATCCAGTGGATCATTTGTGGTTTTAGTCCCCATTTCCTACCAAATGTTTTTTTACTTATACAAAGAGTATTTGTTGCCTTTCTAACAACTTGCTCTAGATGCGAATTCCAATTTAGTTTGCTATAAAGAGTTGAACATAGGGTTTCTCGTAATCTTTTGGACAAAAAATCAATGGATTGTCAAGACAGATTTTTCCTTCTTTCCATCATAACCAGTTCTTTTTAATCTGGGACCTGACTTGCTAATCGAAGGTGGAATAAAGTCAAGCCACGCACTATATGGGACGTTAAACGATAGGTTAAGGCAGGAGATCCCGCGGTTATTGTGCGACCCATTGTGCAGGAATTACTAGCAACCAGGTTCAATCGTACTATAGAAGTCTACAATGACTGATCTAAGTGTTACAATAATGTAGGAGCAGGCGTGTACAGCGGCAATATCTAGCGGGTTTATATATAATTTGTGTTTCTTTTCTTAATGTTTATTCATTGCTTGATATGTATCATACTTGTTCAACAAACAACGAATTAGAGCGCGGCTGGGTTGATTTGCCGTATATGAACTTGGCAGTAACGCAAGCAAACATGAAACAAAAGCAAACATGAAAAAAACCGTAACAAGGAGGTTAACATGAAATCAATGACCCTAAACAGGCCCTCTGCGTCCTCCCTCATACATGCTTGTTGTTGTCAGAGTTAAGTAACATTTTTCTGTGGCTATGTTTATGTGTATGAGAAAACCAATAATCATAATATTATTCATTCCCTAAAACGAGTGAATGAATAACAAAATAAGTTGCCACAGAAATGAAAAGTGTACTTTAAGTCGTTTTCCGTAGATTAAAAGAATTAAGTTTAAAAAGAATTGCGCGATATACCCCGTCAGTATCACACCTGGTGTTAGGGGCTTTATATAAACGTCGTACGACGTGGCAGCAAAAAAAATGAGCAAAATATGTGATACTTTCACTACTGGTTCAATTGACCGTAAACTTTATTTAAACGCTTGTGTTACGAACCTCTGAGTAATCTTCATATTATTGTGAGCAGTAAATATCAATAACTTAACTAAACTGAAGTACATGAGCTTCATTTCTATTCTGGCACCAGATATTGGATCAACGTTAAACTAAACTACCTGACTAATATATGATGTAGAAGGAGATGTTCGCTCATCGCCATGAGGCACCAAAAAGGGACAGTAATGTTTGCTAGAATGAAAGATATGAAGCGAAAGTGTTGAAAGTTCCGTCAGTCTACGGTAGGTTGAAAATAGAATAGAAGTATTGAAAATTGAGCGAAAGGGCATG
Source organism: Aedes koreicus (assembly GCA_024533555.2). Classification (NCBI taxonomy): domain Eukaryota; kingdom Metazoa; phylum Arthropoda; class Insecta; order Diptera; family Culicidae; genus Aedes; species Aedes koreicus. The sequence continues at coordinate 205,777 of JAHHFK020001677.1, read as the reverse complement.
GGTAAAGTAGTACTATATATATTTTCCATGTTCACAGTTTTGATGGCAACAGTAAACAACTATCAGGCCTCGGCTCTGAATTTATGCTCTGACAGCACTTAGTGCAGGGCTGGTGGTGATCGATACTATAAAAAATAATGATTTTAAGCACTAAATTGAACATATAATTATGAAAATGTTGTATTAACTTTTGCTGTTTTTAATATTGTCAGTATTGAAGGTTTTGATATATCGGTATTTTTGGGTGTAGTATCTTCAATAATTTGATATTTGTAAACTCGAAGGAATTATTTATAAATTTCAAGGTCATGTACTATTCACAAGAATCGTTTTTTCGAAATATTTGAGCAAAAATTTTAAGCCTGATCGCAGCACTTGAAACCTACGTGTTTTGCTTTTGCTGCGTCGTTTTTGCGAAAAAAACAAACTATATTTTGTTATTCCACTTAAACTATAATAAAATGCACGTCTACGTTGTTTAAGACGTAGTGAATTTCTCCGCCCCCCGCACCCGGAGAAAAAGTTATATCAGCTTAGTTTTGTTTGTTAATGCTAGTATTGTGCCACCCGGACATAAATTGTTAATTAAGAGTGTTTTTCCGCTTTGTCGCGAGTGAATTGATGATTATTAGCAGTTTTGAATTTTGAAATACAGTCGCCCCATAACGGGGGATTTTCATTATTGGCAGAGTGTGGAATAAAATAGTTGTTTTTATAAAAAGAAACCAGCGCCAAGGAGAAAACGGCCATTTAAAAACCTTATTTTCAAATAATACTAAACCCGTGCCTGTTTTGAAAATTTTAAATAGCTCGTGGATTTCTTCCATAATACAATTGCCGGCCAATGGGTGCTAGATTGAATACACACATACCCACACATTTGAGCAAAAATGTTAAGCCGATAACAGATGCCATCTCCAGAAACAGCTACTTACTTGCAAACAGAGACCGAAATTTTCGCCTACTTGAGAAGAGAAACGTCCTTTTTCACCCGCTTGGAGAAACAGATGAGAATGTGAGAAGCGAGAGACTATTATACGCTCACAGCAGTTTTCTCGAGAAAAGCAACGGCGATTCATAATTTTCGGAGAGCATGAATAGCTGATAAATCGTTTCTTTTTCGGTGAATCCTAGATGCCGATAATTATTTTTCACTTACTTTTTGACACCTGAAAATGCAGCAGTCTTCATTTATCAATTATGGTCCATGCACCAGTTTTTCATTTATGATTCATGGCGGTACCAGTGTGCACCGGCTTGGCCTTGTTTTCGGTTTTTGCTCCTTGTATACGATCTAGGTAGCATGTTTTCAATGAAAAATGTGACATGAGAAAATATTTTCGTTGAATTTGAATTTTGGAGAGAGATATTTTCGCATATGCAAGAGAGAGGATAATGAATTATCGGCGAAAAAGGAGAGATGAAAATTTGAACGGTTCGCTACTCATCGACAACCTGCTTGAGAGAGAGCATGGTTTTCACCCAGCTGAGTGAGAATTTCGATCTCTGCTTGCAAAATAAAAAAAAAAGAAAAAAAACACACCACAACAAAAACAAAAAACACAAAAATAAAATATAATCTCCCCCCCCAAATTTTTTTTTTTTCTTCCATTATTTTTTTTCTTTTAATTTTTTATTTTTTATAATTTTTTTTTTTTTCTCAAATTACCACACAAAAACAAACCCCCAAAAAAATCACCAGCGTATTTTTTTTTTTAAATTTATATTAAGAAATATTGAATTTTGTTTTTTTTTGTTTTTTTTTTGTTGTTTTTTTTTTGTTAAAAAATAAAAAAAAAGCCCCCCCCCATCCCCCAACAACAACCCCCCCCAAAAAAACGGGGATATAATAAAAAACACGCACCAACAACCCCCCCCAAAGGGCAAAAACAAAAGAAAACAAAAAAAAAGTGAGTTTCCGTATAGAAGAAGTAGCAGCCAGATGTTGTACAGAACCTAATGAGTGGAGTTAAGTGTAAGGTTCAAAGCTTACTAATAGGTTATATTTTATTGCCTGAAAGTTTGAAAAGGTGCGGTCAACTAAGTAATTTTCTAAAGCGTTTTTTTCTTTATTTTACTGTTTATGTTTCTCTCAATTTTTTTGAGGTAGATTGAATTTCACTTGCAGTTCTCTGAAAAATGATTACTACCAACATGTTCGTATCATTCTTCACGATAGCTACTAACCACGACTAACTAACAGTTCTGGTCACACGTCCTTGAGGCGTATTCTGCATCCCACGAAGTGAGGGTTCGATTTCAGCCGGTGGAACTATTCGTAACCCAAAAATTTCCCTCCTGGTGCTCTTGATGTATTGTGTGCTGTCTGTTGTCTCTGATGATAAGTGTTCAGTCTGTTTAACCTCTGGTGGAAGAAGGTGTCAATAATCTCAATATAGTCTTCTTCTTGGCATTTTAAGTAACTATTGCTTATCAGTTAAAATGTTTTTGCCGCTTCTCAACTTAATGCTCCAGACGAGCTTCCACAATTATACAGGGTGAGTGGGAATTTCTGCCAGCGAAGAATATGGTCATACAAATTAGAAGCTTGCATGAATTTTAATTTTCAATGTATTTCCTGTTCGTTATATCTTCAACATTTGTCTTAATTTAGTTTAGTTCATACTTTTCTTCCTTTGCCTCAATTGCCAGCCGCATGCGTTGTTTTAAAGCGTCAAACATGCATGATATGTTGAGGCATGTCATTCCAAATTTTCACCAAACGTTTCTTAAAAGTTTCCACGGTTAGTCCTTTGGTATTCCCAAGTTTGCTCAGCATGTAGCCCCAGGCATAGAAATCGAGAGGATTCAAATCAGATGAAAAGGCAGGCCATTCGTTCGACGAAATAAAATCCGGAAAATTGTTCTCACATCAATGCTGTGTAGCTTTCGCCTGGTGGGACGGTGCAGAGTCTTGTTGAAAGCAGTATGGTGCATTCTAGTAGTGTTTCTTGACGAAGGGATGCAAATGGATCTTCAAAACATTATTGATGTAATATTTACTGTTTATTTTAAAACCAGGTTCAATTAACAGCAATGGAACCTTCAAATTTTCGGAGAAACATCCCCAAAACCATCACCCTTGAAACATTCTGGAACCTTTGAACAGCTAGTTTATCACGAGGACTATAAAGATGTGCTGCGTACACCCGACCATTTAGCTGAAGAAGGCACATTTTTTCGTCCAAAAATAGAATTTCACAATCACCGTACCGTTTGAGTAGACTATCTTCTGCTTTTCAGTCAAGCAATGCAACCGTTGTTTTTTTAATGGATTCAGTCAAAAGTCGTCTTTCAAAATACTCCTGATCGTTAACTGCGACATTTCCAGTTCTTTGGCCAGATTTATCAGGATTCCACGCAATTTGCTCTCTCACTCGTTTGATGGCTTCCCGATTTCTGACAGTGCGCTTACGGCCAGGTCTTGGAGGTATTTTCGAATAACCGGTTTCTGTGCACCGTTTGATGGTGCGAAAAATGAATCTTTTGTTTATTCCAAGTGGTTTCAATTTCTTTAAAATAGTACACGGTCTAAAATGTTTCAAAAACATACTTTTCGCGTCCATGATAACCACGAGTCTCATACAAATGAAAATTTTAAACAAACATGCAAGCCGTGTTGACATTTGAATACACTTTTAAAGAAAAATATTCAAACATGCTGTGATTAAACCATCCAAAGTTACACATTTAAAAAAAAACACTGACAGGAATTACCGCTCATCCTGTAACTAGGAAAAAATTCTAGCTAAGACCGAGATTCAAACCCAGCCACCTCAAAAATCATCCTGCTTTGTGTCTTTCAAAACTGAGGTAAGAAAGCAACAACATGTCTTACCTAAATGGAAGCACCGCCGCACGAGTTGGTGACGACAATAACGAAAGTGGAACAACTAGATACATCATCTGTATTCCGACATGTTAGAGATTATGTATGGATGTTTCTTTTTCTTCGAACAATTTCGGAATTATTCCACACCACACAGATTCCATTTTCCTTTCTGAAAACTGTAGTAGGTTTCCAAGGTTAGTTGTCAATGGCTTGTCGGTTTTCTGTTAAATCCAGATCACTTCGTGTTTGCACACAAATAGAACGATGGCTACAGTCTTTACAACAAATACATTTTGCACCCCCATCGAGAACATCGACATCGGAGCGTCGGATTTGAGTTTTTTTTTTTGCGCATGCTGTAGGCTGTACTATTGTCCAGTACGAGTCTATAATTTTGGATACCGGTCTATAATTTGCTCACTCCTAAGTGTTTAACAGCTACCCAGCCAGCTCCGGTGAGTTGTAATTCGAAATTATATTGATATCATTGACATGTCATCACCATCATCATGGTTCTGATCTCGTGATTCGATAATTGCGTTCCCAAGTGCAATGCAATCCCGTTATATGCACATTTGACTTTATTCCCAAACCTGGCGATGCCGAAACGATGGGGCTCAGTTTTGAGTGTATGTTACCTTATGGAATCAACAAGTCAGCAAGATCACAACAATGTGTGCTATCCCACCCAAGTCGTACGATGATGCGACGAGACACGTGAATGGGTGCGTATAATTTGATACGTCATTGCTGTTTGCCTTTTTATACATCCTTTTCTGAATCTGACTGCCTATTACGATAGCGTAAAATGAGTTTGCCCCTTACGAATTCTACTCACATTTGATCCGAACGACTAGTGAGAGCATGATAAGGAAGTGTATGTGTGGGAGGGGAGTGCTCTTTTTTGTGGCACTAGATGATGCGCTTAGAACGAAGATGGAGTTTTTTCCGCCACATTTTTTTTTGAGAAATCGGAGAACATAGTGGATTTCTTCTGTGCCATGTGATGTGATGGATCACTTCATTGGATGCCATTGAGAGCAATAAAATCACAATCTATCATTATACGCCTGATGCCGCGAGGTTAGCTGTTTGTGACAGTTATAATTCGCTCGTCAACATATAAAATAGCTAGTTGATTACCAAGTGTGTGCGTTGCCTAATCGAATTCGTTTTTCTCTTTCTTTATCTATTTGCAGGTTAGTATATGACTGTTCGATGGATTGGTCCAAGATGGACTCCTACGTATGTTTGTGAGTAGTTCATTTGGATTACGTTGATTGCCTGGTTTACTACATAGACTTGGAGCTGATTCGGAGAACGTATTAATTTATTGCAAGTAACGGTTCATACCATATAGACCATATGTTTTTCATAGTCGAACTCGCGCAAATAAGAACTCATTCATATGAACTATCATTATATGGTAAAATTTATCAATTTATTTCGAAAATTCTGAATGAGTTTAATTACATGTAGCGCCGCCATTTGATTAACATGAACAGTATACCCCAACTGTCTCAGTGTGTCAACCTTATCGGGAAAATGGTAAGGATCGAAAAATAAAACGTCTCACTTTCCATAGATACAAAAAAAGAGAACGATAGAATAAATGCATGTCATGCCTTTCGAAAAGCTTTTTTCCATAGGATTACTATTCCGCTTCTTCATAGCTTGTATTGCCTCTGTAGCCAGCGTTTTGTCGGCTCTCAATTTAGTTTTCTTGTTGTAATACCACAAATATTTGTGAAGAGTGTTCGATGCCAACATCATTGCATGATTTGTATATTTTTTGGCAAACACTTTCAGCTCACGGGAGGCGGGAAGATTTCTAACCTAAACGATTTCTCCGGGTGGACCTGGAACTTGCCGTCTTCTTCTTGTTTTTTTTTTGAATTTCAAGTTTACCGCTCATCAAAATTAGCTTATATAGACTGTTTCAGAAAGTATAAGCACACTTCCAAAATAACAAAATAGTCATGTTATTTTTAGTTTTAATAATTTTATTTGGCAAATCATATTTGTATTTGTGTTTTATATGATATTTTACTCTCGTTTAATCATAATATTTAATCATAGCCAAGACTCCTAACTTTTCCTCGAACATGACCCATTAGCTTCTGCACAGTGGTACTTCCCACCATTTTGACCACTTTTGGCCAATCTTTTTTAAATTTTTGGATGTCGTCCGCTGGTTTTATGAATTTTCGAAGCTTTGCTTTGGTTAAAGCCCAAAAAGTCTCGATTGGCCGTGCCTCCGGGCAGTTCGGCGGATTCATGTCTTTCGGCACGAAACATACATTTTGACTTTTGTACCATTCTAAAGTGTCCTTTGCGTAATGACATGGCGCCAAATCAGGCCAAAACACTACTTGACCTTCGTGCTGCCTGATCATCGGCAATAATCGTTTCTGGAGACATTTCTTAACATATTTCTGAGTGTTCATCGTCTCCGTTGTGATGTACGGACTAGATGTTTTACCACACTCGCATGTTGCCTGCCAAACCATAACCTTCTTACCGAATTTTTCGGTAAAAATTGCCTTCTCCGTTTCGGGGATGTCTTTGTTTTCGCTTACAGTATAGAATTGTGGCCGGGGAAGCGTTTTGTAATCTAGTTTCACATACGTTTCATCGTCCATTATTATACACCCAGAATTTCTACACAATAACGAATCGTAGAGTTTGCGGGCCCGTGGTTTCACGGACGCGGCCTGTTTTGGGTTCCTTTTGGTTTTTTTCTGCTTCCGGTATGTTTTTAGTTTTTCCAAGTCTTTCTTTGGCACGCATGACGTTACTCGACGAGGTCCCTAGTTTTTTCGCAACATCCCGAACGGAAGTCGCTGGTTTTCGCTTGTAGGCATCCCTGATCTTTTTATCGATATCCGGACTAACAGGACCGGATTTCCGACCACTCTTCGGCGCATCTTCAAACGTACACTGTTCTCTATATTTTCGAGTCGCAGATCGTACCGCTCCGACGCGTACACCCTCTTCCTTGACCAATTTTCTCAAGGAGAGTCCGCTCACAGTGCACGATACATTTTCGTTGTTCCGGAGTAAGACCGCGCATTTTGATAGGCAACACAAAACTGAGCACTTTTATGATGCTATGCCATTCAGGAATGTGCAAACAAAAGGACGCAGTCAAAAAATGTTGAAATATTTCATTATATTCAAAGTGACCGTTAAAATAAGGTAAGCTTATACTTTCTGGAACAGTCGTTAGTGTACTACTTAACTAAGTATTTTAAGGCTTGAGTCATTTAAAATCTAGACGCAAAAAAATCCATGACAATATTTAGTACCGTCAAACGGGGTAACTTGTAACACTCTCAACTTTAAGGCTGTATATCTGAAAATATCAAATTTATAGGAGGATTGTTAATGATCGTTTATGCGCATTACAATGGGTAGAATACAACAGGGCACCCAACACTTCGAAATTTAGTTTCACACAATCAAGAGAAACGAAAAACATAACTGTTGCAAGTTACCCCGCATATGGGGTAACTTGCAACACATGATCTGGGCTAAAACTTACTATCTAATACTGTTTCTCTTAAATGCAAACTATGATAGCTCCTTGTTTTCTGCCATTTGTAGCTGCCTTTTATTAGTCGCGGTAGTCGTGAGCTGCTCAGGGTTCAAACTTTCTTTCTACTTTCATTTTTCTTCAACTCGTGATGTTTCTTCCTCCTTTGAAAAGAATTTCTTGTTACTTCCTTTATCAGTAGCTTGTGTTGATGTTCTCTTGCGTTTCATTGGGGTATCTTCGTTGACTGGTGATAACGGTTTCAAATCCTCGATTGTGACTGCCTGGCCTGGTTCTACTTGAATCCTTTTCTTACGCTTCTGGCTGACTGCATCACTTCCGAATCGAGCCTCTTTGAGAACCCTTACAAACGCATCTGACCACGAGTCGTCAGCTTGTGAACCGGTATTTTTTTAATTAGTCGGTAGCTTCTTAAAGACCTGATAACGATTCAACGGATAAATACCGGTTGCTCTGAAGCCGGAACGCAAATTGTCACCAGCGTTTTCCATTTTGTCAATGACGTTTTTGAGAAGTCCTGAGAATTCAAACTTGGGAATAGTGCCCCTATGTTTGGTCTTATATTCCACTAGTACTTCTTTCCATTTGATTTTAAGAGGTCGAAAAAATGTGACATCTACTGGCTGGCAAATGTGTGTGCTGTTAGCAGGCAGCGATACGAAGCGGATGTTGTTATTTCGACATGCTTCGACCACCGCAATCGATAGGTGACTCGCCAAATTATCACCGATGAGCAATTTTGGAGCCTTTTTTTCAATTGTAGAGTCAGCATCTTTGAAGTATCTTAGGGCAATTTTGAAAAACCATTGTTCAAATAGATAGTTGTCAAACCATCCACTATTGGAACAGCCATATACGGTTCCTACGGGTCCGTAACGAGTCCATGTGTCGTAAAGGAACTTACTCTTGTACACCACGAAAGGGGAAAGTAACTTTTCGGAAGCTGTTCCCGCAAACATCACCGACGTACTAGTTTCAGTTGAATCCATAATCCGCTCTGCGTGCTTTGCTCCACGCCGTACGATGACTTTAGTACGACCCGGATCATCCGTCAAGTTTGTGTCGTCATAGTGGATAATAAGGTCCGGAGAGACATCTTTCAGAGACACTTCCAAGTTGTCAAAATAGCTTCCCATTTGTTCTCTTGAAACAGCAGCTGTTGCCCTCTTAATGTTCTCACAACAGCGGGTCTTCAGCTCTTTGTGCCGGTTCAGAAACGAATTACACCAATCAACCCCAGGATAATTGTCCTTGAATGGCGTATCTTTCTTATCCAACTGCTCAAGGAAGCGCTTGACAACAGATCGCATGTCCGTTCGATCGAAAGGCATTCCCCATTCAGCAGCCAGCAGGAGTCCATCCACGAGCTTTTTCTCCTCTTCCGACGTGAGCACCGGGGGTCTTCCGTATGACTGTTCCTTGTAGGGCTTATCTTTCTTCAAATTCCGGCTAATTGTAGAAGGACATAGACCGTACTTCCCGGCTGCCATTCGGATGCTTATGTGTTTCTTTTTAATTTCTGTAATTGCTTTTTTCAGAGACTCGGCCGAAAAGTTTGCATAGGTGTGACTTCCGGACGGTTTTTTACACTTTCGGACTTTGTTTTCTCGCAGCTGCAAATGAATTATTAAGAAAGTGAGGTTATAAGAATATCAAAAACTGTTGCAAGTTACACCAACCTGGTTGGCAGTGACGATAATCATTTTTCATTTATTCAGTTGAACAGTTTATCCAGCTGCCATTATGCAGTATTGCTTACTATTGTTTACTCTATATGATAGTAATGTAGTTAAATAATATGTTCTTACCGTCTTGGTGTAATGAGGCACAATTTTTTAACTTGTTTTTAGGCCAAAACCTCGAAAACTTTACTCGTGCGTTGACATAACAACAAAATGATAAACAACTTCGAACTATGCATTAAAACATTTTGTTATGTATACTCGTTTGACCGCCGAGGGGGCGGGATGTGAAAATGATGGTAATCGTTAGAAAATAAATCTATATGGGAAGCGTCGATGTGTTGCAAGTTACACCGCTGTTACAAGTTACCCCGTTTGACGGTACTCAAAATGAAGGTAATTTGTTGCACTTTAAAGGAAAAATAGCGAAAAAATTATTCCTATTCGACTTTGTAAACAATTAAAACTTTTCCTTGAATACTACTCATCATATTGGACACTCTGTTGACTAACCATCTTATTCCACCATCTCTTTATCTCTGTTGCATCCTGAGTCACCTTTCCACTCTTCTTCAACTTCTGTTTGACAATTGCCCAATACTTCTCAATCAGGTGGAAATGAAGCCAGTTGGGCATATTGATGTCCTTTTCGAAGAAATCTACCACGTTGTTTCGATACCACTGCAGCACTTTTCCACTGTAGTGGCAGCTTGCCAAATCAGGCCAAACTTTACTGGCCCATTGTGAGATTTAATGTACGGAAGAATACGATTTGCAACCACTCTTTCCTGTACAATTTGGAATCCAAAGTCTTGTTTGTCACGAAAACCTGTTTTTTTATTTTGCCAGATCATAAGCTTCCTTGCGAATTTATCGACAAAAACGAATTGACGAACTTGCTAGGAACATCACCTCGACCAGTGGCTTTATAAAACATTTGTCCGGGATGCTGCCCATAATCCATCTTCACGTACGTTTTGTAGTCCATAAGGATGCATCCTTCGTACTCTGTTCGAACTTCATTGTTCAACTTCCGGGCACGTCTTTTGGCCACTAGATTCTGCTCTAGTATCCTGTTTGGTTGCTTACTGGCCCGATTCAATCCAAACCCTTCTCTCAAACGAATCCTTCTGACGGTGCTTTGACTGGCATTGGATTGGCGATATCATAATCCGATAGCCCTGGTTTTGCCCTAATCGTTTTCACCACCTTCAAATTCAACTTCTGATCCTTAGCTCAACTACGGCGTTTGCTATGTTCCTGCCGATCGATAATATGCTGCTCACGGAAATGTTTAAGAACGCTGCACACGGTCGATTTCGTCGAAGTGAGTGTCCAAAATTAATTTTCGGTTCGCGGCTTCTATCAAGTATAACTTCCTTGAAACAGCATGAATCGAGACGAACTTTTCTGCACTGAAACATTTTAAATAAATTGCTGTCAAAACATTCCAGACTCGACTCCTCGGAGCGCTGCAGTAAAATAAACAGTGCGTCCAGATTTCAAGTGCCTCAGCTTTAAATGCTCTTTCTCAGTTTTAAATTGAGTGCTTTCAAAGTCAGATACCATTTTTGTATTAGTATGATTTTGTAGAAAGAAAAACCATCCCTATGCCCAGGGAGTCGCGAAATTTTCCTTAACGAAAAATTACCAGATCAAACCGGGAATCGAACCCAGCCACCTCTAGCATGGTGTTGCTTTGTAGCTGCGCCTTTACCGACTAAGCTAAGGGAGGACTTTCGCTGTCTCCAATTTGATGATGCTTTAGCTTTACTGATTAGGCTATAGGAGTGATATAATTAAACGACATTATTTCGATGAATTAGATTGATAGATCCTTTTCAACCATAGCGTAAGTTAATGAGAGATAGTTAAAATTTCAGAAATAAACAAGGGTGCGACTAGGACTTTCGTCTCGTTCTGCGGTATGTCATTCATATTTCGTCACCATATTGAAATCAAACGAGCAACCCTAACCCATACGAGCACACGATTGGTCCTCTTCCGAAGAAAATGTCGGAGGTAAACCACGCTCGGCATTAATCTTGGCAATCTTTTCATCAGTGTCCAGTGTATATATTGAGAGTTCAATATCATCAGAACTGCTCTCCTGAGTACATACACATTTCGTTCGCATGGATGCAAATATCTGTACAGTTGAACGAGTAGCACTTGGACTACAACTTTGCCACAGCATTTGCGAAGCGCTTCAACGGATGGATGAGCTTTCTCGGCTAAAGGGAAACATTTTCCTTCCGTATATAATTCTTTTAAAGGCTAGGCGGGTTCATATTCTCCATCACTTCGAACTACATCGGGTGGCTGTATGCGGCAAAGGTCTAGCATATGTAGCAGCTGAGAAGTAGAAGCTCTTTCTGGGGTGTTTCCAATGAAACAGATCAAAAGGTTACAAAAAGATCGATGTCCCCACTTCTAGCTCTGGGCGAACGAATTTAGTGACAGGGTTAATCGAGGAAGGGAAAGAACCTTTGACTAGTTGCACCTTTTGGAACGTGGTGTGTGGTTTATGTTTACGGTGAATTGGTACTCTCTAAGGAGATTCCTTGGGCTAGTGGATTGTTTACGGTTTGAATTTTTACTTGAAAATCAGATTAAAGAATCTCAGTGACAGATGGACTGCTTGCAAATCTGTTGTAGCCTCCGTTTTAATTTGCCAGTGCAAATGAATTTCTTGGCATTCCTAGAAAAACAATAAAATATCAAGCAAATTAACTGCCGAAACATTTTCGAAAATTTCATGATGGGCCTAATGAAAATACTTTCATAACCTGTGAGTCAGGCGGTACTTCTAAGAAAATTGTATTGATTAGTTATTGTACAAATGTGCAATTATAAGTTTGATCAATTTCTTGGAAAGTACCCGCATTTTCCCGACTTATTGAGGGTCCGCTAGTTCGACATTGTAGCACTGAAGGAGGTTTGCTGGAAAAGATTGACGGATCATACGGATAGGGAAGGTTAAATAATCTACCAAAGCTGCGATAATACCCACGATCTGGGTACAGGTTTTATCGTGATGGTCGAAATGCAAAACCGATTGCAATTGGGTGTGCAAATTGAGCCGTATCTGCAATATCAGCATAATCAACCTGCACAACCTTCACCTAGGAAGTGACGATAACGATACTTAAAGCTTTTTACGCGCAGTTGAAACGAGAATACAACAGCTAACCAAGACATGACATTAAAATCGTTATCGGAAATCTCAGTGCTCAGGTCGGCCATGAGGATGATTTCAGACCGGTTATAGGAAAGTTCAGCGAACACCAGCATACGAATGAAAAAGGCCTCAGACGCGTTCAAGAATATGTCCATACGTAGTACCTACTTCCGGCACAGCCTGCCATATCGGTACCTGGAGATTACCACAACAGAGCGAATCACAAATCAATAAGGCTGGTGGTATCTTAAAGTATGAACGTGCGGTGATCGGAAGGTGGAAGCAGCACTTCGATGAACACCTACATGTGACATAGGCGGAACATCAAAACAGAAGAAAAGAGTTCATCGGAACGGCGAACGAGGCAGATGTATCAACTCCCAAGATAAGCGAAGTTAAGGATGCCATCACACAGCTTAATAATAACAACACAGATAAAAAGAAACATTGAATTTTCTGCGTTATCTAATGCGTATAAAGGGAATGCTAGATTTGGCAGAAAATAATGGGATATTTCATGTAAGTTTAAGCCAGATAACGCCTGAATCTAGCATGTTGTATGAAAGATTGCAAACATTGCTGTATGGTGCATGAAAGATTGCAAACAATTTCGTTGTTTACGCTTCCTTTGACTTGAAATTAAACGAGGGTAAATTTTACGCGCCTGTTAAAATTCATTATTTTTTTCTGTGAAGGCAGAGTGGAACTTATAAAAATGAACCCAGAAAAGTTGGCAGACTGTGTGTACCGACTTCAGGATCTGGGATACAGAAAAGCTACCGGAGAAGTAGAAAGAGGGAGTTATATGCACAATATACAAAAAGGGTGACAAGTTGTAACGCGGTCTACAAAGTGCTTCCCTAGATCATATTCCGTCTTCTATCGCCGCTAGCAAGCACATTTGTGGGAAATTATCAAGCCGATTTTGTGTACGGGTGATCGATAACATACCAAATCTTTATGAAATAGCATTTTCCATGTTGCATGAAAAGTGAAAAACGCAACTTTATTTACTGGTAGTAATAAAGTTTAAAGGTATCAATGAAGATAAAGATCTTATTGAAGTCGAACCTACCTAGCCTCAAACTAATCCGGACATGGACGGCAATAACAAACCTCTTGATACGTTAAGCGACCAGAATAAACGTTAAAAGATTAAAAATACGAGTTCATCAATCGAAAAGATCACAAAGATTTAGAACATTGTTCACGACTTCATTCCTCATATAGAATACCATAATCTTAGCTCCATCTTAGAATGTGGAGAGCCCTTAATAACTAATTCAAATCATTTGATGATGTGCATGTTGTTAGAAGCTTCTCTTGATCTTCATGAACTCACTATCACTTTCAGAACATAGTTCAAAACTTTATTGAGCCTTTGGATCCTCAAGATCTGATCTTCAGAATACTTTGGAGAGCTTTCAATATCTTTTTGATTGATTTGCAATTGATTCAATGATTTACCTGCTGTCAGAAGGCTCCTGCGAGTTTCCTGAACATATCAATATATTAAGCATATTGCCTAAACATTAATTGAGTCAGTGGATCTTTAATATCCTATCTTTAGCATACCTTTTTGAAATAATTCCTTGATGTACATGTTGTTGGAAGGCTGTTTTGAATGTTCAGGAGATTTGTTCAGACGTTCGATCTGAACTCCAGAATATTTTGGGGAGCTTTGAAGATGCAATCATCATAATCATCACTATTATAAAGCAGTTTTTTCGTTCTAAATCGAAGTGAAAGTAAAAGTGAAAGTTCAGGAAAATGTATCTTGGCATTGCCTCACAATACCAGTCTGAAATGTTTTAGGTTGATACATGACGTTGAAACCCTATTATTTTTGTCAATGTTTTGATTATGTGTTACCACTGGAACAAGCCCCATTGTGTCAATAGCACTTCAAGATTATAAGAATCAATAGGACATCATGAGATATTAGAAATAAAGCAATGTTAGACAAGTGCAATAACTTAATTGTACATCATTTTTTGAAATTCAGACTCTACATTGATACAACTCTGGCACAACGTCAGAACTTGAATTTTTTTTTAAAAACACCTTTACGGTGTATTAGTAGAACGATTGTATATTTTTCAATTATAACGTGGGAAGGTAGTCATTCCTGCACCCTTGAGTCCATACCACTGTGGACCTTTTATTGATCATGGGGTAACGCTCAATCAAGCTCGTGAATTTTTGTGGCTATGTCATTTGCTATAACATTGATTGGAGGTACCCTAGTTCACCAGCGTTCAATACTTAAAATCGAGGATTTCGTAGAGAATTCTCCACGTAGGTAAGCATACGTTATTTAAATGTCAATTTCTTCAGGTTAGCCAAGATTGAAAGCAACCACATCATGTCATATGGCTTGATCAATCACAGAGATAAACATATCTAATCCAGAACCGCATCGAAATGCAAGTGGCTCTGGATGGACCTGCGCATACCTCAGGTGACGATTGACTAACCGCTCGAGCGTCCATGCAGTTAGGCAATTTGATTAGTCTAAAGCAGTGGTCTGCGAAATGTTGAGGCCCGCACATCACCAGCAGTTTGTAGCTACCGTTCAACCGAACGTGGAGGATAGAAAACAGAAAAAGAAAAATGTCGCCCTATGTTTGCCAACAGTTTTAAATAGTTTGGAAAATGCGTGTGACTGTATTTGATAAGCTGATTAAAAACGCGTTTTTCTATAATACCTGGTAATGACTTGTTAGTATACATTCATATAATTTGATTGCGAGTTACAAACATTATATGCATGCAGTAATAAGCCAGTAATGAACGGGATTCTGAGTGACTTAAATCTATTTCGCAACTTTTTCATCGGCAGGTGACATCAGAAATGTTTCGTCGCCTGTTAAAAACAGTAGAAGAATGTCATGACATTTACTTGCATGACATTCACTTTTGCGTGTGTTCAATTTGGTCGTAATGAAAAATGTAAAGTGTTATGGAATTAATATCAAAATACAGTACTACCACCACCGGTCTATAGACATTCAATAGACATAGAAAATGTTAAAGTTAAGGTTAAGGTCTTCTCAGGTTGAGAACTAGGTACGGCCAACCCACTTTCTTTCTAATAGTGAAGTATTTCAAATAACTGCCAAACTTTATCCATTGTGTCCGAAAGAGACTAATCGGCCGATAAGTGGCACTCTCCTCAGAAAAGGACAGCCAGAGCAGGTTTACTTTCCAATCCCAAACAAATGAGCAAATTTCGGAAACGGTTAAAACTTTTTATAGAAATTAGTATGAGGAAACCGACATTTTGGTATTTTCATTCCTAGAGACCACAATTTTGCTTGAATCATATAATTATGTAACAGAAGACGGTGGCATTGAAAATTGAAATTGTACCAACACTAGAATGCACACCAAACTAAAATAACTGCGACGTTTCTTGGCTCATCGACGAGCAAATGATTTTTTTTCATAATTTAGCGAAACAAACCAATACAATGGTCAACTCCTCAGTTTGTAATCCTTCTTCGATTAGGAAGAGTAGGCAGTGTTGACAGAAAATTTGATTTTCAGCATTCAATTCAAACCATCAATTTTAACAGCTATAACTTTTTTGGAAACATTTTAGCATTATAGTTCCTTCGGCAGAATTATAAGGCACTTTTAACATGATAAGTTACACAGCTCGAGCAGAATCGAGGATATTAATGAGAATTGAGACTAAGCTTTCTAACCGTGATTGTTGATGAGCTCAATCGCCTCGAATTTTTCAAACCATAGATTTCGAAACATATAGCCTTCCACAGTAGAAAACAAAAAAAAAAGAGTTTCTCAGAATGATTTCCATGCAAATTTGAACTTCGAATGATTCCAAACACTTGTTATGGAAATAATGATGGTAATAATGCCCTACCCTACACAGAAAAAAAAAGAATTTTATCAGACGCGTAAAATTTCCCCTCGTTTAATTGCAAACCAAAGCAACAGCAAATAACGAAATTATTTGCAATCTTTCGTACAACAGACCTTATTTGAGCAAAATATCTTAAGTATTTATGTCAAATCCAGCATTCCATATATGTGCATTAGATAAAGCTATGCCCATTTAGAATCAGGAATAATAAAATCATCTGTATCTCGGTAACGGATTGACGTACAAATAAGTTTAATACATCAAAACAAAGGTAATGTACTGTACTTTAAGGAAAAAATATCAATACAAATCGTTTCTCTTAGTTTCTAATGAAAATTCGCACTTTCTTCTTTATTCCTCCCATCAAACGCTGCACACCTCCGGAGTCAACTTCCTTGGCACATTTGTTCCACATTTTGGTCATCTGAGTCGCGTCTCGAGCCGTTTTTTCCACTTTTCTTAAGCTTCCGCTTCATTATTGCCCAAATTCTCTCGATAGGCCGGAACTGCGGGCAGTTGGGTGGATTTATGTTTTTATCGATGAAATCTACGTTATTATCGCGTTACCACTGGATGACTTCCCGGCTGTAGTGGCAACTCGCCAAATCTGGCCAAAACTTCACGGGACCTTTATGGGCTTTAATGAAAGGTAGTACGCGGTTTTGAGGCATTCTTCCTTGTACAGCTTCGAGTCCATCGTCTTATTCGTCACGAACACTTTGGTCTTTGCTCCGCAGCTGCATATCCCTTGTCAAATCATCAGTTTTTTTTTTGGCAAATTTGTCCATAAAAGCAAACTTAAACTTCGCAGGAACATCTCCTCGTGCCGTCGCCATGTAGAATTTTTGGCCAGGAAGCTATCCGAAATCCATTTTGACGTAGGTTTCACCGTCGGTGAGCAGGCATCCTTGGTACTTCGTCAAAACCTGCTGGTACAATTTCCGAGCTCGAGTTTTGGTGACGAAACATTGCTTCAACGTTCTGTTTAATTGCTTGCTGGCTCGATAAGAACGATATCCTGCTCGCAAACGAATTCTTCGAACGGTTCTGCGAGCAGCAGCGTATTTTTGTGCGATTTTATTATCTGATAGTCCAGCGTTTGCTCTGACAGTTCTCAACACCTTGTGGTTCAGCTTGCGGTCATATGTTCCACTACGACGCTTACCTTGAGGCACTCGATCCACGCTTTTTCGCTCCCTGAAACGTTTGAGCACATCATACACGGTTGATTTGGCGATTTTCATCGTTTTTGCGATTTTTATTACGGACCACGTGGGATTATCAACGTGACTGTGCAGAATTTTTTCTCTCCTATAAGCTTCCATCTGGAATAACTTTTGACTCACTGCACGAAACACCGTGCAATTTATACCACAGAAAGTGAACGCCTAGGTTAACAAACCGCTGTAAAAAAAATCTATACAATAGTGATTCCGGATTCTAACTGGAGCATGAGCATGAGCATGATTGACCGCCCACGGATGCAATTCCGTTATTGCCAGATCAGCAGTATTTGCACAAAGAACCAACAGATGATGTTTGGGACAAACATACATCTTCAATGTGTAAAAACTGGTGACCCGTTATAAAGCAATACCGGCGCCGGCCGTGCCCGAATGCTGGTCAAGTAGGGAATAGGAAGGAACATGTTGACGTGATACTCGCTTTGAAGGAAGCCGAGAAATCCTCTGCACTTCCACGAGAAATCACTGGGATGTTGGATAGTTTGGGAAAGGTTAGCAGCAGGGTTCGTTTTGGTTAACGATACGCTGAAAGTACATACCTACACTATCCGCCAAAAGCAATAGACCGCTCCAATGTGACTGAAAATAGACAAGCATAACGAAAAACAAAACAAAACAAAATAGACAAAATAAAACAGGATATTAGATATTGTCTTCAAAATATGGTAGAGATAAATTATTTGTTGCTTTGCAAACCAGCTCTCCTCGATGTCCTAGATGGCCAAGTCCTGCTGGACCCGCAGGTGCTGCCGTCGGCACTCGTCCACATCAACTCGACCGTCGCCGACGTGTCGGAAACCTTCCGTTAGTAACATGATATCTATTTCTAATACACTCTTCTTGCACCGATTAATTTACAAACTAAGCCTGCACACCGAATCAAAATTCACTTTGGCACAGTTGTGGTATTTTGCTATAAAATCTAGTTCTAGATATTGGCACTTGGTTGCAGGAAACAGACTCAATAAGAAAAATAAACTCACTTGTGACCTCTAACTTTACACGGTTGCTAAACAATACACACTATCTTCCCCCACAATACCCGCGAACGACGACACTTTGGACCTGAGCTCGCTTGAGGAAAAATCACCAACACACAGCAGCGCAATTGATTGTATGCAGTTTTTTGAATCACGCGACACGCAACCGTGATTCCGGATTCTAACTGGACAGAACTTTAACGCAAAAAACTACATGCAGTGTAATAATCACTCTTAAAGGCCTTTCCCACCAAAATCCGGACAAAGTATTTATCCTGTTTCTTAGTCAAATCACTATGAAATTGAATGAAACTTGTTATTTTCATAACCAATACATAGACAAACGTGAATCACACACATTGCTTACATAAGCGCATTCTGTATTCAACATGGCGCCGTCTGAACTAGCACGCAGGAAATCTATCTTGCACAAATATTTGGAAAATCCCAATTCTACTGTTCGATTAATTGCAAAATCGTTAAATGTGCCAAAATCCACTGTTGCAGATGTGATTAAACGTAATAAAGAGGGTATTACTGTCGAAAGGAAAGCTGGACGTGGTGGTGAACATGGACAAAGCTACACAAGGAAGAAGAAAAGAGTCTTTGCTGCCTTTCAGGCAAACCCGAAGGTGTCAACACGGACAGTTGCGAAAAAAGTGCAAATGTCAACCGGTTTTGTGCCAAAAGTGAAGTCTAAGGCTGGATTGAGCTCATTCAAAGCTCAAACATTCCCAGATCGTAACGCAAAGCAGCAAGAATCGGAAAAACACGCTCCAGAAAGCTTTACGAACAACTTCTTACAAAATTCTACTGTGTTGTCATGGATGACGAAACATACTGCTTCAAAAAATTCAAATATCCCTCGGGAACGGAATTTTACACTGCAACTAGGAAAGATGCCCCTGAACATCTGAAACCAATTTCCCTGAAAAATATCTGGTCTCGCAAGCAATATGTTCCTGTGGGCTAAACGCTGAGATTTACCGGCAAGAATGCCCCAAAAAGCGGCTCTTACCTTTACTGAGAAAACAGGCGACTCAATCCTTGTTCTGGCCAGATTTGGCCAGCTGTCATTACGCTAAAGATACAATCACTTGATATGAGCAAAATAACGTTATTTGCGTTCCCAAGGATTGTAATCCACCAAATTGTCCACAGCTCCGCCCGATTGAAACATACTGATCAATGGTCAAGGGACACCTCAAAAAGCTTGGTGGTGAGGTATCAACGATCCAAACATTTCGTTCCAAGTGGCTTACTGCTTCGAAGAAAATTGACAAGGACACCGTGCAAAGATTGATGAAAGGAGTGAATAAGAAAGTGCGCGCAACAGCTTATGGAAATAAATCCATATAAATCTATATGCAGTTGAGTTGAGTATCACATTTATCTATAGAATGAAATAAATAATATGAATAAAAAACATGCTGTTGTTTCTCAAACATATTTTTTGTATGTCCGGATTTGGGTGTGAACGGCCTTTATACAGTCGTCATAGGTAATGCTTTATTTTTTTAAGATCTTCTCGCTAAATGTATAATACTTATGTCAATTTTCAAAATGGCTGTCTCGAATCAATATAATCATAAAATCTCAAATTCTTCAAATACCGTACGTGTAAAATGCTGTCACCTTCCATTTGACGTTCACCTCCGCTAACCGGAATTACGCGACCTTTATATTTACATGAATGCACATTTTATTATGTTTTGCCTCGCCGGGCACCGATCAGTGATCTATTCTTTTCCACCGCACCGCGCCGGACCCAGTTATGAGTAACAGCCCGTACAGCTTTGCACCATCAAGAGGTCGGAGGACAACAAGTCCTCTCCAATCCGAAGCACTCACTGCTGTCGCTTGTTGTGTGGGATCCGATAGCTGGCTTGAACCCGTTTTTACATCGCCCCCTCTCGATGGAACAATAATAGGCTGATTTTTCCAATACACTGGCTTATTGCTGATGCTGGTTGACTGCGTCCACAGCCCATGTCACCGTTGAGCGTTGATGTTGTTGTTGTTTTGTTTTATGTAATACGCTCCATTCAGCAAGAACTTCACCGTACCCTTTGGCCAGCTTCGCTCGCTCCCTATCACTCAACCGCTTAGATCCGATATTCAGCTTATGTACCTACCTGTGCCCTGGTAGACTAGTTCTTTTATTATTAATTATATTCAAAATCACTTTGGTGTGAGGAGTCGCCCGCCATCGAATGGCTGTAATATGTATTGAGAGGCGACCACGAGGTTGGCAGATTTGCACCCTACCTACCGACCGACCAACGATGCTGATGATGGAAGCAAAGGCTTGGCTTGGCGAAGCTTGAGGACCCAATTTAGTCATCTGACGGAATTGTAAGCGATCGGACCAATAATCCGGGTCCCGGAGTGCGTCTGGAAGTTATGAATAACTAACAGTGCAGTGAATTGGTTGCTAGAAACCTGTTGGGGAGGCTTACTTCGTTTGGGCGTGAGTGCAGGGAGGGGGTGGTGTGATTTTGAATGCAGTGCGCTCATTCGCACAGAAAAAAAAATGAAAATAATGGAATACGTCCAGCGAAACTTAAGCGCACAGAATAATACGTGTTGGAGTGCATTGTAAAAAAATGAAAAAAAAAAAAAAGGCGCGAATCAAATCGGGTTCCGTCCCGTGACGTGGGTGTACAGCCTAATACCGTAGTGGCAAATAGAAGTGAAACCATATTACATAGTACATTAGTTAATTCAGTTGGATCAGGGGAAAAAAATCGGTTGCCGATGCAGCGAAATCCAGTGAATCGAAGGATATATTTGGAATTACTATCACCTACGGAAGGATGCAAATTTGCTCTGCTTATTGGTTGAATCGGTGCAATTTTTGAATCCAATTACTATTGGACTAAATTTCTTTGGGCGTCGTTGATTGGAATTTGATTTTATGTTCACCAATGGCTTTCGCGTTCATTTTTTTATCCTGATCATAGTGTTTAGAATACACTTCTATAATTGTTTGTTGAGAACTAATAATGTTCACATAAGGTTGAATTATGTTTGAGAAAGTCAGGAAATGCTATAACCCTAAAAAAATATTAAGTCGAAAAGAGAAACAAACCCATGTTCAGCACAGTCTAGTTTTGTAGCTACTGGGAATTAGAACATGGTTTGGCAGCATGGTTTGTTTTGGTAATAGTAGTAATATCGACTGGGCAAAACCCTCAGCGTGTGAAATTATTTATCCGTGGTTTAAGATTATTCCCTATTTTTCGGTTTTTAACCTTTGAGCACTCACGCTGTTGTACTTTGTACAACACATGTAGATTTTTCCTTACCATTTTGATGCAGAAACAACTATTCATCAAGAAACTCGTTCTATCTTCAGAAAAACGTCATGGCATTTTCATTGGTGATTATTAGTTCATTATTTTTTCGCTACTTGCGCTAGTGAGCAAGTGAGTTTCCTGAAAATAATGTATTTATTTATCCAGTCCATATGAAAGGTACCTATCTTCGACAAAGTTGTTCAGTAGTTCAGTGCCATTAGTTTGATGGAAAAAAGCTCCAAATTTGCTGATGACAGAAACTTTCTTCACTGAAAAATCCAAGTTTGCAGCAATAGTATACTTTTTATCTCCGTCTCTTTTCTTTATACTTTTTCTCGTTTATAAAGCGAGTAGGCGTTGCTATAGGTGGAAAATAGAATAAAATTTACAGCGTAAAGAAAGAGAGGAAGATTGAGAAGTATTCTGATGCAGAATAGAGTAAATTTTCTGTGCATATAATCAGAATCCCAAGATAAAGTGTATTATGGTAATTTCTTCACATACAAAAGGTCTTAATCAACTGATCAACATTGTCGAAGACTGATACATTCTATCTGGTCAGGATACCAAGATATAGCATATTGCTGAAAATAATTAGCACACTAGCGCCGCGATGTGAGATAATCCTAAACTATTCATCAATGAAAAGCCCTTGATCTGCTGAATAACTTTGCTGAAGATAATAACATTCTATGTGATCCGTACCACGAGATATTCCGTGAAGGAATGTGTCGTGCAAAGTACAACGCGCGCGTGCTCGTTTTAAAAAAGTTGGCGCGAGTGATGACCGGTTAAGGGAATATACACTGAAATATTCGAATATTATAACCGACCTAGACCAACAGAATCTGAAAAGTGTTAGTGCCATGACTGTAAATTTCCTATGACATTTTTTATAGGAAATTTACAGTCATTTAAACGAAGAATTCTGTTATGATAGTGGTTTAATTTATCAAAAAAGCATAAAAAAAAGAAATAAAACGAGTCAGCCGTTATATCAACCGATTTGAGCCAGCAGTAATCATGCTGTTAGACTTGCCCACTTTTTATTTTTATTGCTTTCTCAATGAGTAAACCTCTATTTAAATTTTTGAGTGCCACTAACAGCATCATTTCTATCGATTCAAATCGATCAAATTCAGCTCCTTAAGCTTGTGCTTGTCAATTGAAAAATTGACTTGCTATTTAAATAATAAAAAACTACCATCACCCTGGTTTTTCATTTGAATGAAAACGATACATGCTTCAACCATTAGTTTTTTAGTTACTGTGCTACAATATTCATCGTATGCTGAATCAAGAGATTGAATTGCAAATATATGACTTTCTCTAAATTGTACGGTTTGCTTACGATTAGTACTAATAACAAAGACAACTAGAATCGTTACTTGTTTATTGTTAATTGAGATTGATGTAGGAACATCTTCTCTATGTAAACATTACATTACAACACCTAGGAACCGAATGCCTTACTCGTATCTTTGGTTCCTTTTGATACGATTTTTGTGAGAAAAAAAAGCCTTTTTTTAACCCTTATGTGATCGACAGGGTACCCGGGTACCTGGGTTTATTTTAAAACAGGAAGCTAAAATTCAGTGACATCTTAATAAAAGTTGGAAGGCAACTTTTTTGCATAAAAATATTGCGTATAGTAGCAAGGGAGGCCGAAGGGGGGGACTTCGATTTTTTTACCCCTTAAGTGATCGACAGGGTACCCAGGTACACACCAAATTCAAATGATTATAACTCTGGTAATTATTAACCGATTTCAAATCTTTTGGCACCGTTAGATTTAAAAACTCATTTGCTTCAGAGACATTATCAGCAATGACCATTTGAATTCATCTGGTTCCTGTAAATCCGGGTTTCCGGGGCTGTGTTCCGGTACGGAGACACAATTTCAGAACATCTATTGAATTTCCAGGAATGGATGTCAAAATCTTTGGAATAATTCCTAGAAACTACTTCAATTCTATTGTGGGCCGTATGCCGACTTGTTTCTGGAACGGCCATTCTGTAACAGGTTCCCGTGGGGCCTAGAGTGGTCATGAACATATTTAGAAGGAAACCCTGGCAATATGGGTATCAAAATCCGTGAAATTTCTCCAGTAGGATATTTCTCAATATTTAGTGGCCATCTGATGATTTTTCCTCGGACCTGTCAATCCGGAATAGGTTCCCGTGGGGCCTAGAGTGGCCATGAACATAATTAGAAGGAAACCCTGGCAATATGGGTATCAAAATTCATGAAATTTTGCCAGTAGGCTATTTCTCAAAGTTTAGTGGCCATTTTATGATTTGTCCTCGGACCTGTCTTTCCGGAACAAGTTCCCGTGGGGCCTCAAGTGGCCATGAACATTTTCAGTAGTAAACCCTGGCAATATGGGTATCAAAATTCTTGAAATTCCGCCAGTAGGATATTTCCCAACGTTAAGTGGCCATTTTATGATCTCTAGGAGTGGACAGTAATTTATTGCCAGAACTAAGAGAATTGGAGAGAAAGCATTGATAGTTCAGTTTATAGTAAACTGCCATTACTCTAAACGGAACTATCAATGCTTTCTCTTCAATTCTCCCATAAGAAGATGACATGATTTTTTCCCACCATCTTGCATTCTGGATAATTAGATTTACTGAGTCACTTTGTTTATCGGCTGACATCAATACTGGCAACGAAATTATGGTCTTTTGAGGCAAGGCAAACCTAAATAATATATACCTATGTTCATCGGCTGGCATCAATACTGGCAACGTAATAATGGTCTTTTGAGGCTTGGCAAACCTAAATAATATATACCTATGCATCTCAACTAGTTGAAGATTTAATATTTTTGAGAAACTCTTGTTTGTTTTCTTGCTATTTCAAGATTTTCCAGGAGTTTTGTTAACAATTCAATGGAAAATTAAATGATATTTTGTTGTTCTATATTTTTGCTTTCAAGTTTTTTTTAATTTTCTACAATTTCTTCTTAAACGCATTTTCAATAAAAACGGTGGATTGCCAGCTGTGTTTTTTTTTTAAAGTTTATGTCTAAAATCATATGTGCTCTTTTTACAAATATGAGTTTTGAGTCGCAATGATATCTAGACCGGTGAAAAATAAATCATTTTGCATACCGAAGAAATCTGCAAAGCTTCATCCAAATCGAAGATGGTTGTGTCTATTTTGGCTATTTCCGTCAACTGGTATTCAAGATTTACTGTAGTAAATGCTTTATAAATAAAAGAATGCATATTGATTTTAGTTGACCCCGCTTTCAAACATACCATCGAGTTAACGAACTGAAAATTTGCTGCGTCAGACTTTTCAAGCTAGTTAATTCCGATTTTTACTTGTGGAAAGAAGCGATTGATAATCCACAATCAATCGCATATTCGTATTTGGAAAACAGATCCACTAGCCAGGAGTTTGGTGTTTCATTTATTGCAGCCTTTCCTGAAATAAATCAGTATTTGTTTGGTGCTTTTTCCCCGTGGCGAAAGCTAAGCCAGCCAGATTAATTTGCTTATTTTGGTTTCCACGCATCAATTTACCAACTCGTGTGCACTGAAAACCACGCTTGTGCAAAAATTGTACATTTTATTGAAAAAAAAAAAGAAAATTAAAGTGTATGTGTTTTTTAGATTGAAACTTAACATTACCGATTCTTTCTGTAATTGAAGCGTTTATTCAGAACTTATCGAACATTTTCAAATTATTTGCATAGATTATTAGATACCAGGCACAACTTGAAGTGTTCGGTTCCAAGTCTTGTTTTCGGTGTACGAATAAGTGAACAAAAAACATTCTCCTCGTAAACACCATAATATGTATTGGATAAATTTCAACCCCACGCACTACGGTTTCGAATACGCCAAATCCGTCTCCATCATTGCTTTATTTTTTAGGTTTCCCTCTTCTTCTTTTTTGCAAATCACTACTCTGCAGACAACGTTGTGGGTAGCAGAGTATAGTGATTGCTTTCAAAACAGCCAAATCCAATATTTCCATTTGTCGGTGTGAAAAGCATCTTTCTTGCCGGTTTTTTTTTTCTCGCCTGTTGCGTTTATTCGTTGCCATAATCCAAGTCTCTCGGACTTGGTAAGTAGAAATTTATGGTGTTGGATTCACCGGTGGGAGTTAAACCGTGTTGCAAATAAATATGGACGATAATTAAAATGTATACACAGGATCAACTGCGAAACATTGAGCCGACTGGTTTTTTTTCGGTTGCTTTTGGTCATGGATTCAACATTATTGAATGTTGATGCACGCTGTTTTCCTGCTCACAGCGACTACTTTTTGGGAAGCCAAAACTGCAGTGTTAATTGGTAAAAAGTAAAACCTATAAAAAAAAACTGCTGCGTTGGCAAAATATGCATGCTTATACTGGTCCGGTGGAAATTTATTACATCCCTGGCTGCAGGCTACATCTTTGAGGTATGGTAATGAGCTGTAGAACTGAAAAGAACCGCTGACAGCTAGTGAGATTGATGGGTCCAAACTGTTGGTATTATAGTTTCGCTGTTTGACTTTTAAATAGGTTGAAACAAACGTTTATCATCAATTAATCGAAACATTTAACCGATAATGCAACACTGGCGTTCCAAATTGTTTGGGTCCCTCCCGGGTCGAAGATCAAGAGGTGAGTTTGAACTGCAGTTTACTCGACGCCGCATTTAACGCACCTTGGTTACGGGCAGAGCACTTTGATTGATGACTTGCGACAAATCTCGCATGTTTTCAATGGCACCTTCAATAGCACATTCACCCGTTTCGTATGAGTGTCACTTTTTCCAGGTGTGATGGCTGATTAGCATGGCTTCGGGAAATTAACCAAGTTTCGCTGCTTTGGAAAAAAATAAAATATATATATAGGGGTCTTAGGGGTATTATGGGCACCTCTTGCGAATTTCTATGTTCAACACATTAAATAACAATTAAATTACAAAGTATATACTCAATTACATGATTCTTTAATGCACCACATGTTTGGTTAGTTAAAAGTTAGAAAATTATTAATAATGTTCCGAAAAACCGCAATTAATAAATTGTTTGTAAAGTTTGTAGGCTGTGCACGATCGGGGCATAATGAGCATCCTACTCCATTAAAGATTATTTAATTCAATAGATGTATAGATTGCATACAATCACATGTACACAGATTAACACACATAAACAATCAACCAAATCAATCATATAAACTAGTGGGCCAATAAAATCGGCTTTTCGATTTTCCAAAAACGAAGATTTCGTCTCCTTAATAAAAGTCCCCATGCAAAATTTGAGTTCCAGCGGACTTCGTAGTGGACCTCCAAGGGAAATTTTGATTTTTTTGACCCAAGCATTGGAAGCTTGCGAAACCGATTTTTTTTTATTCCAAATGTCTTAGAAATGCATGTAAATCTGGTTCTATCTCGAAAAAAAATTTGAATCACATATTAAATGTAGACAATCGCTAACGATTACATAAGAGATGTTTCAATATTTTTAACTTCAATATTCCATTCAAATTCCATTTTTTATTTTAATTTATAAAATTTTTAAATGTGGACTTTTCCCGGAATACGTTTTATCAACCGGCGCACATTATTCTCATCCATCGTTTTGGCAATCTTATTCCACTTGGTTCTCAATTCATTGATGCTTTTGACGACACTGCCATTCAGCTTCCTCTTCATAATAGCCCAAAATCTCTCTATCGGTCTGAGCTGGGGACAGTTTGGTGGGTTGAGTTCTTTCGGTATAAACTGAATCCCGTTGGTTTCATACCACTGTAGCACTGTTTTACTGTAATGACAGCTTGCAAGATCTGGCCAAAACATGACAGGTTCATTGTGGGATCTGATGAATGGCAATATTCGCTTTTGGAGACATTCCGTTCTGTACAGCTCTGAATTAAATGTCTTATCAGTGATGAAATCCTCGGGCTTCCTACCGCAGCTACAGATGCCTTGCCAAATCATGTATTTACGTGCAAATTTATCTGCAAACACAAACTTCAATTTGGCAGGAACATCTCCCCGAGCCGTAGCCAAGTAAAATTTTTGTCCCGGTAGCTGTTTGAAATCGGCCTTTCGTAGGTTTCATCATCCATGAGGAGACAGCCATTGCATTTTGTCAACACCTGATCATACAGTTTTCTGGCACGGATTCTGGCCACATTGTTCTGCTTTTGATCCCTATTTGGTTGTCTACAGGCACGGTATGACTTGAAGCCTTCCCGGAGACGAATCCGTTGCACGGTACTGCGTGCGGCGCGAAACTTTTTGGCCAAATCGCGGTCTGAGATGTTGGGGTTTGCCTTAATGTTTTGATGACTTTGTTCCGCAGTTGATCCGTCCGACGCTTGCTTTGAGGCATGCAATCCGACGACAAAGTTTTTCTGCACTTTTTCAAAACACGCTACACGGTATTTCGGGGAAAACCCAACACTTTAGCAAATTTTGGCCCAGACCACAAAGGGTTTTCCAAATGAGTAAAATATTTACCTGCACTTAGTAATTCAGAAAAAGCAACAAAAAAGGACAGAAGTGCCACTAAATCATTTAGGCCTGTGCCAACAAATAATGTGTGATCAGCATTAAAAATTCAGGATAGGCAATAATAGATGAGCAAACATCTTCAGATAATCTAATTGTGACCGGTAAATCTATCAAATAAAGCAACAGCTATTAGTATATGTGCTTGATTTCCGGTAAATATGGCTTGATTTCCGGCAAGTGATATAATTTGAGCACTAAACTACTCGCATATGTCTTGGATTTTTATTTGATTTTTTCATTGAAATAGTAAAATGAGCAATAAATAACTGAATAACCACAATAAAAGAAAACCTCAAATGTCCTTGGTAGCAAATACAGTTCAAACAAAAACAAATATTAAATAATAACCACAAAAATAAAAATAAAATCATTCACAAATTCAAATTACCATTTAAATATTTTTTTTTATACATTTTTTATCCTATTCATTTTTATATATACATTTTACAATTTTCATTAATTACATAATATTTTATTTTTATAATTCAATTTTTTCATTTTTTTTTAATATTTTATATCAATTCACAATTTCCTAACCGTATTTATAAGTAGTGACCATATTAAATGATCTTCTTTACCAACAATATTTTTTCCATTCAAGCGACAGTCTTATGGTTATTGGTAAACTCAACATATCATTTGATAAAAAATATCAATTGTAGAAGCTCAACAACTCTTATTTGGAATGTATACGTTCATTAGTACATTTGCAAAAATACTCATTGTCTATTGCGCATTATTGAATATTCATTGCTCATTTTATATCTTCCATATGAATTTTTTCAATTTGTCCTAAAACACATCACAACTTGATATGGCTCATTCCCATTTGTTTTGCATCCATTTATTTTCTGCTCTCTGGAACCCATTCAGTTTTCAAATGATGTTTTTGAATATTTCATGGGAAAGTTTTCACGATATCAAATTATTTTTGAATTTAAAGATGGGTAACTGTATCTACTACCTAGGACATTTGAGTTTTTTTTATTGTGGTTATTCAGTTATTTATTGCTCATTTTACTATTTTTATGGGAAAATCAAATAAAAATCCAAGACATATGCGAGTAGTTTAGTGCTCAAATAACATCATTTGGCGGAAATCAAGCCATATTCATTTGCACATGTACTAATAGCTGTTGCTTTATTTGACAGATTTACCGGTCACAATTAGATTATCCAAAGATCAATTCTCATCTATTATTGCTCATTCCTAAATTTTTAATGCTGATCACACATTATTTGTTGGCACAGGCCTTAATAATTTAGTGGCACTTTTTTTCATTTTTTATTGCTCAATTCTTTCTTTTAATTGATGATTAATTATGCTGCCAGTTTTTTCGTTTTTTTTCCCCCCACAACAAATAAAAAAATAAAAAAAAAAATAAATAAAAAATAAGAGATCTGTGCGTGATATGTCTGTCTTTGGTGCGCCCGCGGCGGGTGGGAAATGGGGGATCCCCGCCTACCTTGTGCGGGTTTTTTGGTGGGCGTTGCTTTTATTTGCTCCGGTTGAGAAAATGCGTTTCGGTACGCTCGGAATGGAAGATGTGGCCGAATTGGAATTGGAATTCCATTCTCGCTTATTTTCCGCCACAGAAAGACCTTCTTCGAAAACTTGGTGTGGGAGATATATATGACGTCAAAACCTCCTTGCTGGAGGACGTTAAATAGCCCTTCCAGTCTTTGCCGTCCAGTATCAAGTAGGTCTCGTCATCCATTAAAGGGTGTCCACTATGAAATTGCCACACACAAAATTGATTCGCAAAATTCGAGTTTTCATCCGATTGCCATCAAATTTTCAGGGATTGAGAAATAACTATTAAACTTCATTTTACCATTTTACCATTTTACTCGTATTTTATTTACAGTCCATACGCAAATGCCCGCACCTTGGCCTTAACCCCGGCCATAAGATTCTGCACAACCTGTGAATCAACCGTTTTTTGCATGTAAACCCATACTTTCTTCAGTTCCTCGACTGTCTTCACTACCTTAGGTCGTTTAAGAAGGTGCTGCTTCATAATCGCCCAGTACTTCTCGATGGGGCGGAGCTCCGGAGTGTTGGGAGGGTTGAACATTTTCGGCACGAAATTGACCTTATTGTCCGCATACCACTTCAGCACGTCCTTGGAGTAGTGGCATGAGGCCAAATCCGGCCAGAAGATTGTTGGGACGTTGTGGGCCTTCAGGAGAGGAAGCAGCCGCTTCTGGAGGCATTTTTTTATGTACACCTGTCCGTTCATCGTGTCCTGGGTCACGAAAGGTGCACTCCGCTTCCCGCACGTGCAGATGGCTTGCCAAACCAGGAATTTCTTCGCAAATTTGGACATCTTCTGAGTGCGGACATGCTCCAGAACGCTGAACTTATCCTTGGCCGTGAAAAACAGGTTGCCGGGGATCTGTTTGAAGTCGGCCTTCACATATGTTTCGTCGTCCATGATGCAGCATTCAACTTTCGTCAGCATGTTGAGGTACAACTTCCTGGCACGGGTTTTGGCGGACTTGTTCTGCTTCTCGTCGCGATTAGGGGCCTTTTGTACCTTGAACGTTCGAAGCCCAGCCTTAGTTTTGGCCTTCTGGACAAAACTTCGGCTTAGGTGCAGCTTCTTAGCCACATCCCGAACGGAGGCGTTCGGATTTCGGTTGAAGGCCCCAACTACGTGGTTGTGATTTTTGGTGTTGTACGGAATACTTTTTCCTTCACTTCTGGGCTTCCGATCGGTGGTCAACCGTTCCTCGAACCGCTTAATCACTCGCGACACCGTGGAATTCGCGATTCCCAACGTTTTAGCGATGGAACGATGCGAGAGATCCTTGTTCTCGTGATGAATGCGCAAGATTTTATCACGCACGAGCTGTTCTTTCGACTCCATTTCCGCGAAATGGAGTCGAAAGAACATAATGCACTATGAACTAAATCCACCCAAATTTTCATTAAGTTCTACCCAACGGTTAAAAAGTTAGAGCAATTTCATAGTGTGGCAATTTCATCGTGGACACCCTTTATGACCACGACGTCGCGGTTTGCCAGGAAGATGTTTTTCGCCAGCACCTTCAGCCGTCTTTCTGGGTGATTGCCTGCTGCTCAGACACGGCCGGCCTCGACTGGCGCTTCCGCTTAACAATGTCCATCTTTCCCAGGTAACTTCTTTACCGTTGCCGGTTACCGGTTACCGGTTCCACCAACCTCTCAGCCCAGACGCGGAACGCTGAGGCCACCTTGTTTCGGTCTTCTTCTGCAGCTTTGCTGTACTCTACGGTCGCGCAGCACTGTCGGGCGACCAGAACCAGGCTTCCGTTCGACGCTCGAGCCTTTCTCCAGAAGGAAGAGGATGTTGTAAATGCCACATCGACTATATACGAACAACGCCTCACAATGTCCAACTTATTCGCTCCGGGGTGGAGCTGGCAGTATGAACAAACCATCGAGTGTAGTTGCTTGACTGTTTTCGCCATGGCTGCAGTAAATCAACTATTAACGCTCATTTTTTCTATACCCAACAGGGTTGCAGCGATTAGCGAAGCATAGGTGGATTTACCACCAGGTTTCAGGGTAATCGTTTGTAAAATTGCTAAATCCACACCCTTTTTATAAAAAAAAAATGCACACTTATGGTGAAACTAATGGTGCACATTTCGCCCGGTGTGCTCATCAGGCCGTATAAATAGACCAAACGAAATTTATCATTTTATTAAAGGATACGGGACGGGTCTTAAGCAGTGACATGAGGATGTCCCAATGGGCGGGAAGAAGAGCCCGCCCTCTATTCACAAGCTGTTAGCAATGAGGAGTTGGCATTCCCACTCCCCCCATCCAGAGTGCTTCAATCGGGTGCCCTGATGGTCTCTCCCATTCCCATGAAATATTTTTGTAATAGTGTATATATTTATGTAAACGAAAAATACTACAAGCATTCGCATCTATTATATATGATCTTCATTCGGTTGATCCTGAAATGCAAGAAATGTTGTAAAGTGTTAAAGTGTAGAGTTCTGTGGTTCCGCGCTTAAGCACGTTTTTGTTTGTTTTCAGCAGTACCAGCAATACACAAAAATCTTGATTTGAGGTATCATGAAATTACCTTACATTCACAAAACTAACATTTATACATTTTAATTTACTGTTGCCATGGTCACTGTTTGCTGCTTGATGCTGATTTTATAACAGCAATCCGCTTTTATTTTTGCTAGCCTTACAGTTATTGCTCCTGAATTAGGATAAAAGGGAAAATTTAATTGGAAGGGAGTTAAAGACAAATGGACATAAAAAAACAATAAGTAATGTTTAAATCATCTATGAAGTAAAATCAATGAAACAATATTATCCAATATAATGATGGTAAAGTAATAACAAAGATTGAACTGTAAAATCAGACATTAGCCAAATGGCACACAGTGCTGCATGAATCAGATCAGCTCAGATTTGGTAAAATGTCCATTTGCCAACCGGAAATGAAACATACATTCAGTAATAAGTGCAAAAGCCTACCACAGATTCCGTTGCAGCTTCCTGTATTCAAGGCACTAGATACTTCTAAATCATAAGAGGAGAAGAAAGGATCAGAATGATAATTGGACATATAAGACATAATAATTAAAAGTATATATAACCTGTCAAAAGTGCAAGTTTAGGACTCAATCAAATTAATCATGTTAAAAATCAGCAAAATTGCTATTTAGATTTCCTTTTAACAAATATTCACGAAGACTTTTGTGTGACCGAATCAGTTACTCCATTATGGAAAAATGAAGCGTTTCACACAGCTATTGAGTTATCTATATTTGTACTTGAAAACAAAAGACCCGACGACTGCGAGTACGAAGAGATCTTCCAATACCACTCGGCAAATTATGAAAAAATAAAGCATAGGCTAAGCAGAATAGATTGGCAAACGATTTTTAGAAACGAGGAAAATATCGAAACGACAGTAGATGTCTTTTATAAATTACTAGTTGAAATTATACATGAACACGTACCTGTGAAAAAAATAAGGCGGCAAAACAATTCAAAGCATCCGGTTTGGTATAACCAAGAAATAAAAAAATTGAAAAACCGCAAACAAAAAGCTCACAAAATTTATAAAAAGTATAGTAGTAACGATAATCTGGTCACCTATTTTAACATTTGCGATCAACTAAATCTAGCTACTGACATTGCTTTTGAAGAGTACAATTCGAAAACTGAACGTTAAATAAAATGTTGTCCAAAAAATTTCTTTAGCTACGTGAAAACTAAATTGAAATCCATCCAAAATGCATCTGAACGAATATGTTGGGGATAACTCAGAAAAAAGTTGCAACTTATTTGCAAGTTTTTTCCAAGAAATTTATACCACATTTTCGGAAGAAGATCGTGATCGCGAATATTTTGATTTCTTCCTAGAGTTTGCTAATGATGTTAGTGTCAACAGCGTGAATGTACAAGACATTAGAGAAGCATTGAATAAATTAGATGTATCGAAAGGATGTGGACCTGACGGTATTCCACCCGTATTTTAAAAAAAAAACTTAGCGTTAGAATTCACAACTCCATTGTTTTGGCTTTTCAATATGTCGCTTGAATCTGGCTTTTTTCCCAAAGCATGGAAGAGCTCCTACCTAGTACCAATATTTAAAAACGGCAAAAAATCTAACATACGCAATTACCGTGGAATTGCCATTATTTCATGCATTCCAAAGCTTTTTGAAGCAACAGTTAATGAAAAGCTGTTCTATCAAATCAAAAACAGGATTACTAAAAATCAACATGGGTTCTACAAAAGACGTTCAACTAATACAAATTTACTAGAATTCGTTAACTACACGTTGATTGTAATGGATAACGGAAACCACGTAGAAGCTCTCTATACAGATTTCAGTAAGTCATTTGATCGGATAGACATTTCCATGCTACTATTCAAATTACAAAAACTGGGAATTGAGCCAGGTCTTCTCATATGGCTCAAATGTTACCTAACTAATCTACAACAAAAAGTAAGATCTAAAGGAAAGGAATCAAATCCTATTCAAGTCTCCTCAGGTGTCCTCCAAGGATCCCATCTAGGCCCTCTTTTGTTTATTCTTTTCGTAAACGATATTTCATTCGTTCTTAAAACTGTAAAAGTCTTAATATATGCCGACGAAATAAACCTCTTCCTAGAAGTAAGAAACAAAGAAGATTACAAGATATTTCAAGAAGAAATACTTATTTTCTATACTTGGTGTAACAAAAGCCTTTTACAATTAAATGTTCAAAAATGAATTTTAAATTTTAAATTATTTTACAATACTTGAGGATCTGGAGGACCTGAAATACATCATGCAAAAGACAGTACATCCCAAATTTGACCTCCAGGCACACGATCCTCTGTAGGTGGAAAAACTACTTGATGTGATATTTCCACAATGGAAGCTCGCTTGACCAAGAATCCCTATTGAGCCCTTGCGGCACGACAATCCGGCCAGTTCAGCGCAAGGGTTAAGGATTCGAATTGCATTTCGTACATAAACTAACTACATTTTATAAGTGCGATTCCGTGCATGGGTGAGATGGCGACATGAAATGGGCCAGTTCACGGTTTGCTGATAACGTCAGAATCCGCTCTCGAAAACAATCAACCATAACACGCCGATTGCTATGATCAAAAACTCGTTTACTAGCACTTAGTGTTCTTTATATTTTGAACTGTTATAAAACAAGACCAAATAATATAAAACCGCTGAAAATTGGCCTTATGCCCCTAATACCCCTAATGACGAAAATATATTTTATGTAAATGAGATATATTTAACACCACAAAATAAAAATATGATCACACGATTCCCCTCTAGCATTCTATTGTAGACTCTCTTTTATAGATTATTGGTGATATCAAACCTGATGAGCTAATGATTCGCCAGTACTAGGTTTTCATGTAAATTCATCGTAGAAAGCTTGAAAATTCAAGTATATCTAGAATGTTAGGTTGGGTTTCTTCATTAGAGAGACTTTCAGCCTGTAGCTGGTTCTTCTCTGTGAGTGTATACAGAAGACAATTTAAAGTCAATAAAATCCTCACCACAAACATCCTAAGAAAGCAACAAGAAGTCAAATAAATGCTGACGGATAAATCACCTGTTTGATAAGCACCGAAGCGTGGAAACGGAAAAACCTTGACAGACATTGTATTGTATGCTTACACTTGAAAATTAATTATATACCTTTACGCCGCTTGTCTCTTCAGGTATTGATTTTCCCCTACCATCATTTCCGTACCATCGCCGACTACGCAACGACGAAGCTGACGGACGGCGTATAATAAGAATCTCAATCTCGAGTACCATTGTAGAATTAATTTATCCTTAAAGCAATAGATGATAGCCCAGCCAGCAGTTCTGACTGATAAACACTTAAATTATTCGAAACTCCCATGGCGCGTTTTACAGTATTTCCCCACAGTTTGATATCAAAGGCACACCAAACTTCGCCTAAACCGGAAAAACTGTGGCAAATACCTATTCATTGGTGTCCCTTGTGGGGGATTGTGGCTTTGAAAAAATGTTGCCCGTTGACATCGACGCGGGTAGGGTGGATCATTTTTTTTATATGAGGATGTATGTGTGTTATTGCTATTTGGAAGAAAAAGTGCTCTAAAAATAGGGCGATTTGATTTACACTATTATTATCTGGTCGTTTTCCTTGGCCGCACGAACGACGGTGAGGTATTTTTGGAAGAAAAAAACCTAGGGGGCACGTTCCGATGCTGATGAGTTGAAGGGGACTGAGTCGAAATGACGCAAGAGGTGGGGTGATAGATTGCGTTTAATTGGAATTTGTTCTTGACACATTTACAGCTGGCTATATTTAGGTCGGCGCATTAATTTCCTGGTAATCTAGTGTTTGGATTGGTTGTTAATGAAACAGCATTTTGAGGGAAAAAAAAGTTTGCTCCCTATCCCAGAGACCGTTCAAATGGCTGGTCATTTGCTTTAAAATGGATCAAATTAAATGTTGACTAATTAATAGCCCGGTCCATCGTTCGTTATAAAACTCGCTGCAAATATATCCTATGGCTATTTGCGCGTAAGTTGCCACATTCAGACTAATACATGATATGTATAGGTTGTTGCGAATCATAGAAGTCACTTCTAATGATACAGAGAAGGTGGTTCTGTCTAGTGCAAATATGATCCAATTAAAACGGCACACTCGTTGGCCTCGGAGCACTAATAAAACATATTAGAAGAATGGCTATAACTGCTAAAATCGTAGCAATTCGTTGTCAGTTCATGTGTGAGCCATTCCATTCTGCTAGCCACTAAGAATTAAAAAACTGATGCGTAAATATATATAGGCAATTTCTGAGGAATATTTTTGATCTTGATTCCAAGTAAGCAGATGATTTAATGAAGCAATACTTGTTTATTACATATACACCCTCTTTTCCTATTTGAAAATGCTTAAAAATCACTTTCTTCTGTAAAAAATTATAAAAATAAATAAATATTGGCTTATTCTAATTCACGAATCTTCAGTATGTGTGGTAGATCACTACTTCGGCCTAATCCTCCATTGTTGATTCATCGTGCAGAAAAATTCAAATTTTCCTATGATCGTTATCAATATTACTAAACATTTGGTACGATGTACTTAGGTCAAGTCTTCCACAGTGTTAAGGATATTTTTTTATTATCCTTCAAAATGGGCCGAAGGGTATCAAATTTGTATAAAACGTTGTTCATTATTTATTTATTTATTTATTTCGTCAAACAATCAATCGTAGACTACATTAATGTTCTTATATCGTATAATTACATAAAGTATTGACATTTTTTTTCAGTTTTGTACGAGGCATACTAAGGTTAATCATTTCACTATATTGATTATAAGCATTCATCTGATTTAATGGTCCGAATTTAGTATAATTTGTACGATGATGATCTAAAGCGAACAAATTTCGATTACGCAACATATGAAAGGAAGGGAAATTGTGTCCATCCTAACCTACGTAGTGCGTATAATAAAAACTGCTTTTGAATTGACTCTATATGCTCATCGTGCTTTTTTATATGAGGTGACCAAACAACACTGCAGTATTCTAATATTGACATCACAAAAGAAATATATAAGGATTTCCATACTCTAATTGTTATATTTGTATTCTCCGAACGTGGAGTAACGATTATGATGTAGAAGGAGATGTTTCGCTCATCGCCATGAGGCACCAAGAGTAGACAGTCATGTTTGCTAGAATGAAAGATATGAAGAGAAAGTGTTGAAAGTTCCGTTAGTGTACGGTAGGTTGGAAATGGAATAGAAGTATTGAAAATTGAGCGAAAGGGCATGGGTAAAGTAGTACTCGAAACAAGGACGTTGGGATGTTTGGCAATGATAATCTCCTTCTACATCATATAAGGATTTGATTGTATAAGGGTCTTGGAAGTTGTGGCCAAAACGTTTTATGAAGTTTAGCATATTGCTTGCTCTATGAATTAATGTGTAATAATGATCCTCAAATGTCAATTTAGTATCTAAAATTATTCCTAATTCTCTTATTTTATCACATTTTTTAATATTTTGATTTCCAAAAGATACTGATATACTTGGTGTGCTTCGTTTTCGACTATAAGTTATAAGATTACATTTTTTACATTTAGTTCTAACAAGCTTTTACAACACCATATTTACATAAAAGTCCTGGATTTATATCATCATCATTTCTTATTTCAAAAAACAGTTTCATATCGTCAGCATATATAAGAAACCTTAGATTTTTATAAATAAAAGATATATCGTTAACATATAAGATAAAAAGAAGTGGACCTAAGTGTGAACCTTGAGGAACACCAGATGTGACTTTAATAAGATTTGATTTTTTATCATTGAATCTAACTATTTGCTGGCGATCAGTTAAATACGACTTAATCCAATTGAGTCTTAACTCAATTCCTATTTTTTTTTTCAAGCTTGAAAATCAACATAGAAATGTCAAGTTTATCAAACGCTTTGCTGAAGTCTGTATTAGGAGCTTCTATGTAATTACCTTTATCAATTGCTTTCAATGAGTAATCAGCAAATTCGAGCAGGTTTGTAGTGGTGGAACGTCCCTTGAAAAAGCCGTGTTGTGAATTCGTTATTTTATGCTTGACTTGATTAAGCATATTTTTGTTTATAATGATTCGAAAAGTTTTGGAATGCACGATATTATTGCAATTCCACGATAATTTCGAATATCGGATTTTGTGTCAGATTTGCATATTGGGTTTAAGAAAGATTTTTTCCATTCTGCTGGGGATTTACCGGATGCAAGTGACTTATTGAACAACCAAAATAAAAAGGGATGTAAATAAGCTCAACTGACATTTTTTCATAAATATTGGCGTAATTCCAGCTGGCCGGGGACCTTTAGGGGCATCCAAGTCTTGGAGACCTGACAGAATGTCATGGTGATGTATGTGAATTATAACTACATTATTTGAACAATCAGGAAAGTATGAATAGTATTCAAAATCACGATCATTGTCCGAAAACTTCTTGAAGTTTCTTGAAAAAATGTTGCGGAATGATTACAAATATCTTCTGAATTATCGCCTTCGCTTTCATTCAAAGTTATTTTTGATGGAAAGCTACCAGATTTTAGTTTAGTTTTTACATAGTTGAAAAAATTTGTTGGACATGACTTGATTTCATTTTTCGTTTTCATGTTCACGGATAGGTTTTATGGATTTGTGACAAAAAAACAAATATTCAAGAATTCAGGGTTGCCAGTTTTCCGGGAGAAGTCTAGTTGATTTTTCTAAGATTGCCTCTGATATTTCCAACATACGCTACTAAAGAACGGAGCATTGTAGAATACTTCATTTCTCTTAAATTGTAAGAAAATTTTCTCAATAATTTATGAAAAAAATATTCTGAAAAAGCATTCCCTAAATTTTTTACGGCGGAAGATAATTGCAAAGCAAAAACCGTGAAATCTGTGTTCTTACTTCGTTTTTTTTTAAACTGGTGTTGGATTTCTTGAGATGTTGCCTTGTTTTCGAATAATTTGGCACTATTTATATCTGTAGTCTTCCTAGTTCTAGGCTTTAAAAATAGTGGCAAAATTAATAGTTAAAAAATGAATAGCAGTAGAAGCAAAAATTATTGAGTACGATTAATACTTTGTACTCGACATTTTGGCTCTACGCGATCTAGAGTCTAACGTTAATCTTAGATTTTAGTTTGATTAACTTTAATAATTTAAATGAACACTTCACTTGATCACTTTAAAAAAAATAAAAAAATAAAATTGAAACACTTTGTCAAACTATCACCAGTAAACGCGAGCAAATTCCTTTAAATTCTACTACAAATGCTTATCTTTTGACAGATAAGCCTAATTCGTCTGCGACTTACAGACTTCTTCAGTGTCGGGTGCTCCGATTTAGTCGAGCACTCGACACTAAAGAAGTATGTAAGTCGCAGACGAAAAAGGCCTATCTGTCAAAAGGATTTAGAAGAATTTGCTTGCGTTTACTAGTGATTGTTTGAAAAAGTGTCTCAATCTTTTATTTTTTATTTTCCTAAAAGTGATCAAATGAAGTGTTTACTTTAATTTTCCAAGTTTTCCAACAACAATCGTTCTACTAATATGCTCGTTAAAGTGTTTTTTTTTTTTTTAAATGAAGCCTAATGTTTATGTTTTCAATCGTTGATGATTGTTTGTTTTTGTTTTCTAAAACTTTGAAATCAAATTGTGCTATTCAAAGTACTTAACATTCTAATACAACTATTTTGTGAAGAATGTTCGAAACTCACATTTTATTCATCTCAGCCAAAAATTGTAACTCCCTCCATCTTTTGAGCATCCAAGTAACACAAAAAAAAATCTTTTTCAGAAAAAAAAATGATGAAAGCTTGTTTTATAAATGTATTTTAAAAGATTTGCAAAACACGTTACGTAATGAGCGGTTTGCATCTCTAATATTTTATAAGAAGATGGACCAAATCAGCCTGCTCAGAAAACAATTGACCTGACAATATTTTTTTTTTAAGTTAAGTTAAGCAATTAATAAACCGAATATTGTTGTTTTCAAAAACAGTATTGCATACAGTGATAATATATAAACAAGAGAAGATGTTATAAATAGTTGAAAAAAATACTTTGGAAATTACGTTCCACCAACCAACGCGTTTTGCAAAACATATTTCACCCCCCCCTCTTCCCTCTCCCCTCCCCCTCTCCACCCCTTTCCCCCTTTTTTCCCCTTTTCCCTATTACCTAAAAAACCCTCACCCTTTTTTATTTCATTATTTAAAATTCTTCCTCCCTTCATTTGCTCCCATTTTTCCCCTAATTCGTTTTCCCATCTTTTTCCTTTTTTTTTTCTCCAATATTTACCACTACACTGTTTACTATAATTCCTCACCATTTCACCACTCCAATCAGATCGGGGGCACTTTTCCCCCCTTAGGCTGATGGTATACTGAAAGCGTTTGGAAGCGTTCACGCGAGCGAACGCGTTCGCGTCAAAACACTTTTGATGAAAATATATGCGTATCGCGTAAACCTGATATAGCCAACGCGACGCGATGCGGTGCGAACCGGCTGCCAAACGCGTCTAAGCAGCCCGAGTGGTGTTTCGACGCGTCTAAACGCTATACGCTATTATGAAATAATAGCGACTGAATAGATTGTTCTTATTTTTGCAAGCAGTATGGAGTTGTCGAAAAATGAATAAACTGGTTTGACTTCGATAAGTGAAATCTACCTAGATTTTTGGTAAATGATTAAAACAACAATTTTTCGTCAGTTCAAAATGGCGAACAATGGAAATGAACTTGTGATTTTTAGCGCAGTGACACAAAAATTATTTTTTCAAAATAAATCAATTATAATTGTCTTTTCGTAATCACTTTTATATTGAAGAACTAAAGATCCATGAAATACGTGAAGAAATTTCAACCCAATAGAATTATTATGGAAGGTAATAATTTATATGCGTAATAAAAAAAAAGCATTCTTAAAACACAATTGGTTTTACCTACTACTCTGATAAAAAAGCAACAATTAATGTGTCCACACATAGATTTTTGCAATGTGCTCAACAAATGACAATTATGTATAATCGCACATACCTCGAATGTTTTTATATAATCACTATGTGCGATCGCACATACTTTTCAATAAGCAATAAATTTAATGTGTGATACTACGGAGGTTCTGTTTAAGTGTGAACACATGAATATTAAAATGAATATTAACATGAATATTAAGAATCCAAGGGTTTGGAAGGATGACTCTGTAGCAAGAAACCTTTAGAAAAAGTACAGTGTATATCAGTTGAAGCATTAAAATTATGATCTGATTAATTACCTTAGGGTGACAATTAGCCGTTCACAAGGGTAAATTTATTCACGGTTCAGATTCGTCCTATTTTTCATAAGCCTGCCTTCGATCAAACTCAACACCATGTCAAACGTATCTATTGACATTCTGGTGTATGATCGGAACTTGTCCGGGTATTTCCTCAACTCCGGATAGAGCCGATGGAATTCTCCATCCCTTCTTCTGTTCCGATTAATTTTATGCACTGCAAATTCCCTTTTATTAAAAAATTAAATCAATTGTACGCGGGGAGGCAAAATATTCCTCGTCTGACGAATCCATCTCGAACACCTCGAATAACAACAAAACAAGTCACCTGCACCACGCGTGTTCACACTGAACACGCTCGGCCAAACGCGTGATAACGCGCGTTCACTATGCCATAGGTCGCGTTGCGCTTCGCTTTTGATCAATTCGCTTTTCCGCAACGCTTCGCTTCGCGCCGCTACGCGTCTACTATACCATCGGCCTATATTCCGAAGTTGAATGACTTTTTAGAAGTCAACCATACAGAATCTAGAAGTATAAATTTTGCAGTTTTGATCATATATTAGTTTATAAAAATTCCTGCGCCTATTAGTTTTAGGTATGTACTTGTTTTCTTAATTCCTCCAGTTTGCTACGACCATACTGCGACGTCTGTGCATTTTTCAACAATAATACGGCAGTCATACTCTTATACTCCAACGAAGTAGTAAACATTTCCCTAAGAAAATACACCACCACAGGATTGAGAATCGAACCGAACCGGATAATCAAATTTCTCCATCTTTGCGACATTTATGATATATTCAATTTCTCCATTCGTTTGTTAATTTTTTTATTTGTTGGTTTTTAAGTTCCGATTTATTCAATCAACTATATCTGTAATGGGACTTGAGGTCAGCCAATCCTGAAGCAACAATCATGTGCTTGTACTTTCAAGGAAATAGTTGATAAAGTCAATGGCTTTAAATATTTACGTATCTAAGATGCAAACAGCCATCATAATTTCTTAAAAATCCGCATTTCCTTGTTTCGTTTGAAATCAAGCTAATGTTCAAAATGTTTCCATTTATTTTACTCACAGAACCGAAAACAGTGTATTCAATGTCATTATAAGTAGGGTATGTGTCCCTAGACTTAGCCTAATATGCAGCCATCGATTACATTTTTTGTTATAACTCATAAAGTAGTTGAGCTGGAAGCGATATTCAACTAGTTAAACACTAACTTAGATAAGTTTTATACAAAGTCTTGTATTGTGTATGATGAATGTTACACAACTCATTTTATAAAGTCAAAAACTTTCGGGGGATATGGATGTAATGTCAGTGTATAAGCACCAAATTGGGTCTAATCATGGATGCAACTTCGTCCTATGCAATAGATCAATTATTAAATGCAGTCTTCAAACGAATTTTTGCTTCCGATTTGCTGTTTTAAGACGTTGCCAGCTGTATTCACTGTACTCAACACATAATTTCACAAAACGAATTATGATAAAACTACTTTGAAACACTTAAATGATTTTCACATGTGATCTATTGGCCATTCTATCTTTAAAACCTAATAATTCACTCTATACAGATTTTGCTGCATAGGTTTATGTTTCAATGAGCCATTTGCAAAATATACAACCGCAAACACATATATTTCCATTAAAATTTTACCAATAACAACATTTTTATTACGTTATTAATACAACAGGTCATATTTGGGAACATAGACAAAAATATGTCCCTAATATTAGGTCTACAGTTTTCTTGTTAAATCATTATTATTATATTTATGTAAACAGTTAGTTAATAATGTGAGACTATTATCTGTACATGTTGGCTGCATTACTCGGTTGATTGGTTTAATTTATCAAAATTTAGAACATCCGAAGATCGTGGAGATAATATGTTCAGCCTAACCAGTGAAATCGTGGTGTCTAAAAAGTTAAGGAAATCGAAAACTAACTTGGAAGTGAACAACTATAAGTTGATTGATAATAGCTCAATTGCTTCGAAATTATTCGGTCATCTTGAATGCAACATAATTTTGTTGATTATCGCTGAATTCATAGGCGTAGCCAGGATTTCAAATAGGGGGGGGGGGCGAGTTTTTTTTAGAGAGAGAGAGAGAGAGAGAGAGAGAGAGAGAATTACATCGTCTCCAACCAGTGGTTGCACATACTGAACAATTAACATTAACGGACACTTAACGGACAATACAACGCCGGGTGGACCAGTAGAGTAGGGTCATTTTCATGTTCCGACAGATGGAGCGGGAATGGAGCCCCATTTATGTGACATTACGCCTGAATGCGGGTGAATTATCTTCTCTACTCTCACCCAAAGTATTTGACAATACCCGT
Organism: Aedes koreicus; assembly: GCA_024533555.2. Classification (NCBI taxonomy): domain Eukaryota; kingdom Metazoa; phylum Arthropoda; class Insecta; order Diptera; family Culicidae; genus Aedes; species Aedes koreicus. The sequence goes on along the minus strand of JAHHFK020001677.1, from coordinate 161,923 downwards.
CCGTTTCTTGCAACACGATTAAACAATTCTAGGCTTGTTCTGGAATAAATAAAAAAACGATTTTAAAAACTTTCGATTTTTCCCATGTTTTTAAATCAAACCACATTGAATGCCAAACATTTAACGGGTCATGTTGGATTTTTGTATAGAATAACCACCGAATTTGTTTGCAGTTTGTACTGAAAATGTACTTTTCATCCGCGACCCTCTCACCCAAAGCAACACATAAGAAACACCGTTTTTTACTCACCATGCTCACACCGTTTGAATAGATTATATTTTTTTAATGGTTGTTCAAATAATAAGTGATTAGCTTTTAACAAACATACATTTTGAGTTTTGTTGGTTTATAGCTTATGGTTTGTGTCCCCTTTGCTTACCTTTAGTATAATTATTTTATCTGATCTTTTCTAAACAGGAACATCAAACATAACCTTTTAAAACGACGTAAGTAACAAATGTAAGCAAGCTGTGTTTTTTGTGCTGAATTGCTGAATTGCTGAATTGTTGCTACTTGCATTCTCAACACACGAGTAGTTAGTAAATAATTTAAGAAATTTCATTCATCAATGACGAAAAGAAATTCATATGCGTTCCAACAGCTATTCCTCAATATTTTAATAATAATTTATATACACTGGTGCATCTGCTTTTTAAAATTTGAACCGATTTATCTGATATGATCCAACTGAAACACGTTCTGTCGAAACACGGTATATGTAGCAATCATGTGTATCTGAGTAGTATGAAACGAAAACGGTGTATCATTGAATTACATTAAAATTGTTGTTCAAATTCGAGAAATACAACCATTTTGCATATTTTTCTATTCGTGGTTATTTCAGCTGCATGAAAAAACATTCGTTTTGTTTTGTTTGCTTGTTTTTTTTTTAATTACATGCTGGAAAATATTATACTTACCTTTGAAAAACTTTCGAATGTCCATTTATGGTACTTCTGGATAAAATGAATCAAATAACTGCTTTAGACTGCTTATAATTAAAAAAAAACCGTATGTATTTTACCCGATGATTCGTTTTGTTATGAAGGTTCTTCTGTTTATAAACACGCGCAAAACCATCGCTTATTCTTCCGGTCTTCCTCTAAACTCTCCACCGATTGCCTGTCGATCTGCCAAACTTGGAAGAGTTATCTCAAATTATAATAATCCGTCCAATCTATCACAAAACGTTGCGATTGGTTGAGCGGACTGGAGATAATGAAATCCATTTGTATAAGGCCAAGTCTCTCCCGGTTGGTATTAAACCGATGAGCATGGATATCAATAGAAACATAAAGTTACCAGAAGGCACAAAATGCATCTACGGACTCTTATTTTTACGAAATCCCTCAATTGCAATTTTTAATGGATTAGCATAGATTGTTCATTAGACACTTCAACTTGATTGATACAGTTATTAGTTACAGTAGTGCAATAGATTGTAGAATACAGTAGTAAAAGTTGTAAGTTACGAAAAAAGAGTTTGGTTCGAGCATCGGCTGTGAAAGGTTGTGTCGATGCTTTATTACGCACTATTTTCCTATCGAGCATGGCGCGTTTCGTGTTGTTTCGGTTATCTATAATTCGGTGTAACGAGTGATCGAGTGAGCACAGTATGAGAACAACAAAGCGTCTCTCAAGCGTTCATAAAATTATCCTTGTTTTCCTAACGGAAAACCACCATCACACTTTGTGAGTGGCTCCAATAGCATCCTTATTATTGGTTTAACTCAGATCAAATCGGATTTCCAACATTATAAAAAATCACCTTGCTTTTCCAATGAAAAAACACCATTACACTTTGTGTGTGGCCCCAATAGCATCCTTACTGTTGTAATCGGTTTGAATCAGAAATCGGTACTAGTATTTAAATATTTTACTAAACGAAGCGTGAATTCAGCTTATTGTTTACCAAAACGAACCCTGCTGCCACCCAATCTTGTCATCCAAAATCCCAGTGATTTCTCGTGGAAGTGCGGCGGTGGTCTCGGCTTCCAATAAAACGTCCAAATAAACGTTAACGCATTCCTACCCTTTCCTTATTTGACCTGCATTCGGGCGAGGCCAGCGCCGGTATTGCCTTAGTTGGGGATCACCAGTTTTACACATTGAGCATGTTTGCATCATCTGTTGATCTTCTGAGTAATAACAGCTGAACTGGCAGTAACGGAATAACAACTTCGGGCGGTCAATCATGCTCATTATCCTGCTCATGCTTATGAAAATGGATAAATTATTTGAATAGGATAAGACAACTGCAACTTCTCGCCCTGACTAGCTTCTCACACGCTGAATCAAACTGTAAGATATGATCAGCATATATTCTCAATAATACGAAACTACAGTACCCTAAAACGGGGAAAGCGGGGTAACGGGGCGGTTTGACCCATGCCATGAATAGTTCAAATAAATATTTTTCGTTGATACTTTTTCTAACTATCAACTGTGTTTCTTAATCTAGTATTATTTGGCTTCTGAAAGCTATAGCATAGGTTTGAATATTCAGTTTTTGGATTAACTGAACATTTTATTGAGCATAGCTTCTTCAACTTTCAGCTAGCGGGGAAAAAATCAATCAATGCTTATCTAATAGCTAACATTACAGATTAAGAGATATTTCCCTAGTAGCACATTTGTTTCAACCCAGTAAAGGTGACTGCTCTGTGACTCAATTAAGTCACAATAGAGCTGCTGAAACCAGTTTTGACTGTTGTGTGCTGCTTGGGGTTTTTAGATACTTTAGGCTACATAGGTTGGGTTCTAGGTTAAAGGAAAAATATTGTAATAAAATTGTTACTCGTTACTATTTAAAAACTATTATATAATTACAACTTTTTTCTCATGGATGTCAATTTTTTACGCTTTTTTGCTACAACTTGTTACAAAATCGAGGCAACTTCGCGTAATTTGGCTTTTTTATTTAGGCAAAGGAGCAATCTGACAAACATCCCAAGCAACACAAAATCGTCATATTTGGTTACAGTGACTTGATTGTGACTTAATTGAGTAGTATTGGAGTAACATCAACTGTATTGCAACAAGTTACCTTGCAACCTCCTAGAGATAAAAAATAAATAATAATATATTGAAACAAATAATAAAATTCTAAAAATAAAATCAAAACTTACGGCCCCCCCTGCCCCCCCCCTGGCTACGCCTATGGCTGAATTAATCACATATTTGGTACATAGGCCGAATGAAAGGCCTAGGCCAACATTACATTCCGTTACCCTAATTTGATAATAAATTAAAAATCCTGCTATTTACCAGGATGGTTATAATGACGCTACTTAAAAAAATCTTAAGTCTGTTAATACCTTAACGTTAACTACCTTAATGTTAACTTTTCTCGACAACCATTTTTCCAAACTTCAAATTCAGTGTATTTTCTAGTAATTTCACTGAATATATGCTTATCATAACATGGTCATTGAGCCTTCATTTAGTTACGTTTCAACTATCAAAGCATCCAGTTGTCATATTTTTTTTCATTCGAATCACACGCACGGTGCCTACAATAGAACAACTGTTTGACACAAAAATTTAATGGAACGATTACCGAATAAAACAGGGGCTTCCGACAATAGTTACACTCACTTGAGAAGTTTGGCACTTTCTGCGAACACTTTCAAGCAGTTATGGATAATTCTGTCGATAGGTTGAGGAGCAAGGAGCAAATAATTGTGAGCGAACAAGATCTTCAGATGTGTGCACGGCTCCAAGACTCTGAAAATATATCCTGCACGGTTCGATCATTGCCTGCCTAGACCGGATTACTGAAACGTATGCAGTGGCTATAAGGGGCTTCTCTTATGGGGGCTTACCGCGCAGTTTTTCCAGTATGGCTGATTTACTCTAATAAGCTCATTTATTTTTTAGTTTTAAGGGCCTAACCTGCTGTGGTACATATTTTTGAACAGCTTATGCCAGATTTGCATTTGTATCTAACCAGATGTTTTCCTAAAATTGTTGACATGTTGATAGTTCTTCTACGATACCTCAACTACCAATTAATCGTTGATTATATTTATAAATCTCAATTAAGGAAGTCTTGAATAACACAACATTCATCATATTTAATGTGTAATTCAATTTAGCACTATCAACTATTACGAATGTCAACCTCTACCGTATAATAAGTAAACAACTCTAGTGAAACATGGTTATTCGAAATATTTTATCGGTACATTCTAACCGCGAGGTTTATGTTAGAATGTAGAATGTATAAAGATGAGGCACAAATCTCACTTTTGAGTTGGTATACTCAAGAAAGCGTTCTTAGCCCTATTGCGTGAACCATGTGCCATTTCCAAACTGAGAGATATATCGGAATCTTTTGATTAATACGGGAAAATGCCAAAATAATCTTGATGAAATCCTAGGTATGCTGAGTTTGCATGAAGAGCGATGATAATCTACACAGTGTCTTGAAAGTGTAGATTTTTAAGCTTCAAGCTTTGGACAGGGCACAACAAGTGTGTGGAAAGGTTTCAACCCATTTTCAATAAGTGGCCCATCCAAAGTTATTATGCATAAGCTCTACAGACCTTATCAGCTGAGCCAGTGATATCATTGTTCCACAACTCGACATTTCCTCGACAAACTTCTCCCTTAAATGAAAAGTGAGTCACCTACTCAAACAGTAGAAATCACGCACCGTGGAGAACCAAACACCTCTTCCAACTGGGGCGTAAAACACGCAGTCTACAATGACTGTATAGACTCTCGAGAAAGGATAATTTATATACAAACAAAGTGCCTTCGCTGATGGTGGTAGAATTTTCCAAATCGCAAACATATTTCTAATCACATAGACTCACAATTGTTCGCCACTCAACAATCTTGTTAATAAGGTTGGATACTTTGCACAAGCGAGTGACAACGACAACGGTGCTGGGAAGTCATCGAAGATAATATTCTTATCATGTCGCACTTTCCGAGTGGTTGTCGCACCGGGCTCTGATAGGGAACGACAATTCAGAAGCTCATGTCGCCAGAACCAGTACAGGAACTTTCCAGTCAAAACAGAAGCACCTACCGGTGTGGTATTACAATTCTTCAAATTAAATTGATACTATCTAGTGCGTAGTGCGGAGATCTGTTAAGACTTCCGCCGTTCCACATCGAAGATGTGGGGTTTTATGGCGGGAATGGTGGGCTGACACGAGCGTACAACAAGCTGATATCTAGTAGTGCTCATGGAGGAAAGTAAACATGAGATGGGTTATCAGTGACTTATTCTGCGTAGTGGTGAGTAGGTTGTGGCACAGGCTTTTACCCAGGTACTTTCGATGAGAGCGATCTGAAAAAGTTCTATTTTTAAACGAATCAACAAATTGTCAACAACTTTTTTTCCCACGGGAAAACACAAAAACATTGTGAGGCGCCTGATTAATGTAAACGTTTTATTGCGAAATCTAACGGTAGAAGAAGAAACGGGTTAGTATTTTCCATTTGATTTCACTGCTATTTTTGCATATTCTTGCACATGCAGTTTACAACTGCATTGTGAAGATTTTCCAATGCCTTTTACTTGAATCTTAGTGCAGGGTTTCGAAGAACTTGGCATACGGTATTGGTCAAAGATAGGTGAAACTGATAATGGAATTAGATAAATTTTACTTTCTAATTTTGATTTCTGTTACTCCATGCGTAAAACTGACGATTACAATAAACTGTAGGAAATATTTTAGACTGCCGTATTCTAACAGAGCTATCAATATGTGCTTTCTCTTTATATTTTCGTCAAGTTTAGCAAACTTCCACTTTCCAAGCCTCATGTTGATATGAGAGTATTTCCTTCAATGCATGGAAATGATTTTTTTTCCTTTTCTAAGTGGAAAGATCAAAATTACATAGGATATATGTTCCCATCTCATTCCATCGCAATAAATCCGACTAAAAAAAACAAAGGATTGACACGCAAAAACAAACAATATACAAACTAACAGCGAAGAAGATATGTAGGTACAATGAAATGATAAAGAAACAGCTACCTTATTTCTTTATTTTCGTGAATCCATTTTTAGTAAAGACTGAACTCGAAAAAAAAAATCATTTTCAGTCGGTTTTTTTTTCAATCTTTAGGGGAACATTATGATGAGGTTTCATTGGTTTATTGGATCTCCTATCCATGACCATGTTTATTCCTATCCGTGAGACCGCAAGAGGGGCTCGTTGTATATTTGCCCATTAATGGTATCCGTCGTGATGTATGCCTGGCTCATCTCTCTACACCCACAGATCGCCTGCCAAACCAAGAACTTTTTGGCAAATTCATCCATCTTTTTCCTTACCTCCTCAAGAACGGCCAAAAATCCTGCCCGGGTATCTGCTTTGTCTACGCCTTGATGTAAGTCTCGTCGTCCATCACGACGCACCTCGGTTTCGTCAGGCACTCTAGATACAGCTTACTGGCGCGGGCTTTGGCTGCGGTGCTTTGATTTCCGTTTCGGTTTGGTGCCTTCCTGATCTTGTAGACGTTGTAGGCACGTTTCATCGTTTTTTCGACAAACCTGATGGAAACCTCCACCTTCTTCGCCACCTCGCGGATCGAAAGGTTCGATCAACGCTTGAACAGATGCAACACCTTCATGCCTTTACCGGATCAGCTCTCTTCTGTTTTCTGCCGCTGGTTCGTCTGGGTCACCTTCCATGACTTAACCATCCGGAACACCGTTAAATGATGGAATCCCAGGCGTTTACTGATCCCTCTGACTGGACGCAGTAAGATTTTCCGCGACAGCGCACATTTTTTTTCCTTGATTATCGATCCACTCGAATACCTTTTTGGGTATTTTCGTAACTTGTGCGGGGGTGAGATTCGAGCTCGTGACTTTGGCGTGAGAGGTATGGATGTGGTCGCCCCCTGCCACAGCGCACGTATTTTTTTGGCGGATCTGCTCTTGTTCCGATGCCATCTCGATAACCATTTACCAGATTGTGATGAAATCATGCCAACATAACATAACAGTCTATGCTAGGATCAGTCAAAATGTCGTCCATTTTTACCCATACTCTAAAAAGTTAAAAGCTAATTATTGTATCTCCATTTTTTCGAGTACAGTTTTTTTTTGACATACTAACAGAAAGGGAAAAAAACTAGGGTGGTTCCAAGAATTTCTAATTTCGTATAACATACAACATAGAGGAGAATGGGGGGAACAAGACCCCCTGTACGGTAGTTTTGATTGCTACATTACCATTGAAGATTGTGATGACATTTTTTGCACAGTGGCGAACGCTAAATTATTATGTTGTGTACGGGGGCGACCCCGGCGTAGTGGTTAGCATCCATACCTCTCACGCCAAAGTCACGAGTTCGAATCCCACCCCCGGACAAGTTACGAAAATACCCAAAAGCGGTGTTTGAGTGACTACGACGGGAGATGAACCAGCCCGAGGCTGAAAATCTCGATAATCGAGAAATAAATAACACATATTATTTTGTGTATAGATAGTTCAGTTTTTTAATGGTGCAGTTTTCCTAATAATTCGACCACTTCACGGCCGCTTTTGAACTCTTCATACCATTCATATGCTCTGGTTTCACAAATACAAAAACTTCTGATGTACAAAACTGCCAAACAAACACTAATTCTTCGATCACGCTCAATTTTTTGTTAACAAATGCCAGTTAAAGATGTGCCAACTTTAAGAAAAAAAATGTTCGGTCGAAAGTGGTTTATTTAAATTACAAACGGTTCCTGGTTCTTTTTGCTCACAGCGTAAAATATGATGCTCCGTTGTACATTAGCGCTGCGTATTGGGGAGATTCTGAACTTCTGTCAACAAAAAGTTTCTCAAAAAATAGCCTTCTACGGGCTAAAATCAGGTGACATTCCATGTCTTATCACTTGGGTGATGATTCACTAACATGATTTTACTTTTGCCTTTTTTATGCTAGTTTTGATTCATAATAATTTCGTGAACATCAATATGGTAATACAGAACAATCGAAAGATCAATATTAATCTTTTTTTTTGCATCTATCACACCCTAATATCAAGAATGAATAGCATAGATTGTTCTGTAGAACCTTCAGATTGAAGCAGATATTAGTTACAGCAGAAAAAAAGTTTGAAGAATGCAGTTGTAAAAATTTAAAAGTTTGTAAAAAAATATTTTGCTTCGAGCGCCGATGCTTTATTTAAAAATGGACTTTTTTCGGATGGTGATAAAAATAAAGCTAAGACAGATAATTGCTTTTGATACATTTCCCATGGAAGTTAATTATTTAAGCTTACTTGTAAAAAAATATCTACGCCCTTCCGAGCGGCCTTCCGGCAGTTAACCGGAACATTTGCCATGACAGACGGAAACATGCGTGTAGGCATGTTTTTGAGTTCTTTCTTCGTTTTATTTATCAATTCCTCCTCAGTTTTCGCGACAAAATTATTGAAGTAGATCTTACGCTTCAGGTTGGCTCAGAAATTTTCGATGGGAAGCAGCTGGGGGACATAGGGCGGGTTCGCTGACTTGGGTACCACGTCGATATTCAGCCGCTCCATCTCCTCCAACGATCGCTTCGAGTAGAGGGCCGACGCCAGATCCGGCCAGAACACGGCGTCTTCGCCCTTATGGTATTTCTTGATGAACGACGCAACTTCCGGCAGGCATTTCGTACTATAAATTTCCCCGTGCACGGCCAGTCCGGAGCGAAAGAAGAGCGGCTTTGACATCCCCTTCTCGCTGATTGTCAGCCACAGCAGCACCTTCTTGGGGAACTTGGTGTGTAAAATGAACTTCACCTCGGAGCTCACTTCCTTCGTTGGGGAAGTAAAATACGAAGTGCCCTGCCAGTCGTTGCCATCCAGGGTGAGATAGGTCTCGTCGTCCATCACCACCGCCACGTCGCGATTCGCCGGGAAAATCGAGTTAACCATCTTATTCAGCCGCTGCCGCTGCGTCATTGCCTGCAGCTCCGAAACCAGTGGACGCCACTTCCGCTTCCTGACATGTATGTTCATGTTTGCCAGGTACGTTTTCACTGTTTGGCCGGTTGAACCGACCTCCCGGCCAAGCGCACGCAGCGATGTAGCCACTTTTCTCTCGGTCTTCCTCTTCAGCATCCTTTGGAGCTTCTTGTCGCTCAGGGTCGTCGGCCGTCCGGAACCGGGCTTTCTTTCGATGCTCTGATTGTTGTCTAATAGTGCCAAGATGTTGTAGATGCCGGAACGGGCGTATCTGGCGTCCACAAAGTGCCGCACGATGTCCGTTTTCGACGCGGCGGGGTGCCGTTCTTTTAACGCGCACACTTCTGAACGGAGTAGCTTCACTGTTTTTGCCATCACGGTTAGAGTTCGACTGATAGAGCTATCAAATTTTGTCTGCTGACTATTTTACTATGATATGGGTTACTATGATTGATGCTGCATGGGTAGTTTCGTCAGTTCGGATGAAGACCCATAAAAAATCTGCAATTTTTGTCCATTTTTTTAAATGCAAACGTTATTTTGCTATCGGGCATGGCGCGTTTTGTATTGTTTCGGTTATCTATTGTTCAGTGGCGCGAGAACTTACTTACTTATAAATTTTTTTTTTTACAGGAGGGAACACCCCCCCCCCCCCCCCCCCACCTTATTTCCACAACACCAAACTCCACAAAACACAAAAAAAAACCAACACCACCTACCTTTAACCAACAACAAACCCACCCAATTTTTATCCCCACCATTTGGAACTGGATCAAAAACGAATCCGCTATTACTAAGTGGCGCGAGTGATCGAGTGAGCATAGAAAAAACAACAAAGCTGCTTCCTGGTGAAATGTTGGTTGGTTAACCGGGTGTGGTAGGCTGGTGGTGGGGATTTGTTAGTTAATTAATTTTTAATTACAAAAATTTAAATATTATTTAATTGTGATTCATAATATTGGTTCGCCATGTCACAATAGATCTAAAAATTGGTCGCAGTGACGAAAATACCCGACACGGAATTGGTTCGCCATACTCTCCGTACCACCATATCCTTGAGCAAGTAAACCATTATCGGTTTTCGTGAGTGTCTCCAACAACATCTATAAATCGATCCAAATTAGCTCTCAAGCGTTAATAAATTTACTTTGTTTTCCTAACGAAAACCACCATCACACTTTGAAAGTGGCTCCAATAGAATCCTTACTGTTGGTTTAAATCGGCTCAAATCGGATTTCCAGCATTATAAAAAATCACCTTGTTTTTCCAATGAAAAACTACCATCACACTTTGTGAGTGTGATCAAATCAGAAAGCGGTACTAATATTTAAATACTTTACTAAACGCCGCGTCAATTCAGCTTAACATTTACCAAAACGTACCCTGCTGTCACCCTATCCTGTTATGCAACATCCCAGTGATTTCTCGTGGAAGCGCAGAGGTGTTCCCGGCTTCTATCCGTATCACGTCAACACATTCCTTATTTGACCTGCATTTGAACGAGGCCGGCGCCGGTATTGCCTTAGTTTGGGATCACCAGTTTCTACACATTGAGGATGTATGCTAGTCCCAAGCATCGTCTGTTGATTCTCTGTGTAATTACAGTTGATCTGGTAATAAAGGAGTAGCAACCTTGGGTGGGCAATCATGTCCATGCTCATGCTTAAACACATCGTAATACCAAGAATTAGTAATAACGTTAAAACTACACAAATTCATGAATGTTTTGGGAATTGAATATTTGAAACCATCTATGCCTTTTGTCGCTCCATTTACAGAGTATGACGGCTTTGATTGTGGGTGAACAATGTCTCACACCCAACTTCCCCCCCTCCCACATCAGAGCCACTTTTTACTCGTGTCACCTGGATACGGCAATCAAAATTCACTCATTTCCTAAGTCAGATTAGGTTTGCATGAAAAAAATCATCAGAATGTAGGATGAAAAACCTTGGTTTCATTTTTTTTTACTGCTAGCCGGCGTTGTTTGTATCTAAGTGAAGTCTGAGAATCTTATATTAGGGGTATTCCTAGAAAATGTCGTATTTGCAGACAACTTCATATCTATTGTTCTGACATGAATTTTGACATTGACAGCTATCACATCCGAAACTTCATTCTATTCTCTAGTTATTTCAGTATAAGTTACGCATCATTAGTGAAAGTAAACAAGTTTTTGTGAAGCCGAAAAATGTCGAAATTCGAGCCATCAAAGCAGCATTTGCGGGAAGTTTTAATTATCCTGTTTAATTCGAAGAAAAATGCATCTCAAGCATGTGAATTGCTCTCCGAAACATACCCGGACTACAAAATCGACGTTCGAATGTGTCAACGTTGGTTTGCACGCTTTAAAAGTGGTGATTTTGTCACTGAAGACAAGGAACGCCCCGGCCCGGTCAAAAAGTTTGAAGACGTCGAATTGGAAACTTTGCTCGACCAAGACCCCTCACAAACGCAAAAAGAACTTGCAGCAGCATTGAGAGTTAACCAACCAGCCATTAGTAAGCGTTTGAAAGCATTGGGAATGATTCGAAAGGTCGGTCATTGGGTGCCATACGAATTGCGGCCGAGAGACGTTGAGCGCCGTTTTTTCACATGCGAAGAGCTGCTTAAACGGCACATACGGAAGGGTTTTTTGGATCGAATTGTGACTGGTGACGAAAAGTGGATCCATTACGACAATCCAAAACGTAAGGCAACGTATGGATACCCCGGTCATGCCACAACATCGACGGCCAATCCCAATATTCATGGCCAGAAAATCATGCTGTGTATTTGGTGGGACCAGCTGGGTGTGGTCTACTATGAGCTGTTGCAACCAAAAGAAACCATCACGGGCGAAGTCTACCGGCGACAACTGATGCGTTTGAGCCGTGCATTGCGTGAAAATCGGCCGCAATACGCTAAAAAACACAACAAAGTCATTTTGCAACATGACAATGCTCGGCCACATGTTGCACAGCCGGTGAAAACATACTTGGAAACGCTCGAGTGGGATGTCCTACCCCACCCGCCATATAGTCCGGACATTGCGCCATCCGATTACCATCTCTTCCGATCGATGCAACATGGCCTGGCTGACCAGCACTTCCGTAATTATGACGAAGTCAAAAAATGGATCGATTCGTGGATAGCCGCCAAACCAGCATCATTTTTCCGAGAGGGTATCCGTCAACTACCACAAAGATGGGAAAAAGTTATAGCTAGCGATGGCCAATACTTTGAACAATAAATGTATAACCATTTTTTCACAATAAAGCATCAAATTTGCAAAAAAAAAAAAGACATTTTCTAAGAATACACCTAATAGAATTTTTTTTTTTATTTTTTTTTATATTTATTTTTCCCCCCTGTTGTTTTTCTCCCCCCCCCCTCCCCCCCAAAACCCCTTTGGGTTTTTTTCTAACTTGTTCGGGGGCGGGTTTGAACCCGTGACTTTGGCGTGAGAGGGAAAAATTTTACCCCTCCCCCCGGGTCGCCCCCAGAAAATTTGTTATCCGACAACATTGTCCAAGTTGCGGTCTTGGATGCACTGAGTAATCTCAAAGAAGTTATTAGCAGTTTTTTGAGATAATTTCAGATTGATTGTGGCCGAAGACTTGTTTTCTATCATTCCAGAATTTCATCTGCCGAACTATTTCACTCTTTTAGAAACATTATGTGGACACATTATTTTCAGTGGAATTATTTGCGACTTGAATTCGTAGGTGGTAATTCTTAACAGATTTCTTTCGTGATTTTGTCTTAGTGTGCCCTAGTGGCTGCGCTAGAAGACAATACTTTCTCAACTGAACGGATGTGCAGTTGGAGAACGACATTTGGTTGGTGATAAGTCAGAGGTTACCATATATATCGCGTTGGATTATAAATTTCCTGTGCTGCATTTTACTTTTGTCGAATATCAAACATAGTTACAAAAACAATAAGTGAAATTAGCTAAACTTGTTGCGGAAATTTAAAAAAAAATCTTGTTTGTTTGCCATAATATTTTTACTTCTGGCTTGCTTCTGAGTAAAAATAAAACAAAAAAAAATTATGTATTAGGTGCGCAACTAAGTTTTCGCTGTTTTTTGGTGAAAAAGGAACTTTATTTTGAAAACAAAGGTTACAAACGAATTATTCAAAGTATTGCCCATCACTAGCTACGACTTTTTCCCATCTTTCTGGTAGAATGTGAATACCATTTCGATAGAACTGTTCGTCTTTTGATGCTATCCAAGAATCAAGCCATTTTGAGATGTCATCATATGAGTGGAATTGCTGACCAGTGAGACCATGTGCCATCGAACGGAACAAGTAATAATCGGACGGTGCAATATCAGGAGAATATGGCGGGTGGGGTAGGACTTCCCATTTGAGCGTTTTCAAGTAGGTTTTCACGGGTTTCGCAACGTGAGGTCGAGCGTTGTCATGCTGAAGAATCACTTTTTCGTGTCTGTGCTCGTATTGTGGCCGTTTTTCGTGCAGTGCTCGGCCCAATCGCATCAATTGAGTTCGATACCGTTCCTCGGTAATGATTTCGTTTGGTTTCAACAGCTCATAATAAATAACACCTACTTGGTCCCACCAAATACACAGCATAACCTTCGCAGCGTGAATATTCGGCCTAGGCGACGATGTTGAAGCATGCCCGGGTAGTCCCCATGAATGTTTCCGTTTTGGGTTACTGTAATGAATCCATTTTTCGTCACCCGTCACAATGCGATGTAGAAAACTCTTCCTTTTTTGCCGCTGGAGCAGTTGTTCACAGACGAAAAAACGACGCTCAACATCTCTTGGCTTCAAATCGTAAGGAACCCAAGTTCCTCGCTTTTGAATCATTCCCAACGCATGCAATCGCTTAGAAACGGCTTGGCGGGAAACTCCTAATCCTGAACCAAGCTCTTCTTGCGTTTGACATGGATCCTCATCGAGCAATGCCTCCAATTCAAAGTCTTCGAAGTTTTTTGGCCTTCCTTCACGCGGACGATCATCAACACTGAAATCACCGTTTTTGAAGCGACGAAACCAATCACGACCCGTTGTTTCACTCAGAGCAGCATCACCGTAAACTTTTTGGAGCTCTCGATGTGCTTCAGCCGCCGTTGTCTTCGAATGAAAGAAGAAAATCAACACTTACCGCAAATGACGATTATTTGCCACGAAATCAGACATCTTCAAACAACCAAAATATATAACACTAAACCAAAATCACTGATTTGGCAAAGCGGTTTGTTTACCATATGCCTGAGCTTGGTTTATGATGCTTGAGATGTACAACATTCGACCAGCACTTACTACTGGCGCCATCTATTGCTAAACAGCGGGAACTTAGTTGCGCACCTAATAGAAGGAGATGTTCGCTCTACGTTCCTTCTACATCCTAATCGTTACTCTACGTACGGAGAATACAGATATAAAAATTAAAGTAAAACAAAAAATATTTAAAAAAAACAGCTTTATGTATGCACATAGTTAATACTTACAATCAACTATAACGAGTTGACAGCAAGGTGGAAAAGTAATTCGCGTTAAGATTTTTTGCAAATTTTATAGACCTTGGCAGTTTTAAAAAACTCTGGAACTCTCTGTATCTTTCAACCAATATACTTCAAAATATGGCGCAAGACTGGCCGTACTCTATTTGAGGATGTACGTTGAAGGAAAAATATAATACAATACAATATTTGAAAGTAAACTTTTAAATTTTGCCAGCCTTGCCCCACTGTGAGGTCGTAGATTCATACAAAATGCATGCTAAAAAGATATCGTCAGTCACTGAATGAACTAAGAGAATCCAGTCTAAGAAGAAGACTAAAAATAGTTTTCCCAACAAATGTCCACTGGGTTGTTACTTTAATTTTTTATTGAAACAAAAATGCTCATTCAATAGCACTGTCATCCTAAAATTGGGCTTTGCTCGTTTCCAAATTTGCTCTCTATACAATTGGCGAACTCCAAAGGAAAGATCAATTCTATACTTTCGTCTCTCATTCTATCATGATAATGTTCACCTTATTCAATATTGACATAACATTCACATCTATCAAAACCAAGTTCTGCAATGGTAGGGAGGAGGACTATTTCGTCGTCTAGCGCCCATTTTCGTCGTATCTAAAGTTTTTCAATTACCTATTTGCCAGCACTTCCATGCTCATGGTATAAATTATGATTGATGTTGATTCATTTGTAATAAGCCATGAAATGAGCGTTTTAATGGCGATGTGATGAAGCAAAATGGAGTACGACGATGTAGCACTCCACTCTCATAGCAAAGGTTCGGAAATGCTGTACCGGGTTCTCCATAATAAACTATTTTTTGTTTTTTTTTCCAAAAATAACTTTAAAAAAATTTCGTCGTTGAATATGAGCATTGTTAATTCGCAGCCTCACTTAACCTCAGCTTTGAAGTTTTCCTTTCGAACTACTTCTACACAGTGTCAGACTTCCTAAAGTCATGACCGGCAGCATAATGAAGCTCCCTCATCGTAGTGAACTTGTAACCTGTTGAATTTGATTGATTACTTTTGTGATATAGCTACACACCTCGCCAATCAGTGGGGTCCGCCTGTCTGCCCGTGGCTGCAAACAAGACAAAAGATACAGAGTATGCTTTCAGATGTGACTGCTGAAATACCAAAATATTCCGTGTTGCCCACCCATCGGAACCGCCCCGTTCATCCAAATGTGTCGCAATGACTCGTAAGCTGTTACCTGTTGATAGCGCGTTTCATGAGTGAAAGAGAAACCCAGCCCGAGAGCTACTGTTGATCGATCTAGTCTCGTAGTAGTTGTTGGTCAGGCTGAGCTGTACGACGTATGTGCTGCATTGACATTAGGAATTTCGGTGCGAGGAATTCGGTGTCATGCCGCGTTGGATGCAGTGAAACAAGTGCATGTGCAATGCATTTTTAAAGCTCTACTAGAACATTATTGGTGCCGATGAGCGAGATGGCGACAGAGCCATTGCAAGTGAATCAATGCCTCTGTGAGATGCCCCTGTCTGCTACTGGTGTAATTTTAGTCAGTAGTGCATTAAATCACGTCGATATTGATCCGTGCGAAGTGTGACGCTAGTAGTTCGGTAATTATTGGAAATTGCGGCTATCAGTGAGTTTTTTAGAAGTTTGTACCCGCTAAATTTTTCGTTTGCGGTTTAGGCGAGTGTGGTTTCAGATGAATGCAAGCACACTACTGACAAGTTTGATGTTTTCAAGCTTACATTCAACCTCTTATAAAGTGCTCCATTGCCGAGAATCATGTTTTGTATTTCGCTTATAAATTGCATGAAATAATTTTTGTTAAACGGAGAAACACCTGTTCGAAATGTTATCAATGCTGTGCTGCAGGAAACGGTCCAAAGGTGAGATATGACGATCCGAATTTAGCATTCTGAAAAATGTTGCTAGATCATGGGAGGATTTGAAACTTATTTAAACATCAATCGAAAATACCAGACAAAAAATTATATGTAATGAGTGAATTAGTAACCTCATTATGTATCAATCCAAAAATAAAAAAATCAGTTGCTAAATGTTCTACTTTACACTTCTGAGATACAAAAAGTACTACTTTTTGAAACACTTATCTTTGACTGCTTGTTAGTTGTACAATTTAGCGAGCTACACAGAAACAAAATCGTTCCCAAAGGTGAAAACGGACCGTGAACTAGTTCACGTTTTCAGGGTCAATTTTCCTGATTACGTGATTCAGGTCGCGATCAAAGCTTCCGGTAATGTTTCTAGCATCTATGCTCCCAACGATAAAATACAAATTATAACATTATGTAACTCTATATGGAAGTGTTTGGTACGGGAGGTCCACGTTTTCTTCCTTTCCTTGATTCGAAGTTGTAGAGCAATTTCAGACACTCTTTCTGGAATCGCTATATTTCTTGGATTCCTCTCTGCGTCACATGCATCGCAGCTGGCCTGGCCGGTGACAAGAAAAATTATGCATTCAAGAAGTCTTCGTTTTCCGGAATGCTATTTTAGAATAACAAATGACAGTTTTTAGATGTCATAACTACTCCACAAATCATTTTTAAAGTGAAACCTTAGATACATTTTCGAGCACACTGATTTTAAAAATAACACTCAAAATAATGTAAACGTTTATAATATACAAGCAAGCTTTGCTGGTAATCAAGTTTCTGGTAGAGTTTCATATAAATCAAATGGAAACAATCGTCTGCAAGTAGTTTGCTTTACTTGGTTAAATTGTATAACACAACACAAGGATCTATAAATGTTAATCGATTCCCTTCATCGACTTTTCTCGACAGAAGGTAGACTCAATGAGACATCAAGATCAAAAATTGAAAAAGGAAAACAAAATGTCTTAAAGCATTTTATTGGGAATCGAAGCTCGTACAAATATCGGATGCCTCGAAAATCATATCAGCTATGCTTGTTTATGATGTGGTTGATGATGTGGTTAATACAAAACATTGCCCCTCTTTCAGCTGATCGTTGGCGATACAAATAAGATTCTACGTCTCCATAGACCATTACTGAACGAGTTAATTAGACTAAGTAAGATCAATCTCATAGTTAAAGTACCCAAATGCTGGTTTTGTGCACTTGGAATGGTAGACGATGCAATGATTACTGGGATCAGCTAGTGCTGAAATGAAACTTGTATTTTCTCCAGTGGCTTCTCGTAGATTTCAATACTTACTGTGCATTCATGCATTTCATTCTATCTCAGGGTGACGACTAAATAATAAAAAGAAATAGAAGAAATAGTGTAATGTTCGCCTATGAGTTGAGCCTATCGTTAAAAAATTCCGGACGATATAGGGTAACGGGATGTAATGTCAGCCTAGCTCCTTCATTCGGCCTATGTTCCAAAAATGCCATTAATTCGCCGATAATCAACAAAATTATATTCCTATTGGGATGACCGACACCGAGTTGAGACATTATTAGTCAATTAATAGTTGCTCACTTTCGCGTAATTTTCGATTTCCTCAACTTTTTAGACAATATGACTTTACTGGTTAAGCTGAACAGATTATCTACACGATCTTCGAATGATCTTAATTTGCAGAAATTGAACCTATAAACCGAATAATACAGCCAAGATTTACAGAAAATAGTCACACGTTAGAAACTAACAGGTCACATAGGTAAAATAACAATGATTTAACAAGAAAACCATAGACCCAATGTTAGGAACATATTTTTTTCCACGTTCCCAACTATGGCATGTTATATGGAAAGCGTAGTAAAAATGTTGTTATTGGTAAAATTTACAATAAAAATGTCTGAGTTTCGATTGAAAGTTTTCTATATGGGTCATCTTAACACAAACTAAAGGAACAAAATCTGTGTAGAGTGAATTATAATGTTTTTATTATCAAATGGTCATATGTGAAAATCATATAAGTGTTTCTTAGCAGTTTTAGTATAGTTTGATTTATGAAATTGTTTGTTGGGTAGAGCGCGAATACAGCTGGAAACGCATTGAATCAGAAAATCAGAAAAAAAATCGTACGAAGACAACATTTAATAACGAATCTGTCGAATGGGACGAACTTGCATCCATGAATAGACCCAATTTGGCGCTTATAGACCGACATTACATCCATATCCCTCGAAAGTTTCTGACTTTATAAAATGAGTTGAGTAACTTTGCGTGAAATATACTACCAAATGGCATATTGAACATATCTAAGCAAGTGTATAACTAGTTAAATATCGCTTCCAGCTCAAATACTTTACGAGTTATAGTAAAAAATGTAATCGATTGTTGCATATTAGGCTGAGTCAAGGGACACATACCCTATTAGATTAGATATATTAGATCATCAAGCCATCTGATGTATGCGTATGGATACACAGCCAAACAGTTCTTCATGTGGCGTATCAAAATACGAATGTAATGTTTTATTCAGACTTCAGAGTTATAACATGATACAAGGCTGGCCTGATAACCGTTTCTTGTTGATACTTTTTATAACGCCCTCCTTTCAGAATCTCCTTCCAACGATACGATCCAAAAAATAAAATAATACAATTCGCAATACGCGTCAATCTCCCTGAAACATATTTTCACCTAGACTCCGGCAGTCAATCAAACCATCATCCTCTTTCAATTTGGATGATACCCTGATGCTCATCAACGAGTGAAATATTTCGTAAAGCGGTGGACGTATTTCTGTTCTATCTGAAAATATAAATTCAGTTTATATTACAACTGCTAAGTCAAAAATGTCGTCGAAGGAAGATCAGGTTCTGAAAGCAATTGTTTGCGGTCATAATGAAAATCCAGATCTCTTAATTAGGAAACTTGCGAAAAAAAATGTTTTATTTTTTATGTAAACATTGTTCACAGCGTTTTAAAATCTTTCGATACTCGTTTGACCATAGCTAGGATGACGAGATGTGGAACACAACTGATTTGAGAAACCACCAGATGGATCATGGAGGAAGCTGTTCGTAACAATTATGTTCGTAACAGATGGGTATATAAGTCTTTGTCCTGACACACAGATAACGCCACTAGAAATAAATCCATTAGATTCTCAGTTAGTACCAATCTTCAAAAGATACTTGTATAAATTTGACAGCTGTCGGATCATTAGTTTGTGAGATATAGTGTTTTGAGTGAAGCAACTTCTGTTATTGTGAAAAAAATGGATAAAATCGGATTTCGTGTTTTAATTCATCACTGCTTTTTGATGGCAAAAAATACTGTGCAAACCAAACAATGGCTTGTTAAATGTTATCCGGACTCAGCGCCAGCACAATCAAATATAAAATATTGGTTTCGTGAATTTATACGTGGTCGTACAGACACATACGATGCACAACGCAGTGGATGCCCAAAAGAGGTGGTTACGCCAGAAAACATTTAAAAAAATCCACAAAATAATTTTGAATGACCGTAAAATGAAGTTGAGCGAGATTGCAAAGCAGATGTCAAAGCAACGTGTACATAATATTATTCACGAATATTTGGGCATGCGAACGCTCTGCGCGAAGTGGGTGCCGCGTGAGCTCACAATCGATCAAAAACAACAACGAGTTGATGATTCGGATTTATGTTTTAAGCTGTTTAACAGCAATAAGACCGAATTTTAGATCGATATGTGACAATAGATGAAACATGGCTCCATCACTACACTCCTGAGTCAAATCGACAGTCAGTGGAGTGGACTGCACGTGATGAACCCAATCCAAAGCGTGGAAAGACGTAACAGTAGGCTAGCAAGGTTATGGCGTCCGTATTTTGGAATGCACATGAAGTAATTTTCATCGACTATCTTGAAAAGGGAAAAAACCATCAACAGCGACTGTTATATAGCGTTACTGGAGCGTTTGAACGGCGAAATCGCAAATAAAACTGGCACAGAAGAAGAAGAAGAAAATGTTGTTTCACCAAGACAATACACCGTGTCACAAATCAATGAAAACGATGTCGAAATTGCATGAATTGGGTTTCGAATTGCTTCCCCGTCGACCGTATTCTCCAGATCTGGCTCCCAGCGACTATTTCCTGCTCGCAGATATCCTCAAGAGAATGCTCGCTGGAACGAAATTGAGCGCCAATGCAGAAGTAATCGCCAGAACAGAGGCCTATTTTGAGGTTTAAGACAAATCGTACTATAAAAATGGTATCGAAAAGTTGGAAGATCGCTCTAATCGCTGTATCGGCTTCGAAGGCAACTATTTTGAATAGTAAAATTGAATTTTGCCAAAAAAAAGTTTGTTTCTTAGTTAGGACGAAGAATTATCTTTCCAGTCAATCAAGGAAAAGACTGTGCCGAACTTCAATGATAAGCAGAATCAGACGACAAAAACATGTGCTGAAGCGAATGGGATCCCTGTTGTACCGAAAGAGGCGAATCCACCCTAACCGCCTGGAGTTATGTCCCATCGAGCGGTACTGAGCTCTCGTGAAGAGTGCAAACCGAGGGTCACGCAGAGCACTGTCTACCCGAGCAAAGGATTATTCCAAATTGATAACAAATTCTAATTCCTGGTTATCATTGTTTGATCACTGAATATTTTATCATTGAGGCTGAATAAACAGCCAAAATAACAGAATGAATAACAAAAAAATACTCGTTGAATATCATAATATTAGCTTATTCTATTATCAGTGAGAACATCTTGATAACAAATCCTGTATTGTTGGCAAATTTATTGAAATAGTTTAAAATTATGTTATCAATTTGATCCCAAGAGCTCGAGCAGGTTATGAAAGTTGAAAAGAAGTGGTTTGAAATTGAGCATAGGGCTTTGTTTTGGCAGTATTTCGAAGCAAACACAGACACTTTTGCCAAACATCCCACTGCGGGATAGGTTTGGCAAAAGTCAAAAAATGGCAAAAATCTTGATAACAAATCCTGTATTGTTAGCAAATTTATTGAAATAATTTTATGTTTAAAATTATGTTATCAATTTGATACCAAACTCTAGCGCTAATATCTCAATTTTTCTCAATGCTTGTTCAAAAATGCTGGTAATATTTATAGTTTTTCATTCAATTAGTAACGTTTGTCAAAAAATAGGGCAATTTTAGGGCATAGTAGAAGGGTTTTCTACCCTTAAAAGCACTGCCGGTCAGTGGGAGATTTATTGTTTATACACACACACACATAGTAGAAGGGTGAACTTTTCTGTATAGAAGGATATTATTAATTTGCACTAACCCTTCTTATCAGATTCTTAACAAAAGGTGTTGAGACCTTTTCAACTGTTCCTCTAAAATTTACATGCGATTATTAATTATTGCCGACTATTGTTGTCATAAATTTTTCATTTATACGTTTAAAGACTTCATCAAAGCTGACTACTTGTATCGTAAAAATATATAATAAAACAAATTTAATAAATATATAAAACAACTCATTTAATAAATTCCACTGAATTATTTCTATCTAACATACATGCATCCAAATGCCAATCCGACTATTGTATTCAATGTACTAAAGCCGATTCAAAAGTTAAAACCCTACACACTTAGAACCGTTAACGTTCGGTAATCCGAATTACCGGATTTCGATGAAAATTTACAGTATTCCGGTAAAAAAATTACCGGAACTTGTCAAATTTCACCGAATTCCGTTAAATCGGATTACCGAACGTTCAGCTGTTGAAAGTTCGGTAAAAAATTACCGAATACTGTAAAATTTTCTGAGTGTATAGGGTGTCCCATAATATAATAAGATTTTACTGTATAATGTCTTTTTGCCTATAATAAATATTTGGTCATTGTAAACTTAGTGTACTACAAGCTTGAAAGTAATCAATCTGAATTGATTATATGTACCTAGAAGTAAGTAAGAACTCAAATGTAATCAATATGTACTCAGTTGTACTGCAGGTTATTGTATAGTAATAAACATGTATTAAATGATATTAAAAGTACTTCATTGCATTTAAAGCGTATTCAATGGCAATCACTCAGTACTTGAAGGTATTTAAAATACCGAAATATAATTATTATATACTTAACTGTACTCAAGGTATTCAAATGTAATAAAACCGTAATGATTGGTACAGAAAGTATTTAAAAGGATTTTGAGTACCGTTTGTGTATTTTAATGTACTTAGATGCAAAGCGTTAGAAGGTGTAATAGAAGTAATCAACCGGTACTTAATGGTACTAAAAAGTAATCAAAATGTATTTAATTGTACTCAAGGTATTTGAACTGCATTCAATATGTATTTAAACTTGTATCGAGTACTTTTTATATTTCAAGTAGAAGTGGACGTAAGTTAGAGTACTTTTTTTTACTTTCAAAGCTTGTGTGTTGCGTGCCCCTCAGAGCAAACAGCAAGCAACAAGTATGGAAAAAGAACTCGAAATTCTTGGACAAAAGCGGCTGAATCGATTGCACAGAAGTCTGCACTGCTGCTGCTCGGTCTTCGTCAAATCACAGTTATAAGCATTACAATGTTTCTGATATTCTTACGTACCAGTTTTGATCAGAACAAGACCTCATCACCAACTTTTGCATTCAATATGTAGCCTTTCATTATCCCATTATTTTCCAGCCTCAATATATTCACCCTAATTAATACAATCTCATATTTGTAAATCAATCGCATGAGACACTGACTAAGCTGTAATCAATTCTCGATGATGGCCATCGTTCCTAGCAGGTGGAAGCAGGGGTGTCAAAACCTTGTTATGCGAATTCCATCGCCGACTAAGTCTCCGTGGCTAAACGTTAAACACACAAATCAAAACACCAGGTGACGGAAAATTAGAACTGGTTTCTTATTAGCAGCGGCTTGGCAGATCTAAGTCGGATGATAATTGAAATGTTATCCGCTCCGGGTTTGGGGTGGCCGCATGACATGGTGCGTAACGGATCGATTCGCATATTGCGGCGCTTTGCCGTTGGAACTTACGGGTAATGTTTTTACGAATTGGTTGTGACACATTACATGTTTCTACGCATACCATGTAAGGGGCTAGTCCGATGGGGGTCATTCGATCGTGTTTGCGTCGCTCGATTACCTTCTACAAATAGCTTGCATAGCTCGTTATGTAGATGAATCCCAATTAGTGTGCGGATTTTATGCGAGCATTGATATTGTTTGGGTATGTGTGGTCATTTCCGTTTGGTATGGGGAATAGGAAGGTAAATTGCTATTACTAGGTTTTTGATTAGAGGAAGGGAAACATCATCTTATAATTGAAATATTTTATCCTGTACAAGCTTTCTCAGGAGTGGGTCTACTATCGGTACAAGTCATGAAAGCATTATAACTGACAACGACAGTCAGATCTGTCGTCGTCGTTGCACGGAAAGTCTGTGTGTTTATTATTCTCACGCTGCTATATTATGGCACCGGCGTTGTCGGGAGGATTTTTAAGGGGTTGGCGGAGAAATCAGCGCACATCGTTTATTAACTTGTCTGGGGGTTTCTTTGCTTTTCTAGCCGCTCACTTAATACAATTTGCTTATTATTGACTATTAGATGCACGCCTACAGTTGGGTAGTTCCGAATCCAATATCATTTAATCATTAGTATGAATGTGTCGAATTTTATTAAATTAATAATTCTTTGCCCTGGGAACTCGAGAATTTTTGCAACCCGAAAAGATCGGGTCAAGTAAGCGAACTAAGACACAAATCGATTCGCACATCCAACGCCTCAAGTTACCAACTGAGCTAAAAGAGATAGTCTCTCAAGGTAAAGATTCCAAATATTTTGATCGTGATTATTGATTTTTCCCATAACTTGAAGAATTCTGAAGCATAAGGTTTGTCCACCATTGCGAAAAATTATTTTTATGAAACGACCCTTCAGCTTGCACATTCTATTGATCAGGAGTCATACACTCATGCGTTGCCGCGTATCAGCACCGTAAAGCTCAGCTCGTTTAGCACTTTTCCATACATGCTGTTCTGTCCAGCAAGTTTGTTTTGTTTCATAGTAATTTTTAAACATACCAAACGAATCGACATATTTTTATAGTACAAGTTAATTTCAAAGAACGGAAGTTAAACAACTTACTTTCTAAAGACGAAAACTTTCGATGAATATGAATGTAATGTTGGTCTATAAGCACAATAAATAAGATAATGCGTTTGATTTTGAGATGTAGCTGTTGCTGTTGTTCACTTCCTTCTCCTCTCTGTAGATGCCTTACAGTGGCAATCGGTAAAGCAGAGTGTCGTGTATTTGACAATGGTGTTCATATTTAAATCAATTAACGGTTTGCTGCCTCGATATTTTTCTAATAGAATTGAAAGGGGAAGTGATATTCATAGATATAACACTAGAAACGCGGATGCTGTTAGAATACCATATTTTTTGTACGGAACTTCACACATTTTTTTGTTTATTAAAGGTTTAAATGTAAACACACCAAACGTGCAGATTTTAAGAAACAATGTATTTCACACGTTTTTCACAGCTGCCTTTTGAACAGCTACTCCATTAATTTTCTACTCTTGACTAATTTTGTATCTTGACGATGTTATTACAACGGATATTTTGTATGGTTTATTTTTCGACGTTTAATATTTGTCATGGGGCACAACTATACTTTTCGTCTCGATGATAATGATGGATTTATAGTATTTTTATTTTGTTAATGTAATTAAAGTTGTATCTTTTTGGTTGGTAGTCTACAGAAATTGGATCCTCGCGCGCGTAAACATGTATAGATTACCTTACCAATCAGACCAAGGCCGGTGTGGCCTCTGCTATACACAGAAGTTGTCTGCATTGTAATTGGTCCATGGCTGTACCTCGCCAGCCTCGTTGTCTGCGGAGGGACCGCAGGTCGCCTTTTACTTGATCGGTCCACCTTGCTCGTTGCGCGCCTCTTCTTCTTGTACCCGTCGGTTGGTTTCCAAGAACCATTTTCACATAGCTGTCGTCCGACATCCTTACAACATGCCCAGCCCATCGTAGTCGACCAATTTTTGCGATGAGTACGATGGGAGGTTCTCCCAGCAACTGATGCAATTCGTAATTCATTCGCCTCGTCCACGTTCCGTCTTCCATCTGCACTCCACCGTAGATCGTACGCAGCACCTTCCGTTCAAAGACACCAAGGGCGCGTCGGTCCTCCACTAGCTGTCCATGCTTCGTGGCCGTAGAGAACTACCGGTCTAATTAATGTCTTGTAGATGGTCAACTTTATAGTTCAGCGAACTTTGTTCGATCTTAGCGTCCTTCGGAGTCCAAAGTACGCACGATTGCCAGCCATAATGCGCCTTTGTATTTCTCTGCTGGTGTCGTTATCGGCGTCACCAAATTCGTCTACTACCCCGATTTCATCACCGTCGATCTGAACTCGTGGTAGGAGGCTAACATTGTCTTCTCGTGAGCCTCTTCCTTTCATGTATTTTGTTTTCAACGCATTAATCACAAGCCCAATCCTACCAGCTTCAGCCTTAAGTCTGATGTACGTTTCCGCCGTCGTCTCAAAGTTACGTGCTACGATATCAACGTCGTCGGCGAAGCCAAATAGTTGGACAGACTTCCTGAGGATCGTGCCACTCGTGTCTATCCCAGCTCTTCGAATCACACCCTCCAATGCAATGGTAAACAACAAACACGACAATCCACTCAAACATGTACAGATGACTGTTTTTTTTTAAACCAATTTGAAAGCTTATGATGTTTTAGAATTCTTTTGACCAGTAGTGAGCCCTTTGGTTGAATGTCAGAAATGTTTTGAAAATGCGGCTGTTGCCCATAGTTTTTGAACTTAGCGGAATTTTCAATTACTGGCGATGTTCTGGATTTTATCGGCCTCTTTGATCACTGGGCTATGCTCACGAAAGTTTTAAGTTGAAATCAACGGCATTTTTTAATTTATAACTTTGTTGTATAGTGATGGGTAGTGATCCAAGAGTTAATATCTGTAAATGATTGGTTTTGTTTTCGTTTGTAAATCTGATTAAACTGTTGTTCAATATTATGTTAAAGATAAATCGTCCAGCTCAAACCTTTGTGGGGGTATGTAGCGGGACCATCATCATCATCATCATTATACTTATTGAACAGCTCCTTTACTTCTCCGTCTACAAGCACACCCAACACGTGTCTGACAGGCGCAATTTTTGACAGGCACAATTTTTACCGAACCATTCAGTAATCATAACAGAGCTTTAGTGATGTTTAAATTTTGCGTCAGTATCTTATTATTTTACTGAAAATCGGTTATATTTTTACTGAACAATTGAGATGGCTTCAACATTTCATTGTTTATATAATACTCCAGTGAAATAATTACAACTTATAGTAATCGTTTGTAACAGATGCTTATAAATCAAAGCCACTTTACAAATCATTCAGCAAAATACAAATTTAACAGATCAAAACCGAAAAAATACAATACATTTCATTAAAAATTAGAATTTGGTGTGTAACTAGTTAGTACACAAATAAAAAGAAACATTTAATTTTCTGCGTTTTCTAATGCACATAAAGGGAATGCTAGATAAGGCAGAACATAGTGGGATATTTCATGTAAATTTAAGCAATGTTGTATGAAAGATTGCAAACATTATTCTATGGCGCATGATAGATTGCAACCAATTTCGTTGTTTACGCCTCCTTTGGCTTGGAATTAAACGAGGGGAAGTTTTACGCGCCTGTTAAAATTCATTATTTTTTTCTGCGTAGAGAATATCTCAGCCAAATAAATTATGAAGATATCATGCACACATCAAAAGCATTTTCCGAAAATTATTATACATATCAGATTGTCAGGCTAAAACGTTCATGCACACTCAATAGCGGCCCAAAAATAAAGGGTGTCCACGATGAAATTGCCACACACAAAATTGATTCGCAAAATTCGAGTTTTCATCCGATTGCCATCAAATTTTCAGGGATTGAGAAATAACTATTAAACTTCATTTTTCCATTTTACTCGTATTTTATGTACAGTCCATACGCAAATGCCCGCACCTTGGCCTTAACCCCGGCCATAAGATTCTGCACAACCTGTGAATCAACCGTTTTTTGCATGTAAACTTTTTTTCAGTTCTTCCCTGTCTTCACTACCTTAGTCGTTTAAAAGGTCTGCTTCATAATCGCCCATACTTCTCGATGGGGCGGAGCTCCGGAGTGTTGGGAGGGTTGAACATTTTCGGCACGAAATTGACCTTATTGTCCGCATACCACTTCAGCACGTCCTTGGAGTTGTGGCATGAGGCCAAATCCGGCCAGAAGATTGTTGGGACGTTGTGGGCCTTCAGGAGAGGAAGCAGCCGCTTCTGGAGGCACTCTTTATGTACACCTGTCCGTTCATCGTGTCCTGGGTCACGAAAGGTGCACTCCGCTTCCCGCACGTGCAGATGGCTTGCCAAACCAGGAATTTCTTCGCAAATTTGGACATCTTCTGAGTGCGGACATGCTCCGGAACGCTGAACTTATCCTTGGCCGTGAAAAACAGGTTGCCGGGGATCTGTTTGAAGTCGGCCTTCACATATGTTTCGTCGTCCATGATGCAGCATTCAACTTTCGTCAGCATGTTGAGGTACAACTTCCTGGCACGGGTTTTGGCGGACTTGTTCTGCTTCTCGTCGCGATTAGGGGCCTTTTGTACCTTGAACGTTCGAAGCCCAGCCTTAGTTTTGGCCTTCTGGACAAAACTTCGGCTTAGGTGCGGGCGATTGCCAAAAAGACTCAGTGCATCATTGACACCCTTTACGCACTCTTATATGCTATAGCTAGTGTTTTAAAGATTAGTGCTCGGATTCTAATGATTTTTTCAGGATATATTTCCAATTACGTGTTCTTATAGACCATGGAACAGTACATAACACCTTAAAACATGAACAAATGACCTTAATACAAAAACAGGTATGCTTCGTGCTGAAATGAAATTGCTAGTAGAATTCATATTCATCCGTCGTTCGTCCCACACTACTGACTGCCTACGTTCGCCATCTAATGCGGTACAAATATAAGTGGAGAAATCTCACAAGACAAGTTCCAGCGTCCGTCCAGACAATGGTCACCCGCCACGCTATAAATAGCTACATATTGCACACTCTGCAACTGCATTGGTTGCTTCTTGGTGTTGATCCCTGCTGATTCCGGAATTCTGAACAATTACCATACACAAAGATACCAAACGAGTGTTTCGTTTGCTTCATATCCTACAAATTGCTACGTTGCTAATTTTAATTAGAGCTGGCCATACAAGCGATTATCGGGCCACTTTATGGGGATTTCATTCAAGGCCATAAACTGTCTTCCTCATTAAGTTATAAAATTCACATTTTAATTCCACATCTTCACTGGCAAAAACATGAGTTTGTTTCCCACCCAACTTTGAATCAATCATCATTAATACTTGTTGCCATTTAGGGACACGTGTGATGAATGGATTCGCCATATTCCTGGGGAATAAATCTCATCCCCAATCGACGTGTGTGGGTGGCGTGGTTGACTGTAATATACAAATTATACCACGGCAACCATGAATGACTGCTGCCTCCAACGGTTCTCGGTAAAATTTATGCATTTACAGCGGTAAATGAATTACTGCCAATTTTAAATTTTGGGCGAAAACTAGAGGCGAAAACTTTGGAGGGGGATAGGGGAAGTAATAGCAAACCATTGATAATTCAATTACGTGATTGAATTACACCGAAACAAGAAAAGCGTGTGGGCGATCGGAAAATTATGCTCGATGTTTTTAGACGGCGCACTAAATCTTCTTAGTTGATGTTATTTACTTTGGAATTCTCTTGGAAAAATGTAATGATTGATGGCACGTGAACTCAAATGATGATGGCTGATAAATTTACAAACTCGCGAGCAAAAAAAGAAAATAACTAACGAAAATATTTTTGTCCAATTCTCACATTTTTCACAGAACCCCTAGTAAATCGGTACGCCTCTCGCAGGAAATCCGTGTTTGCGGAGACGTACGACCCCGAGAACGATGACGACGATGATGGGGCCCGGGCAATATTTCCTAAGACGGACGACCAACGATCACGTTTGTGTGATTCAGTCAAGAACATCCTGCTATTCCGGTCGCTGGATAAGGAACAGGTAAGTTTCGCCTTTGGTAGAAGAAGTCCAGACATTTCAATATAGAAACATCTTTTCTTTCGGAAATTCGATCTAAGTGCATCGTGATCAGTAAGCTGAGAACCACCCATAAGCTGATTGCGATAAGCAATAAGCTTGAAATACCAAGAAAAGAGAAATACATTCGTCCTAGACCTACTTCCCCACAGCCCGAATTGTAGGGTGTACCAGAAAGTATAAGCACGATTAAAAATCAAGATAAAAACCATAGTTTTTGAGGATTTTTTATAATATACTATAATTCTATAATGTTCTCTCTCAGTAGCATATAAGCAAAAATCTTATAATTATTAATCATAAGCCAAGGAACGAACTTTTGTCCTAACGCTGTCTCCTCAGTCTCTGCACATACTCCTTCACAATACACTCTTTTCCGACATTTTGTTTCCCCAGTCCTTCGCAATTTTTTTAATGATATCTTCTGCTTTAATATGTTTTTTAACTTTACTGGCGTCGTAACATGCTATGGTGTCTTTCGCATAATGCACAGATGCCAAATCCGACCAAAACAATACTGGACCATCTCGCATTATGTAATATTGATCTCCCGGAAGCGTCTTATGGTCAGATTTTACAAATGTTCCATCGCCCATGACAATACACGCCGATTTTCCACACCGTCATACCACTTCCGAGCCCGCGGTTTAATGGTTGCAGTCTGCTTTTCACTCCGTTTTTGCATCTTCTGTTTTGTGCACAAGCTGTTTACGCTTTTCGATATGAAATTTCTCGCATTATGACTTCGTTGCAAAAATCCAACAAACAAACTTGTTTTTCAGAATGTAAACAAAGACACACAGTGAAAATGAGCTGTCTTACGTCAACCGGTTTTGTGCAGAAATCGTGCTTATAATTTCTGGAACACCCTATATGTTTTACGCTAAATTGCCAAGACCATATGCGATTGCATCCATTCAGCTGAACTGATTTGTAATAAAGCGGAATGAAAATCTGGTTCAATATTTTCACCTCATGAATCCACCTACACCAGTAACAAGTGACATCTTTACCCATCAGCGGCAATAATGGTGGAAGGGAAAATGGAGGACGAGGACGAATGATTGCGAAAACAAAGATGCATACAACAATACTTTTAATGAGGAAACTTTCTCCATCTCGCAACTTATCGAAACCTTCGGTTGCACTTTGATGGAGCTTAAACTTAGTATAAGGCACTCTCCTGTTTCGATTGGAAAACTGCGGCATCCTTGCTGCATGACTTCGCAGTTTTACAAGTATGCTGAGTACGACCATAATCGCTTTTATCTGCTTTTCCGTCCAATCCAATCTAGATGAACGAAGTGCTGGACGCCATGTTCGAGAAAAAAGTCAAAGCAAAAGATTATATTATAAAACAAGGAGATGACGGCGATAACTTCTACGTCATTGAATCGTAAGTAGAGACAAACGAGGAAGTCCATCCTTCCATTCAAGTCGTCGGAGATTAGTATGCTGATTTTGTCCTTCTTCTGTTTTACAGAGGAATTTACAAAGCTTACGTAGGAGAAGATCAAAAACATATACATACGTACGAAAACAGCGGTAGTTTCGGAGAACTAGCTCTTTTATACAATATGCCAAGGTATGTTACTTCCTGCTTGGAACTACTATAGGAACATTTTAAGTTGATTACTTGATTTACGTTCTCATTCGATCAGAGCTGCCACCATTCAAGCAGAAACGGACGGTCAACTATGGGCGATGGACCGTCAGACATTCCGAAGGATTCTGCTCAAGTCCGCCTTTAGGAAAAGGAAAATGTATGAAGCACTACTGGATGCGGTTCCGATGTTGAAAACGTTACAGGTTTGTACTACCCATCGATTTGTTTTTCTCGTTCGAGCAAGAAATCCTTTGATATTGCTGTTTTAACCATTCCCTTTTCGTTTTTTTTTTTCATTTTCGATAGAGTTACGAACGCATGAACCTGGCTGATGCTCTCATACCCAAGACATTTGCAAAAGGAGAAAGAATCATCAAGCAAGGTGAGTCCATCGGGGCAGCGATTACATAGCTGTCCGTCAGTTTGTAGTCTCGAATTTGAAAGTTTATTTTCCATGCCGCTCTGTTGCTGAAAATGAAATTGATTTATAGCACTTGTCAGTCTACGGATCTTATGTTTACAAATTTTACTTGCGGTGCAAGTGATGTGGCATGATTGATGCACAGAAAATAAAAATGTGAATTTCTGATCTGAACGGTCAGAATGAAATTTTAAAATTAGCTATCTGCTTCGTAGGTAAACATTTATTTTCAAATTTTAAAGCCTGTCCACGTTAAATTTTTGACACCAAAATAATAGCAGCAAAATAAAATCTACACATAATTCAACAAAACCGAGCAAAAATAGAGTAATATCTACATTAGAAACAGTTGATTAATGTGTTAATCCTTCTTTCTGTAAAATTGTCGAACTTACAGTGGTACACCCGCCATCAGGTTCCGCACGGTATCCTCAGATACGCCCGCCGTGACGATTCTCCATTTTCTCTTGAAATCATCGGTACCATTTGCTTTCTTCTTAGTTTCAAACAGTTTCCGCTTAACTAGAGCCCAGTACTTCTCTATTGGGCGAAGTTCTGGACAGTTTGGTGGATTGGCGGTTTTTGGCACGTATTTGTCCTCTTATACCTCTTGTTGAGACAAAACTTTTAGATTTTCGACCACAACTACATATGGCCTGCCTTTTTCCTTTTTACTTTTTCGAGAATTGGGACACCTTTTTTGTCCGAAAATGCTTTTTGCAGTGAAATTTTGCTTGTCATTACTGTTGCGCACCTTTTTCACTTTCCTTCAGTCCTTGCCTCTGCTTCACTTTTTGTACGTATGATTTTTACTTCCCAACTTTGCGAGCCACATTTCGCACAGAAAGATTGGGATTTTTCTCAATAATGGCTACCACCTTCTTGTCCATTTGTCGGGAGCATACTTTTCGATTTGTTCCACTTCCAACCTTCCGATCCACAGTCAAGCACTGATCAAATGATTTGCAAACACAAAACACTGTACTTTTCTATAGTTTTAGTTTCTTGGCAAGATCGCGTACCAATAAATTCGGACTTTACTGCCGATCGTACAAAATGCGTTTGCGCACTTCCAATCAAGTGACGCCATTTTACTGAATTTAACAAGAATGTAAACACGTTGTTCCACAAAATAAAGTGGAGAGAGTTTCAGTTGTCATATAAGTGATCCGTGAAACAATTCAAAATCTACACTGAAAGAAGAGTGTCCTAGGTTTAACGTGGACAGGCTTTATTTGGACCAAATGTAGAAACCGCTTGCTGTTGAATATGGAACTACACAATTATAAATGCGAAATCTAGAAAGCATTTTATGATTCATGAGAGAGATAGACCTCTCAGTATTTAGACGTTTGTTTTTTGTAAGTTTAAGAATCGTAAAATTCAATATTTTATAAGGCTATAAAATGAATAGCATATTTTAGAGATTGAAGTTATAAAATTTTTCGAAAAATTCAGCAGAGTTGGACATGAGAGAAATTATGATGCTGTTTATCTGATAGCAAGCTAAAGAGGGGAAGCGGGGTGATTTCTTAATCCTGTGAAATAAGTAGATCTATCGTTACATGTTACATTTTCTCAAATATAAGCCTCCTAAAATATGAAGTCATTTTTTTCGGAAGCTTTCATATAAGAATAGGCGTGATTAGCGTAGGGTATCGTTTAGATAAAATTTGAAAATCATGTTTCTTTGATTGGCAAATTACCTCTTCGCTTAAGGATGGCGAATGACAGATGAACGAGAATATTTTCATACGATTATGTTAATTCGTATGAACATCCATTAAAAATCAAGTTCTTACTCTCGAAACGTGTACTAGTGTACTTTCCAATTAAAAAGCGTTTATTTTTAAATGTTTATGAATGCTCTTGTTTTATACATTGTTTTTAATTCAAAACTAAGCAAAGGATTTGATAGCATTCATTTTTTTTTAAGTGAAATGCTTTAATATTTTGTAACATTCATAATTTTTGTATATTGATTAAATTTTTAGTTTAAAAATTCTAATTCTTTTTCTTTTTGAAGTATAATTGATATAAAATATATAAAATATGTTCTGCGAAGCTTCTTGTTAACTAAATTGTCAGGCCTTTCGTTTTGCTCCCGTCATCCGATTCTGTAAGCCCACCTCGTCCGTTTTCTTCGCCCGTTCTATGACCATAACTTCTTCCAATAGTGTTTTGGGGTTTCTTCGGGTTCTGCTTAACGATGGCCTAATGTTTTGGCGTGTTGGCAGAGATTTTGTCCTTGAGCACCACCTACACGTTGTTGACAGCATACTACTCCGCGTCCTTTTTACGTAATGGCATGGTGCCAAATCCTGCAGAAGCAGCACGGAATAATCGTATTGCATCAGGAAAGGCAGCAGAGATTTTTGACAGACAATCGTTCACGCAAATTTCCTGGTTGACGGTTCCGGGTGCAATGAAAAAGTCGTTTTTGAAGCAACAAATACAGACGGCAGAACCTGATATTTCTTAGATAAATAATACAGTGAGCTATTTGAAGACTGCCTTCATGTAGGTTTCGTTGTCTATTTACACGCAAACAAACGTCTACCCAGGGAGCTATTTGAAGTCTGCCTTGACGTAGGTTTCGTTGTCTATTTACACGCAAACAAACTTCGTCAGCATATTTGTGTACAGCTTCCGGGCTCGTGTTTTGACTGTCTTGTTTTGTTTATCGTCGCGAATTTGAGTTACTACCTTCTTATAAGTCTGCAGTTCGACTTTTATTTTGGCCCGATGCATTGTTTTAGACGATTCACAGCTTGTTTGCGACATATCGGACAGAGATGTTGAGATTCCACATGAAACCGATGACCACTCATTTTGTCGTCGCGAGGTTCACCTCAATCCAGGCTTCCTGGCCACATTCAACAATTTCGCTAACTTGCCGTGTGAATAATTCGGATTTTCGCGAGCACGATTTTGATGCATTGCTCTTCTTGCTTGGACGTTATCTTGATAACTGAATAGCAAATTTCAAAATCTAAATAGCGGTATCATCCTGCATGCAAACACCGACAAAATGAAGGCTTTTCCGGTTCTTTAAATACACGACAAAAACAGTTCTACAGCTAGTTTATCTCTTGGAATATTGGCAAAACTTTTGCCATACATACGATCATTTTGTTGATTCTGGCTGTCCTGAAGGAGGAAGAGCTTTTCATCCGAGAATAAAATCTCGCAGTCACCGTGTCGAACCAAAAGATTTCTGCTTCTTTGGACCCTGTCTGGCTTTTGACGCCCGGTTAACCCGTGAACCCATTGTTTCTTGTACGGCTTGCATTCCAGATCATGTCTGAGGAGCCTGTTCATTGAAACAGGGGACATTTGAAATTGTTTGCTCAATTTACGGCCAGATACGGCCGGATTACGTCTTATTCGCTCCCTCGCACATTTGATCGTTTTCTTCGTTCTGGCAGTTCGTCTGGCACCTCCTTTGTGTTGAATATGGACATTTCCAGTTTCCTTGAACCGTTTGAAGGTACGAAAAACAAAACGCTTACTCACTCCGAACTGCTATTGAATATCTGACACGGTCTAAACTGTAGCAAATGTAAATTTAATACTTGCTCCCGTATGGCTTCCATTGTAGCTGATAAATATAAACAAACGGAATCGCTTATTTATCTTCAACGATAAGCTGTCAAAAGAATACACTCAAAACGGGAATAATCAATTCCGCTGTTAAAATTACTCAGCTGAAATAAACCAAGACTGAAAAATGGCGACACCTATTGTGAGACACACTGTAAATTATAAACGTCTATTCAATCACTTACATGGCCTACACATTTTTGTAGGGATTTCAAAAAACTAACAACAACTCTTGAAAAAAATTCTCAACTTTTAAGTTACTATTCAAAAAAAAGTGTACGAAACAATTATGAGTATGAGTGACTGCCCTAGGTTGCTACTCCGTTATTGCCAGATCAGCTGTAATAATACCGAGAACTGGCAGATTGGGACTTACATACATCCTGAATATGTAAAAACGGTTGATCCAATACAAGGGCAATCCTGACGCCCGGTCCCGCCTAAATGCAGAAAAATAAGGAAAATTTAGTGCAACGCATGAGAATCGATTGGGCCCATTTAAACCAACAATAATAATGCTGTTGAGGTAACAGTTAACAAAGTGTAATGGTGGCTTTTCAGTGGAAAACCAAGGTAATTTTTAAAAAACACTTGAGAGTGATTTGGATTGATTTACACCAACCATAAAGATGCCACTACAAATGATGGTTTTTTCAATCGGAAAACAAGGCTTTGTATGACTTGTATCCTTCCCTGGCAAGGATGTTCCGCACCGTTTGAGAGTATGCGTTGTACCTTCTGGCTACATCTAGAATCGGAAGACCGGGATTGGTTTTAACGCACCTCAACCCCTTGCTGCGCAGCTGACGATCCATGGTCCCAGTTTTTTCGTAGGTCCGCTGATTCCTTTCCACACTCAGGGTTTCCTTGTAGGTTTTGAGCACTCGACTAACTGTTGTTTTCGGCATCTTCAGCACTTTTGCCAGCCTCGAACCGGACCACTCTGGATTTTCCAGGTGTTTGTGCCCAGTATTTTTTCTTCTTTCAAGTAGGTTTTTTTCTGAACGCGATTACTTTGATCAAACTTGCACCAGTTGTTCTCTATGGAAGTGTAAACAAACCACTATCAAAGGTTTTCGATTCCCAACACTAGAGGCATGCTAATGTCGTGCGAGAGGCGTACCAATTCACTTTTAGTCTACACACTTAGAAATTATTAATTTACACGAGACAAAATTCCTCTTTGTAATCAGTCGGGGAACGTAAACAAAGATTTCGTGTAACATTATGTCTCCTGAAACTGACACATACACAAGTCGGCAAAAGGAGTGTTAAATTGAGTTTATTTTCTGATCTCTTTCAACTCATTCTTATGTGCTGAAGGACGCTTGCATGTGTCGGTCTCAGAGCACCGAAATTTACATGAAATTTTGGTAGTGTGTAGTACTTCTAGTACTCTAAGCATTTAGCAAGATGCTACGAAGTGGATCGGAAGATTCGATGAGCTTCCTTCCCCCATGAAGCGCAGGTAGCAATCACGCTGAACATATCCGAAGCATTGGTCAAAAATTCTCAAAGTCAACAAATTCTAATCCTACTCCTCTCATAAACTCTGAGCTTGCAAGAGTGCAAGCTTTAAGAGTGAACTTACAAGAAAACTGATAATGTTTTGACTTGTCAAGAGATTTTTTGAATGGCATCGCATTGATTTATATGTTTTATTCGTAGATTTGATCGCGAACAATAATCACCTAACCAGTTTGTTGGTTGTTCAACCTCTCTGAAATTGTAAAAACTAATTTGATCTGATTACTGATTAAGTCCTGCACTGAAAATAATATTTAGTTTATAGGGAAACTGCCCCCATATTAATCTCATTGTTCCTATATTCATCCTACGATGAATCAAAGAATTGGGCAGTTGAAGGGTCGGTTTCGTTTTCTAATAATGTTTGCTTACGTTAAATAACTACAACAAACATTACTAACCAATCCTTCAACTGCCCAATTGTTTGATTCATCGTAGGATGAATATAGGAACAATGAGATTAATATGGGGGCAGTTCCCCTACTACGAAATCGATCAATTGACTCACCTATTCGTTATTTTCTGTAACGAAATTCATTATGAAATTGACTATTTATGAAACTAGCTTCGTGTTCAATATCACATGCACTGTCGAAAGAACGAAGCATTTGTATACTTAAGTGCATTGTACAAAAAAATACAAAGAACTACGAATATTTTCTTATAGTAAAACGAATGTTACATAGACGGTTGACGGGTCTGATTTCCCTTCATTTTTTTAATATCTTTTAAAAAACACTTTTACGAGCGTATTACTAGAATTATTGCAATTGTAAAACTAAGAAAATTTTAACTATCACTTCACATGATCACTTTTTAAAAGAAACTAAAAAATTAAAAACTGAAACACTTTTTCAAACTATCACCAGTAAACGCGATCAAATTCCGTTAAATTCCACAATAGAACGCTTTTACTTTTACGGATAGGCCTATTTCGTCTGCGACTTACAGATTTATTCAGTATCAAGAGCTCAAGATCTGATTTATCGACTATTCTATTTTTTAATAATTCTGAATTGAGAATTCATCCTGTTCTATTAGGAAGAGCTGTTACTGAATCTGTGATTGATCTCATGAGGTCATGGTGACTTATTTGAAAAAGTGTGATGAAGATAAATTCACAGCTTTTGAATCGAAGAATTTGAAGCTTTTTCTTTTATATGAATCTAAACAAATTATTTTAGCCCTCTTCAGCAGCAAAACCAACGTGGCGGATATGATAGAAGAGAAGCAGTGATTGGCTGGTCCTCACGAAATTCATTTCGAACATTGTATGCATAAAGTGAAATGACGGCATTTTGAGAGGTGAGATGACAAGCAACACGAATGTTTCTTAAAATTTATGAAGTATGAGTTTTATGGACGAAAGCTATTTGCAAGCGAATTTACCAACACATATTTTCAGTGTGGAAAATCCAGAAATCCCTGAAGAAGATTGACACAACTTTTAAGTATTGCGAAGACATCTACGAAGTTTATCAATCTTCTTCATGGATTCTAAGTTGAAAGAATTTAAGCTATCGGCCATTTTGTATTCCCCAAGCAACTTGTCGAAAAAAAATCCACGGTAAATTTTTCGTTAAATAAACAACGAAACGCTTTCGTTGGAGTATTGGCACTCTAACTCTATTTTTTATTTGCTTTTGAGCTACCCTCTAAATGGTTTTGAACTGCACAAAGTATTTGTTTTCTCTCAATGAACTATTTCCTAATTGGGGATTTGCAAAGTGCTGTTAGTTTTCTATGCTTGGTATTTTTCTAAAAATCGTCCTAAAAATCAAGGAAAACCAAGTAATTTGTTTTAACATTGAGTCGATACCCTGTGGTTTGAGAAAAAAAAACCTTAAGTGGACTTCTGCAAGATAAATTAAATCCTAAAACCCGTTTCGTATACCTCAGCAAACAAGCATTCCACCAAATCCACTTCTACTGAACGTTTCTGGTAGATTGATTGGAAAACTTTTCCATTTCTTGTTAATCCTATAAAAAGGCTAACACAATACATACTATCCGTGAGCTTTCATTATGGCTGTTAGGTGGAATGCCTATCGAAGTATTTCCCGAACCCAATTGATAGAGTAAATGTTTTCCCTACGATGATTCATCTGCCTCATGATGCCTCTCCGTAGACAATGAAAATCAAGATTTTCCTCAGCCTACGGCGGGATCGAAGTGATATAAGGAAATTAAGCGAACATCCGTTCGATTTCACTTCAGGTTGAAATCGGATCAGAGCAAACATCAACGAGCCGTGTTTTCATAGGAGGAAATTATGTGCTACATGCTCAAGGATGATATCGACCAACTGTTGCTTATTTCACAAGCGGGGTGGGGTGGTGGACGCAGTTTAACTCCACATTGACTTTTTATGTCATATTTAACAAACGCGTCGACATCTGTGGAAAGACAAACAAAAAGTTTAAATTACTAATTATACCACTGGAATGCTCTCGTCATTAGCAATACTGTAATGGATCTCGTTTTGTATTCTCTTCTAGGTGATGCCGCCGACGGTATGTACTTCATCGAGGAAGGAAAGGTTTCGATTCGCATTCAGCAGGACGCCGGCGAGGTTGAAATATCGAACCTAGAGAAAGGACAATACTTTGGCGAGTTGGCACTGGTGACCCATCGGCCACGTGCCGCCTCGGCTTACGCCGCCGACAACGTCAAAGTGGCATGTAAGTACAATGAGCCGCGAAAGGCCGAGCTGTTAATGCATGCATTAAATCGTTTCACTAATTGGCTGACGGCGTAGTGTGACTAGCTTGGTAGTTGTTTATTTTATTACAAGCATATGCTGGCGAGTGACCGTAGGCAAGCAGTTGCCAAAAGAATTCAAAATTAAGTATGCGCTTTAATTTACACCCTTGGTGTTGTCTAACAATCTAATTTCGTTTTGTTTTACAATATTTTCCTTCCTCTTTTTTCTTTAATTTCACTTTACTTGCATGCACTTCTGTTCTTTCGACTAAAAACTAACCGCTATAATCCCTACCGTAATCTTACGTTCGTGCTCATCTGACGGTTTGTATGAAATCGATTGAAAACGTTTCCATGACATCAACCAATATCCATTAAATCCACTCATAATTGAAATATCACCTCACTTGGCACTCCGCTTATTTATCATCGTAAAAAATATTCCTGATCCATCGACTATCGTGAAGTCCTGCAAACGGACTGCTTCGAGCGGTTGCTCGGTAAAGTTCTGGATGTGATGCTACGAGGCATGAAGCACTACCGATACGTGGATGAAACTGCGTGGAAAATGATACTGGAAGCCTGCCGGGAGGAAAATTCTGTACTCCGTTAACGATGCATAGAAGGTGGTTCAGTCCGGTGGAATGAACGAACATGTTTATATTCGTTTTTGTATGGTTTGTGGTTTTCAAGAATCTACGCGTAGCAATCAAAGAAACTTGATTGACGTTGCTCACCGGTAAATTGCTTTGTTAATTAACTGTCCGTGGAAAGAAGCCCTACTCATACAATAGAGTTACGCTCTCAAACTATGGAGCATCATGGTAGTTTGTAAATTATTTTCAATGGATTATTCTCTTATCTCATCTAAATATTAGCTCTATACAAATAATCACAACCAAAGCAGCAAATTATTTCATCAGCTAACGCGATATTCTATTTCGCCCAAAACGCCAACATTGCACAAATAAGCAGTATAGACGTTTCTTTACTAAAAAAAATCGTTTTAATCATGTTTTGAAAGTTAAACTCGTTACAAATATATTGTTCAGAGCCGTTTGAAGGAATTCGAAAAATAGACAAACTTACAGCTGTTTTTACCGAGCATGACAGGTTGTGGTGTAAACTAATATGCAAATTTTAATCGCGTTTTTCTCGAAACCATCTTTTTAAAGCCGCCACCAGAGATATCGCAATAACCGCTCAACCAACCCGCTAGCCGTTTTTTTTGTCTATATAGTTACTGATGTCTGTATAGTTAAATAAAAAAAACACTTAACACTTGAATTGTCTAACATTTTATCATGGAAAAAAAATTTCATGAAACGATCAGTTATTAACCAACTATAGGGGAAAGTTGTAGCTCCTAATTTTGGGAGAACGTACGACTGCCAATCACTGGTTCCACATTAGACAAAGTTAGAGCAAGCGCAACTTCAAGGAGCTGGAAAGGAGAGCTAGAAGAAGTGGTCGTGTGGGAATACAAATGTGTAGCTAGCAAGTGTACGATTTGAACCACACGCGGAGCAAAACACTCGATACACGCGGTGAGAACATCGGCTGCACCGCTGCACGCCGTGCACGAGAACTTGAAAACGGAGCAAGAGCATTGCCTATCGAGAGCGTGTAACATGCAGAAAGAGAAACACGGAGAAAATCAAAGATGCTCCGTGCTCTTGGACTTCGGAAATCTTTCGTCGGTGTTAGTACGCGGTTGTACGTTTTTGAATGATGGCTGAGAAAAGGAAGTTAAGTGGGGATGTGTGGAATTTTTTCTCGTGATAATGATTCCGTAAAAACTGTCTTTATAAACCCATTATGTAAAGAGCGGTCGCTGCAGAGAGGCTCAAAATTTAATTTGACGGGGCATATTACTTCCGTTTACAAGGAAAGCAGTAGAGTGTGGACTTCTAAAGTAGAATAAGGGAAACCTCTACGCCGCGGATGTTAAAAAAAACGTTTAGAAGTGTTATTTCGATGGATGTGTTGTTTCGATGGACCGTAATGTGTATATCTTCAGTATTGTGCAGTGGATAACAGAGTGTGGACTTCCGCTCAATTTTTTTTCCAAGGACTGAGTTCACAACATTTTGCAACCTATTGAAAAAGCACTGAAGTTACCGGTAGCAGAAACATAGTGCAACATTTGGATGTCGTGCATTCTAAGATTTGTGTATTCATTTAGACTAAGTTCACGGGACGCATTGCTTGTATAAACTTACTATCGCGTAGGGGAAGATCTGTGCTTGAGATTGTAGCCCAAATTTCAAATCGTACCCTTGCTATAAGCCGGTATCAAGAGGTTACGGAATTTTGTTCAATATTACCAAGTGGAATTTTGACAATTGATTTACATGGAACGAAATGTCACCTTCACTTACGGAATAATCGAGCGGAATATTTTTCCGAAAGTAAAACTGACAGCACCCATTAGTTTGCGTGGAAACCTTAAAAACTTAAATTTTATTTTTCGTTCTTTTCAAGTGGATACTGCTGCAGAAATTTCTTTTCGATTCTTTACTTTTCCGTTTCAGTAAATGGAATTTAACATGGGATTGATATAGCAAAAGATATTTCTTTCAAACTCGATACGACCTTCTGGGCTTATGCTGAAGCATTCTCGACGGTAGCCATAACCTCATAATTTAGAATTGATATAACTCAGAATCAGTACTAGATATTGAATATTTAATCGCATCAGTTTGTAAGCTTACTTGCTGTGAACAATCTGATGGAGTTCGATTCGATGTTCATTCACTAACAATCGAGAATTATCAATTTTAAATAGCGAGGTAAAGGGTGATACGGTCAAAATTTGGCCAAGGGAAAACGCGTGTAAATCGGTGAAATCGTTTATTTAAAAAATCAAATTAAATTTCTTTTTCAAGTTCAATTAGTATAAAATTCAGGAAAAATATTTAGTTAGGCTTCCGCTTTTCCAAATCCGAATTGCTGGGCCTTACGCTTGACCCCTGCCATCAGATTTTGGTACAGCCACCTTGTCCACCTTCTTCGCCGCAGAAAGCCAGTTTGCCTTGAACTGCTGCTCGTCCTTAGCAGTTTTTTTGGTCTTCTTTAGGTTCCGATTGACAATAGCCCAGTATTTCTCAATTGGGCGGAGCTCTGGCGTGTTGGGAGGGTTCTTGTCCTTGGGAACCACCTGCACGTTGTTGGCGGCGTACCACTCCATGGCCTTTTTACCGTAATGGCAAGATGCCAAATCCGGCCAAAACAGTACGGAACAACCGTGTTTCTTCAGGAAAGGCAGCAGACCTTTATTCAAACACTCTTTCACGTAAATTTCTTGGTTGACAGTCCCGGAAGCTATGAAAATGCTGCTTTTCAAGCCACAGGTACAGATGGCTTGCCAAAACAGATATTTCTTTGCGAACTTTGACAGTTTCGTGTGCTTGAAAATATCTGCTACCTTTCCCCTTCCTTTTGCCGTATAAAACTCCTGTCCCGGAAGCTGCTTGTAGTCGG
This sequence comes from Aedes koreicus, assembly GCA_024533555.2. Classification (NCBI taxonomy): domain Eukaryota; kingdom Metazoa; phylum Arthropoda; class Insecta; order Diptera; family Culicidae; genus Aedes; species Aedes koreicus. Next base: position 119,151 of record JAHHFK020001677.1, on the reverse strand, counting down.
CTTTGACGTAGGTTTCGTCGTCCATTACCACGCGGTCAAACTTCGTCAGCATCGTCGTGTACAGCCTCCGGGATCGCGCTTTGGCCGTCGTATTTTGTTTATCATCGCGATTTGGAGTCACTACCTTCTTGTAAGTCGATAGTCCGGCTCGTTTTTTGGCTCGATGCACGGTTGTAGACGATACACCCAGCTTATTTGCGGCATCTCGGAGAGATAGGTTAGGGTTTCGCTTGAAACTACCGACAACTCTCTTTGTCGTCTCAGCGGCTTCCGGTTTTCGATTTCCCCCCGATCCAGACTTCCTGGCTGTCGACAAACGTTCCCCAAACACTTTAATTACATTTGTAACAGTTGATTTGGCAACTTTTAGCGATTTTGCCAACTTTGCGTGCGAGTAGCTCGGATTTTCGCGATGCGCGAGCAAAATTTTGATACGCTGCTCTTCTTGCTTGGACGGCATTTTGACAACTGAAGAGTGAATTCCAAAATCAAAATAGGAGCAACATTCTACACACACACACCTTCAAAATGAGGGGTGTTCAGGTTTTTTAAATGCAAAATTGAAAGAAATACGTCAAGTTGATATTGACCAAATTTTGACCGTATCGCCCTTTAAGTTTGCGAGAATGAGATAAAAGATAGGAAAAAATACATGGAGCAGCGATCCACCTTATAGTGGTAATATTTGGCCGCAATACAGCGGAAGTTATTCTTGACAAAATTCTAAAAGTTATGAAAAACTTTAACATTGATCTAGGTCAAGTTTACTCTATCACTTTTGATATTGGTACCAATTTCATTCATTGAACCGATTTAATGAAAGAAGCTTCCTTCAACGAATTGAAAATAATTTCAATTTTCGGCTCAATTCACTGTGATACATTTTGGAAAAATTCAAAAGAATTTGTTCCGCCACAATAAATCGAATTGCAAAAAACTATCGTCATTCTATGTATTTTGTTTTACGGAAAAAAATACGCGAGCTTTTTGTAATCCAAATTTTTGCGACGGAGAAAAACTGCCTATGAATTTTTCGAAAATGTATCCAAGTAATAAAGTGACAGATGTAAAGTTTTAATATAACATATTCTGGAAGACTTATTTCTTACAGATGAGAAATAAATTTTCACTTATATTTTATCAAAAATAGGGATCAATAACAGAGGGATATTCTATTTGGTGAATTCTCACTAAAATTTGACACTTCGTAAATGAATTGATAACTGCGATAATTGATTGAATTTTCTTAGAGAAGCAAGAGACAGTGGAAAAAAGGCGTTCTATGATAATGTTTTTCAATTTTGATTCAAACTAACATTCACAAGCGAACATTTGGATACTTACCAATACCTAAAGAAAATACATCTGAACTTCATTCAACCAACAGGAATTCTACATAGAAGCCCGCATAAACAACAACCATAATAAGTGCCTAACCACCAATCCGGGGTATCATCCCAACTGTAAGTGGTATGGTCATACCATCTATAATATCGTTCCTATACGGTACATGTTTATTAGGGGGCGTTTTAGACGATTTTCACTATGACGCATTGCTAGTGAATCATCTCGATGCAAATTAATTCGTAAATTAATTTATGTTTACATCTTGTATGTGATGCAGCATGGGCGGTGTCATGAAATCAATTGATGGTTTCTTATGAAAATCAACTAATAAACCTAATGATCCGCATGAATTTAACCGGAAAAAAAAAATTCCAATCCAAGGCGAAACATGTTTTTGCTGAGAGTAATGTTTTGTGCTCATTCCCATTTTTCTTCCATTCAATTTGTCAACACAACCATCCTTATGCAGAGGTAACATAAGAGCGGAGATTTTACTGCACGACGCCAATAGAAAGGAGGATGGCACGCCGAGCAACACACTCGTTTGCTCGGCGAGCGCGCTCTTCGGTATTTCTCTTTTGCCGTTTCGCACGCTCGATCTACCGAACGGGAGGAGCGTGCATTTGTCGGTGTAGAGCAGATGCCAAACACGCACGGCGCACCATGCAACTTATGCCGTGCGCGTACCAGATACACTGCACTCTTCGCTCAAACGGAGGAGCAAGCCAAGCCTGTGTAAACCTAGAGTGCGATTAGTTGCATTTAAAAAAAAAAGGACCTATTCTGTTTTGTCGTTTTTGAGGAGAAACAAATTTATGAAAATGAGTCAAAAACGTGGCAATAATTCCCTTGACCTACAATGATAAAAATAAACATTGAATTTTCTGCGTTATCTAATGCACATAAAGGGAATGCTAGATTTGGCAGAAAACAATGGGATATTTCATGTAAATTTAAGCCAGATAACGCCTGCATCTAGCCTGTTGTATGAAAGATTGCAAACATTGTTGTAATGCTCATGAAAGATTGCAAACAATTTCGATGTTTATGTCTTATTTCGCTTGGCATTATAGACTGTTCCAGAAAATATAAGTACACTTTCAAAATAACAAAAAAGTCATGTTTTTTTAGTTTTAATAATTTTATTTGGCAAATCATATTTGTATTTGTGTTTTATATGATATTTTACTCTCGTTTAATCAAAATATTTAATCATAGCCAAGACTCCTAACTTTTCCTCGAACATGACCCATTAGCTTCTGCACAGTGGTACTTCCCACCATTTTGACCACTTTTGGCCAATCTTTTTTAAATTTTTGGATGTCGTCCGCTGGTTTTATGAATTTTCGAAGCTTTGCTTTGGTTAAAGCCCAAAAAGTCTCGATTGGCCGTGCCTCCGGGCAGTTCGGCGGATTCATGTCTTTCGGCTCGAAACATACATTTTGACTTTTGTACCATTCTAAAGTGTCCTTTGCGTAATGACATGACGCCAAATCAGGCCAAAACACTACTTGACCTTCGTGCTGCCTGATCATCGGCAATAATCGCTTCTGGAGACATTCCTTAACGTATTTCTGAGTGTTCATCGTCTCCGTTGTGATGTACGGACTAGATGTTTTACCACACTCGCATATTGCCTGCCAAACCATAACCTTCTTACCAAATTTTTCGGTAAAAATTGCCTTCTCCGTTTCGGGGATGTATAGAATTGTGGTCCGGGAAGCGTTTTGTAATCTAGTTTCACATACGTTTCATCGTCCATTGTTATACACCCAGAATTTCTACAAAATAACGAATCGTAGAGTTTGCGGGCCCGTGGTTTCACGGACGCGGCCTGTTTTGGGTTCCTTTTGGGTTTTTTCTGCTTCCGGTATGTTTTTAGTCTTTCCAAGTCTTTCTTTGGCACACATGTTACTCGACGAGGTCCCTAGTTTTTTCGCAACATCCCGAACGGAAGTCGCTGGTTTTCGCTTGTAGGCATCCCTGATCTTTTTATCGATATCCAGACTAACAGGACCGGATTTCCGACCACTCTTCGGCGCATCTTCAAACGTACACTGTTCTCTATATTTTTGAATCGCAGATCGTACCGCTCCGACGCTTACACCCTCTTACTTGGCCAATTTTCTCAAGGAGAGTCCGCTCACAGTGCACCATTTGGGCACGATACTTTTTCGTTGTTCCGGAGTAAGACCGCGCATTTTGATAGGCAACACAAAACTGAGCACTTTTTTGATAGGTAACACAAAATTTGAGCACTTCTATGTCATTCAGAAATGTGCAAACAAAAGGACGCAGCCAAAACATGTTGAAATAGTTCATTATATTCAAAGTGACCGTTAAAATAAGGTGTGCTTATACTTTCTGGAACAGTCGTTAAACGATGGGGAAATTTTACTCGCCTGTTAAAATTCATTGTTTTTTTCGTGTAACTAAGGGATAATGCGTCGCTGTGACAGGTTTCTTTATACCCCAACAAGTCGTTAAATCTCGGCAACACATTATGATTTCAGATTTTGAGTAATTATTCGAATATCCTCACCCGAAGGTTGTGCTGTGAAGATTAAAGGAAATAATCTGTTGGACCTACCTCAACCCCTACAGTAATTATATTTCGTGATAATCAGTGCTACCATGTGACAACAATGGTCGTGAGCTATTAGCATTTGTAAATTAAACAACTAACACAGAAAAGCGAACATTTTTCCGATCGCTTAAAGTATAAAAATGAAAAATATCCACTTTTCTGCTTGTTCTGAGTTAGAAACACAAATCTGTGTAAACTACCCGAACAGTTAGGGACTATTCATAAACCACGTAGACTTTTTTGGGGGAGGGGGGATCTGACCAAGTCTACGCTCCATACAAAATTCAAAACAATGTATGGAGAAAAGTCTACGTGGTTTATGAACAGGCCCTTATGCACAGTGGTAATGTTTTGAACAACAATAAAGTCAACTTCCTCCTACAGTCAATTACAGGGCTGATGGTGATATCTTGACGTGAACGTTCAGGTGATTGAAAGGTGAAAGCAGCACTACGTTGAACACCTAAATGGCGCAGAGGCGGAATACCAAGACAGCAGGAGGAATGGCTTCCTCGTTATGGTGGACGAGGGTGACGTGCCAACGATAAGTGAAGTTAAGGATGCTATCAAACAGCTTAAGAATAACAAGGCAGCTGGGAAGGATGGCATCGGAGCGGAACGTATAAAAATGGGCCCGGATAAGTTGGCGACTTGCCTGCATGGAATGATAGTCAGGATCTGGGATACAGTACAGCTACCGGAGGAGTGGAAAGAGGGAGTTATATGCCCAATATACAAAAAGGGTAACAAGTTATTGAGCGATCATTATCCTCAACGAGGCCTACAAAGTGCTGTCCCAGTTTATCTTCCGTCGTCTATCGCCGCTAGCAAGCAGATTTGTGGGAAGTTATCAAGCCATTTTTGTGAACGGTCGATTGACAACTGACCAAATCTTTACGTTGCGACAGATCTTCCAAAAGTGTCGCGAATATCAGGTCCCTACACACCACCTATTCGTCGACTTCAAGGCCACATACGATACTATTGATCGCGAAAAGCTATGGAAGTTTATGGTATCGAAGTTTATGGACGAGAACGTTTTTCCCGTTAAACTGACCAGAATGATCAAGGCTACGATGGATGGTGTACAGTGTTACGTGAAGATATCGGGTGCGTTATCGGACTCGTTTAAAACACGCAAAGGACTTCGACAAGGCGATGGTCTTTCCTGCCTCCTGTTCAACATTGCGCTAGAACGTGTTATAAAACGTGCGGACTTTAACATGCGGGGAATAATAAATCCGGCCAGTTCATCTGCTTCGCTAACGACGTGGACATTGTGGGCAGAACGTTCCAGGTGGTAGCTGATCAGTACACCAAGCTGAAACGTGAAGCGGAAAAGGTTGGATTGAAGGTGAATGCGTCGAAGACTAAGTATCTGTTGGCTGGAGGAACCGAGCGTGATAGAGCTCGCATAGGAAGAACTGTGACAATCGAAGGAGATAAGTTCGAGGTGGTGGATGAGTTTTTGTACCAGAGAAATTCGGAGACGCATTATTACCGGAAGTCGTACCTGCTATGGACTCCACAAGACTTTGAGGTCTGGTAAACTTCACCCCCGTAAAATGTGTACCATGTACAAAACGCTGATAAGACCGGTAGTTCTCTACGGGCATTAGACGCGGACAATGCTCGAAGAGGACCTGCATGCACTTTGAGTTTTCGAACGAGGCGTGCTTAGGACCATCTTTGGCGGTGTATGTGAAACCACGATCTGGCGCAGCTTTATGGCGAACACAGTATCCAGAATGTCGCTAAAGCTGGAAGGGCACAATGGGCGGGACATGTTATAAGAATGTCGGACAATAATCCCGCAAAAATGGTGTTTACCTCGAATCCGACCGGTACAGGATGCAGATGAGCGCAACGAGCTCGGTGGTTAAACCAAGTTCGATGCTCCTCTCGAATACATAAATTTGTGGACAAAGTTGATAAAGAAAACCCAACAAACATCGGTGTCGAATAACCGCTTGTTGAAACAAATTTGGAGAAGTTATTCAGCTTTCTAGAAGGAAAAGCTGAACAACTTCTCCAAATTTGTTTGAACAAGCGGTTATTAGACACAGATGTTTGTTGGGAAGTCCTTCATAGCAGCACACACCTATTTATGTTTGTTTTGTTTATGTTTTTCAGATTTTGGCAATTTCTCCAAACTACAAAACATTTACAAACTAAACGAATCGGCTTGGTACCAATTTCACATATTTGCTTCTTTTCAAATATTTAGTTCAATAAGATTTGCTGGTGCTAAATAGCGGCGATGGTGACTTCTTGTTGAAAGTCATGTTCTATCGGCGTATACATTCAAAAAAACTGTTTTTTGTCATCGATCAGAAATTTAATTGAAAAAAAAAATATTTAAGAAACCTTTTCTTTAGTTATGAAAGCAAAACTAATTTAGATATTCAATGAGTCGCTCAACACTTCGGAAACCGATATCACAACACTTACACTGGATTATTTTGGACTGTTTTTGCTTCGTGAAAATGACACAAGCTAGACGCCGACATCTGAAAACTGAAACTTACCTTATCAATCGGCCATATTGGACTTTTGGAGCAGGTTTATATAAACTTACACGAGCATGTAAATTTATAGGTGATATAGTTGAAAAAAAGATGTCTTTCGTTAAAATTTTATACCAAAAGAAAAAAATACATACCGGGTGAAAATTATATTAAATTTGAGAGTTTTACCATGCTCTTATTATCAACCATATATTGAGAAAATCAGCGTTGATCCAATCACTTCATGTAACAAATTATGGTCATTTTTTATTCGAAAACGAAACACTGTACAGTGAGATGGTTGTGAAAAAAAGAAAAATTGGTTTTCGCTTTCCGTCGGACACGATGGTATGCCATCGGATTTTCAAACAAGATTTAATACTAAACTCTTCTTGACTTCTGTTGGTCTTTCGGAGAATGGGAAGCAGTACACAGTCACAGCTGGAGTCAATTTTGTTCCTTCGTACGCTTGCTGATCGAACCGGCGCGGTCCGGCGGTTGGTCGCCATGTCCCCATGTTAATTTTTTGTTTTTTTTTATTATTTTAGTGTTGTTGTGGGACGCCCTTCTCTCGATGGGAGGTGAATTTTACTTTCACTTCATAGTCGACCGTTAGTCATCAATTTCCTTCCTTTAGGCTTTAGGAAGCATTATTTTCGCCTTAGGAAAAAATGAAGAGAAATGTTTTTCCTTTATACAAGCCATTTGAATCTTCAATTGGCTTGTTACAGTTTAAGCTTCTGTAAATTTCTTTTACATGAAGTAGATATGGAGGAAGGTTTTTATGAAGAGGATAAAGCTAGACCTCTGCATTCTGCGAGATTAGAGGTTGAGCGTTGTGAATCTGTGGCGATCTGCAGAAGAATCAGAACCTGACTGAATTGAGAAATGTTTCCATAGAATATGAAAGATCATGAGACTTTATTATACTATTTGATAATCCTACAGTAAGCTAGTTATGCTAGCCCAACGTCCCATTGAGATTTTGTTTGGAATTTCCAATCTCATATTAGTTTACATTTAGATCCAGCTGAACCTGAAGGTGTTAGTACTTCAATTGTATTGTGTGTTGGAACCTAGAAGCAACACTTTTACAACATTCCAAATCAAGAGCCAACACCTGTTCTGAACTTAAAGCCTCCATATTTGTTATTCCATTATTTCAAAACTGTTCCTAATCCAAACGTAACCATTCATTACCTAACCAATGGTATATTTGATCCGAAACAAGGAAAAATAAATAAATGGTAAGTAAATTGAATGTAAAACAACTGAATTCAGAATGCTTTGAATGTAGTTAGCCATCAACTATCCTATCGAACTGTCGTAACACAGGTAAGCTATATCCGCTCAATTTAACTTACTTAAAATCTATCGCAGATTGGCTCCTATCTTCTCACCAAATTTAGCTTACTATCCATTCAGCTGAACTAACTTTCACAAACTTAATGCAAACTTTCTGTTTTCTCGAATTCCTTCAGTTTTGGACGTGGATGCGTTTGAGCGGCTGCTCGGTCCATGCATGGATCTCATGAAGCGCAGCATCGGCGACTACGAGTCACAATTGGTGAAGATCTTCGGCAGCAAGAACAACATCACCGACATCCGATAAGCACCATGTGTCATCCAGCGTCTTTACATAGCGTAAAATCATCACCACCACCATCACCACCACCTACCTGCAAACCAACAATGAACAAAAAGGAGAAAAAAATAGATAAACAGCTTAATTTCAGACCCCATTCTGATAAACGGTAGAAAATCTGGTCAATTGGTGAGGTTAGTTGACCTATTTAACAGCAAAGCAACTGAGGTGCTGTTTCTTTCTGAACTGTGGACTTCCAACCTGATGCACTTGATGGCGTCCGGTGCTTCTGGGTTGACGATTTTATTAACATCTTATATAAACAACAACAACAACAACAACAGCAGCAGCAGCAGCGTAGCCCTGAAGTATTCTTCGTTGGATCTATGCATACAACAGGAACAGGTAGTCTCCAGCGTCGTTTCAGAGAGAAATGACAGTTCAACTGTTTTATTAAGGAAAATCAGGGTGGGAAAGGAGGATGGTGGTCGAAATTCAAAATTCAGACGCAAACAGCAGTAGTCAACCATTGAAATTCTTTTGTTTTCGCATGTATGTAACTCGTAGTATATTGTTTTCATTTTTAGGTTAGCCCCGAAGACGCTTTAATAGCGATCATTACTAGACAACTTGAAATTTATATTATCAAACAGAATTTGCATGATTCGAAATCATTAATAAAAAAAAAGAAAAGAAAAATAATATAAAATTAGCCGATTTGTGTAATCGGATAGATAAAAGCGAACGAAGCGAGAGAGTATACAGTAATTGAAAAATGAGCAAGAAGTCACCACCGCCGCTATTTAGCACCAGCAAATCTTATTGAACTAAATATTTGAAAAGAAGCAAATATGTGAAATTGGTACCAAGCCGATTCGTTTAGTTTGTAAATGTTTTGTAGTTTGGAGAAATTGCCAAATATCTGAAAAAAATAAACAAAACAAACATAAATAGGTGTGTTCGTAAAAGAAACTACACAAAACTGATAACATCAATATCAAAATAACAACAAGCACAGTATCATTACTTGATGGTTTTAAAAACAAAATTAATGGATGAAAAAAATCTATGGAAAAAAAACAACTGATCAAGTATATGTGGATGGAACAACAAAAGCAAATTGTACTAAGCAGCCATTGATAACGCGAAAGCATATTAAATAATAATCTAAACTAATGCTGGAAACATGCAAAGAAAGTAATAAACAAAATTTTAAATTATTTCTGTTAACTTATTATAACATGAGTCAAGTATGAAAAAACAAAAAAAAGCAACAAAAAAACAAAACTTAACTAGTGAAAATACTAATAACATAAGGTACAGTGTTTAACATTTAAGATAAATACAAATAAAATATCACTCTTTAATAACTATAACTATAATGCATAGAAAATAATTTTAAAAATCAAGCAGAGATTTATTGTAAGGATCGTTAAGCAGAACATATATATATATTTAATAAGGAAGCAAAACTAGAGATCAGCAGCTATAATAGGAAAAAATACAGAGAAAAAAAGATCAACCTTTTTGGTAGAACCATTAAGGTGGACCGAAAAAGAAGTAAAACTGATAATTTATAAGACTTTGATGCCGCTCTAAGACGAAAGAAATGTAGCAAATGATTACAAAATTAAGCACAAAGTTAGAATCTTAGCCAGAGACAAATGAATCAAAAATCACACCACCAGGAAAAGAAGAGAATGACGATATCTTTTCAAATCAACACTGACAGTAACGAGAGAAAAAGTTCGATCAAGTGAGGTGTCATATCGATTTCAAGCCACACTAGAAACATATACAGTTTTGTACCTAGTATCGACCTAGCACCACAAAATACAGTCATCCATAGTTGCAAATGCCATATAGTAGTATGAAGAGATCTTATCGGAGGCGCCACCTTCCAGGAATGAGGATTGTCCCATGGTGCTCTGCAGAACAGAAAACAACGGTTAATTAACTAATCTTCCGTCATTTGGACTGCACCCAGTCGGAAACTGAAAATATATTTCTCATTTAGTCCCTCGTCTTTTCTTTGACTAGACCAGCATTGTTTCCGTTGCAGCGTATTCTTTGACCCGTGTGAAAATTGCATCCTGCCAGTCTGAAACGGTTTCAAGATGTTCACCACTGGTTAGCAATTTGTAGTACTAGAACCCTTGGCTGAAACGACATTGTGATATTTGAAAATATTTTCACAGCAGTGCAACACACTTGCAATTCTTCTCCAACCTGCATCCAGTTTAAAGTGAAACTTTTTCAGTTAAATTATTACTGTTTTCAACATTCTAGTACCACAAGGCAAGCTGTGGAAATCACTCTCAGTGTGTACCTACCTTAACTTATTTGCAACGACTCATGAACAGACCCTTAGAACTCTTGCTCAGGTTCATTCAAAGGCTGAGCGAAACCAAAATAAACCACAATTTCTAAATCAAATAGTTTGCTGATATTGCAAATCCAGAGAGCAAACTAGGCGTCGGATTTTCAACCGTCGTGCTATTTTTTCTCCAGATTAACAGAATCAGTCCAAACGAAAAACACTGCTACTACTACACTCTTCTATTAACATTATATATTTGAACACAAACACAAAACAAACCGAACTCTTTCGAACGTATTTCGCTGCAAAGTTGTAGACTTTTCGCATTTTTTGGAGAGATATATAACATGAGCTTACACATACACGTGTATTTTTTATCCTTGTAAGACAATATATACAACAAGAAACAAGCAACATATAATCTACATATACTACTACTAAATTACGACAAACAAAAACGCGTCACACGTTCACAATCACGAAAAAATGTCCTTACTGCACCCACCACCACTAGTTGCTAAACAGCATCGAAAAACAAACATGATCAATCTCGTTACACTATCATAAAGCAAGCACAGCCAATCAACGCAACCGAGCAAGGCTTTTCTCTTTATTTGTCTAGATAGTTAAGATTATTTTGTAGAAAATGCTGGACATTTTCGTTCGTCTTCTGAAAAAGGAACAAGCTAAGAATATTTTGTTTGCGCACCTGTCTGAGACCAGAAATGAAATCGAGCGTTCCAAAAAAGCATCCAGCAACAATTGATTGAAAAACTTAAGCAAAAAAATAACTAACTATTTAAGTACATGTTAACAGGACAGCACACCTAGATACGAAAAGAACCGACTGACCGAAGCGTTTCTCGAAATTAAATAAAAATGAAAAACATACCCAAACAGAACAGAACAGCAGCCATATTTGTGTGTCTCGAAATTCGGTTACGGGAATGAACCGAACTTTCATAAATGTTTGTTATTGACACAAGTGCAAGCGCAAACAATTAACTATTAATTTCTCGAAATTGTTTCAACATTTTTTTTATCATCGTTAATTTTCGATTTATTCTCCTGCAAATAAATAATACAAGATCAAGGAAGCTTACATTGCCCCATAAACATATGATAAACTTATATATGGATAATCACGCAAATAGTAAACGATTAATTAAGCAAACAAAAATAATAACAGAAAATGAATAAAAAGATTTTACTTCCCTCTTCCAGAGATTTATACAATTGAACATCCTAGTTAGATTGAATGATGAAGTTGTTATATTTAACCAATTTGCTTATGCTTTTATTTTACATTTTATCACCTTTCTATTGCATTCACACAATAATTCTTGTAATCGATTTAATTTTAAACCATTTTAAAAGCTAAACAAAAGAAAAAAATAAACAAACACTTGCATACACAAAATTACTGATGATTATAATGATTGAAACAAATATGAAAAAGATGATGAAATCACAAACACTCAGAAAAAACAAAACACACACATACACACGCAAGCAAAATCATACTGTTACTGTCTCGTTATTGAAGGTGTCGTATTGAAGTAGTAAATCAGAAAGATGAAATCAAATATAAGAAGAAAAACAACAACACTTGAAAAACGTGGTGGCAGTTTTCCTTGGAAAATAGAGCAAATGAACGAAAATTTCCCTTTTCCAAATTCATTGGTTTATCGTTGGTGAGTTTGTCCACTTCAGAACTGAACCACTTACTGATCGGACGTCTCTCCAGGGCTGCACCTGCGATACAATGTTTTGCCAACAAACTCTGTTTAGGTCTCCAGTTCTTCGAGTACTGGATTATACCCTTTCAAGGTCTTCACAGAAAAAGGAATTTTTGAAACCATGAACGCAATATCGTAGAGCGCACCAAAATACGAATGTAATAGTTATCACACAAACGGTCATCTAGGTGTAGATGTTAGTTTTACCTAAAAATACCATTACTTACTATACGAGTCAGGCCAAGGCCGGATTGGCCTCTATTGTATACAGAAGTTGTCTCCATTCTAGGCCTTATTACGGTTCTCACTTCACCCGTGACACCGCAAATAAAGGCAATGATTCCCGTTTGATTTGCACGGGAGTTTTTCACCGTGAAGTGACACCCGTAATAAGGCCCTCTATTTAGTCCATGGCGGCACTTCGATAGCCTCTGCTTTTTGTGCCCGTCGGGTCGTTATAGAGAATCATTTTAACTGGGCTGTCGTCCGACATTCTCACGGCATGCCCAACCCACCGTAGTCGACCGGTTTTAGTGGTGTGAGCGATGGGAAGTTCTCTCAGCAACTGATTCAATTCGTGGTTCATTCACCCCCTCCGCGTTCCGTCTTCCATCTGCACTCCATCGTAGATCGTTCTCAACACCTTCCGTTCAAAGACACAAAGGGCGCGTTGGTACTCCACGAGCCATGTCCATGTTTCAACTGTATAATCAACGCGAAGTTGATAATCTCGTCAATACCAAGGGCCTTCATGTCCTTTGTATGCTTGCGCATTGCCTCATCAGCCGATATTCTTATTTCTACACGGAGAGTTATGGGTGTTTCAGCGACTCTAGGCCTCCCTGAGTGGGGGCTCACAATATCTGGCCGTAGCTGTCAAAGTTGATGGAATGCTGACCAAGAGTATTGGATTTTTTGTGTGGGCTGATAAGTTGGGATGGGACTGAATTCTAATTTTGTAAGGTGGTTTGAGTTAGTCTTAAGATGAGGTAGACCGGAACGTTGATACTGACTGTCCCTGTATCGAGTTACGGATACCGATCATTCGTTCGGTTGTTTTGTCAAGGTTCAGAGAGCCACTCACCTGATTATGTCTCGGGATGCACTTCAGAGTTTGAGATGTCGTAAACTGTTGCTGTAACTGTTCCCAGTTGGCTCGGTGGTAGATACGCCTGGTTATGGAGTGCCAATTGACCGAGGAGTAAACTTCGGCCACCACCGGATAGTGGTCCGAGCTGAGCTCCTGTTTAAAGATCGGCTGAGCTATGTTGTTGGCCATATTGGTGAGGAAGATGTAGAGGGTTGCATGAGCCGCGAACCGACTAAACCGGGTGGCAGAATCCGGACTCTCCTCCAGGTCTTTCTGAATGATGTTACCGTTGGTGTTTCGTCAAGTGTTCCCCTTTGCTTCGTGTTTTGGGTTGGATCACCAGTGACCAGTCACCCCCGCCGCCGAGTTAGCTTGACGATGCTTGGAGCAATAGGCTGCGATGATGATTTCCGGCCCGATATTGGTATCTCCTTGACGCCAATGGCTTTGATGAGTCGGAGTTGAAAACTGGACAGCAGGCAGCAGTTGACGTTGCATCGCAATGCGATTGCAACACCCATTCTTCCGAAAAGGTTGCTATCCAACCTAACCAGTCGATAATTCGGAATGTAAACATTCACTGAAGGTTTGAGGTGTATTTCTGTAATAATACCGATGTCGATGTCACGCTCATCGGAATCGATGAGCTCTAGATTGTTGTTCTGGATAGAAAAAGTATTCCAGTTCTGTTGTGTAGAATTTACCCAGAAATTTTCCAATCTCCTTGAAGTCGTTTACTGTACGGCAGCATAATGTATGTTCAGCTTAAAAAGCGGATGGATTTGAATATCAGCAAGCTCGTCTCGAAGCGGCGCGACATACTTCGATGTAGTAAAACGAGAGGAAATTTACGCTTTTTTCGGTATGCCTTTATTCTTTGACAGTATTAAGTCAGGCGTTGGGGACCGGGCGACAGGCAATGGCATGACTTTTCGTGGTCGTTTGGTGTCGACGGCAAATTTTTCGTGGCAGCCATTGCCGCTCGCCGCTCTGTAGCATGTTTTTGCTGCTCATTTTTCAAAATTTGAAATGAGAAACGAAGTTCTACGTTAAAATGAAATAATAATACATAACATAATAATATATTAGGGAGCCATAAGCTGGTCTTTATCAACACATCAGTTATGTATTTTCCTTCAAATTTGCATTTGTTTCAGAACATGTAACGTGAAAAAGGCACAGAAGCCATGTTTGGATGGATTAAATTGTTTAGCTGCCTTAAAAAATGTAAATTAATAATTCTGGTTATCCTATACACACCCATAAAAATAAAAATAAAAACAAAAAAAAAAAACAATATACTATCACAAATATCCCTCTAACCACCACACCCACTCAACCAACTTCCCCCCCCCCCCCCCAAACCACCAAAAAATATAACAACCATTGGTTTAAATAAAAACCCCCCTCCACCCCACAATATATATTTATTGTTGTAAAGTATATAATACGCATACACAGTTCGGGTGGTCTCGCCCCCCCCAAACTTCCCTTTTCCCACCCAAAATCCAAAACCACCCCTCGTTTTTTTTTATCGTTGGGTACGTCTCCCCCGCGGACCACGTTCCCCGTGAGGCACCCCACCCCCAGCCCCCGGGTTTTTTGGGGTTTTTCCTTTTTGTTTACTCTTTCCCTTTTCCGCCATAAGTGAAATAAGATTATATTGATACCGTTTTTCATTCCTTCCACTTTAAACAACCTTTTTGCTTGCAATTATAACAATACGTCTATTCTTGCAAGCAGTACCGGTTAAGAACATGCACCAAAAGTTGTCATTCAAGTTTGTTTTACTTTAATTTCTTCTATCCTTGAATCATTGTTAACTTTGCGCACGTCTGTATCATTAAAGACTAGCGAAATAACTCCTTGTCCCCTTTGGTGCGATAATTTTTTGCATATGAAAATAGACAATTGACACAAGAGTAAATGATATACGTATAATCCTCACCCAAAACCAAGGGAAAACAGGGTTTTCGGTTTTCCCCCCGGAAAACGAAGAAAACAAAAAACCATACTACGAATTCACCCAAGTGAAAAAATATGAAAGAGTTCATCCAAGGTGACGATTCGAATGAACTCAAGCTGAACAATGCATTAGGTTCTAAGTAACATTGGATGACTCTCTTCCGGGACTTTCTCTTCGCGTTCCTACGGCTATGTAAAAAACATGTTCAAATATTTTCAACACACAGTACGGTAATATAAAGTGTAATTAAGAAACCAATACGTCAGAAACATCAGAAAAGCGTTTAATAGACAAATTATTAACGAAAAAGAAAGTCGACGAAGAGAATCTCTCAATGTTACTTAGGACCTTACCAGTGTTCTTAGAAATTCACATCTAACAACTTAACCTAACCTTCCAGAAACATTTGGTAAGATTTTTTTCCTAAACTTGGTTACTTTCTAAACTTCTTATAGAAAGCACTTAGTTTGTATTTAATTTTTATTTTTTCTCTCTCGGTCTCTTTTTTTCTATATTATTTGCTTTTTTATACAATACAAATCTTAACATAATAAAACATAAACAAATATCACAAATAAGTAAATAAATTGTTAGTGAGATTGCCTTTTTTTGTGTTTTAACAACAGCAAACAACGACATTCTGAGTGGATCGAAGATGGATATAAATAGAGAAACGGAAAGAGAGGATCGTCAGTTAGAAAGCAAATCTGTTGACGATATACTTTCCTGCTCTTCGTCCATCCTCGATAAATCTGATAACTACGGTGATGACGACGACTGTAAAGATGGCTTCAATGTGACATTATTGTCATCTCCACCACCAACAATAGATCCCCAAAAACCGGATGGGCAGCTTAATGCCTCATCTTGTCATCGATCCAAGGGAACAATGGGAAAAAAATTAAGTGGAGCTGGTCAAAAACGTTTCAAAAAGTTTTTGGAAAAAGGGCATAGCCGCGATGAAGCTTTCTGCTTGGCACAAATACCACTGAAGCAAACAGATCCATCCAAGCGTCCAAGAAGTGCAGAACTAAACGAGTCAAATACTAGCGGCAATCCAAAACCCGCCAAAATTCCCCGCAATAATCGAGGTGCTTACAAACCACCGGTTAGCTCAGTGCAACATCGCATCAATACGATTCGATCGGGACACTCAAGATCTTTTTGTACTGAGGGTAAGATCAACCCGTCCTACACAGACGTTGCCAATTATGTGAAGTTGGGTGTTCTTCGAAAAGGATACCCTAACATAGAGCTAACAACGGCTCAATTGTTTGTTCCCCAAAGGCAATCCTGGCAAGGGTTTCAGGACAACAAAAAGAACCACTGAAACCAAAATTTGGTGATTGTGTGTTCAAGTCGGGTTATTTAGTGATAATCTGCAAAAACCAGGAAACTGCGAACTGGCTAAAAAGCGTCATCTCTATGATAATCCCCTGGTCAGAGCGGAACTTATAGCGGTTGATGAGAAAGAAATCCCGCAATCAAAAATAATTATTGGGGTTTTCCTTGGAGTGTCGAGGACAGCAATAGAAATATTCTAACACTCCTAGAATGCCAAAACGATGGGTCAAATGTTGATGCATGGAGAATACTACCAAAGACATATTGAACTAGTTTTCACCGTCGATGGAGTGTCGTAAAACTCCACCAAAAAGAGTGAATATACTCTGGATTTTAAATTTGGAAGTGCCAATCTTCGAAAGAAATTCCAAAAGAAAAATCAACTCACTGAAAGACCAGGAAGTAGGAATGACTGTGGCTCCCATACAACCCACACAGGCACTGGAAGATAATCGTAGATCAGATTGAACAAATCCCAGGATCAAGTGGAGTTGGGAGCACAAAATCAAACCGTAAACTACTGGCCACAGTACAACTACAGTCGGCGGTAAAAGAAGTGATGGAACGCCAACAGAAAATATGGATAAATGCGGCTCTCAAACAACACAAATAGGCACTGGTGGTAACAAGATGATCGTAGATCACATTGAAGAAACCTCAGAACCAAGTGGAGTCAAAAGCACACGATCAACCCGTAAATCTTCTGGCCGCACTACTGATACAGTTGGCGTTAAGAAAAGCGATGAAAAGCCGACAAAGCAAGCCTGAATATCGTGATTTGAAGATCCGAGATGTTAAAAATCAAAACAAGGGGAGCCGCACAACCAAGATTGGGGAAGATTTAAATCCCCAGGGAAACGGTGAACAACAACCTCGTCATGGATAAAAAATCAAATTCATTCAAGTGAATCTTCATCACGCAAAGGGAGCAACAGCTATTCTCTGCAAAAGATTCACAGAGCGCAAACTGGATATCGCTCTCATCCAAGAGCCATGGACAAATAACAGTAGGATATTGGGAGTTCCTACAACTTCTTGTAAGTTAATCTACAATGAAGGACAGCTAGCTCCAAGACCGGCAATCTTAGTGAGTGGAATAGTAAACATAGTTCCAATTACAGAATTCATCAAAAGAGACATAGTTGCGGTCATGCCAGCAACTCAAGGAAAAACGGAAATTTATGTTGCGTCAGCATACTTTCCAGGAGACGTGGGGGAAGTACCTCCAGCAGAAGTAGCGGAGTTTGTTTCGTTCTGCAAGAAACAAAATGAGGCGTTTATAATTGGTTGAGATGCAAATGCTCATCACACCATATGGGCTAGTACGGGCATCAACAAGAGAGGTGAGTACCTTTTAGAGTATATTTCCAACAATGAGAGAGACATAGACATACATACACATCAACAACTCATACAAACTATAAGGGATCCTAGGAAGACAAACTGGGAGGTCTACAATTCAGTGTTAACAACGAACGTAAATACGCTAAAAGTTAGCACAAATTCTCGAAAAGAACTAGAAGAAAGTTCTAAACAACTTTCAAATATGATCCAAAATGCGTTTAACGAAAGTTGCGTTGCTAAGGAACGCTCTACTAATAGGGATGTACCATGGAGGAACAAAAAGTTACAAAAACTTCGTAAAAAAGCCCGGAAAATGTTTATCTGGGCTAAAAAAAAAACACAACAGTGGGGTCCATATAAGCAAGCCCTCACGGATTACAATAAGGAAATACGGAGATCAAAGAGGATACATTGGAGGCATACATGTGAAAACATTGAAAGTACTCCAGCAACTCTCAGGTTGCAGAAAATCCTCGCTAAAGATCATTCCAATAGGGGTTGGGACTTTGAAAAAAGAGGATGGCTCTTTTACTAATTCTGTTAGTGAAACGCTAGAGATGATGATGGAAACACATTTTCCTTGTTATATTATTAGCTCAAGCGGAAATCAGGGTACATGCGCATCAATAACTGGCATCAAAGAAACCAGGACGGGTGTTCATGAAATAAACTGAGCTAGAAAGAACCAGGGATGATGCTAGTACTTTAGCCAACATCATAAAGATTGAACTCGGAAAAAATGCGACACTTTGTTTTACGTGAATCTTTTTATCGCGTGGGTTAAAATTAATGAAATTTTGGGTAATCGCGATCTGTCAAGTAGTTTTCAAGATGCATTCGAAACAAGAAGACCTACGCCAGCAAATCTTGGGCGCGTTGATCGATAATCCTGGTCAGTCGCACAGATGGATCGGCATAAGGCTTGGAATCCACCATTTCACCGTGTCCCGCGTTGTGAAGATGTTCCAGGAGACGAAGACCATCGAGCGGCGCGCTGGAAGCGGCCGAAAACCGAAAACGGAATAGAGAAGGCGCGGAAGATAAGGCAGTACTTTAAGAATAACCCGAACCTTTCCACCAGAGACGTGGCCAAAAAGGTCAATTCGTCGAAGTGGTTCGTCCAGCAGACCATGAAGCGGGCTGGGCTACGTGTTTTTAAGGTCAGGAAGGCGCCAAACCGGACTGACAAGCAAAACACGGTGGCCAAATTGCGTGCGCGGAAGCTGTACCGTAAGTGGCTGGTCAAGCCAGGCTGTCTCGTCATGGACGACGAGACATATATCAAGGCGGACACCAAACAAATCCCCGGCCTCGAGTTTTACGTTCCGCATGGAGGTTCCAGAAATGTTCCGGAAGAGAAAGATGGACAAATTCGCGAAGAAGTACCTGTTGTGGCAGGCGATCTGCGAGTGCAGACGGCACAGCAAGCCGTTCGTTACAACCGGCACCATAAACGGGCAGATTTATGGAGAGGAATGCTTGCAGAAGCGCTTGCTGCCCTTCCTCCGCTCTCACCGTGGTCCCACGCTGTTGTGATTGGTACGAAGCGAAGGGCGTTAATGTGGTCCCGAAGGAGGCGAACCCGCCAAATACACCAGAACTTTGTCCGATCGAAAAGTTTTGGGCGATAATGAAGAAAAGCGGAAGAACATTCAAAACCGATTAAGCTTTGAAGAAAAACTGGGAGAAATTGTGTAAGGAAGATGGACAAAGCCTCGCCCAAGCTCTCATGAGCAGTGTTAAGAGAAATGTACGAGCATTCAGCTTGGGGGAGGGAAATTCAATAAATAAGTTATGCCAAAACATAGTTAATATATGGTTATTTAATTTCTGAAAATTTGAGAAGCATCCAATTTAAAATTAATTTTTGGTGATCATTTTTGTGTGTCTCATTTTTTCCGAGTCCAGTCTTTATTCAGCAATAAAGGGCGATACGGTAAAAATTTGGTCAATATCAACTTGACGTATTTCTTTCAATTTTGCATTTAAAAAACCTGAACACCCCTCATTTTGAAGGTGTGTGTGTGTAGAATGTTGCTCCTATTTTGATTTTGGAATTCACTCTTCAGTTGTCAAAATGCCGTCCAAGCAAGAAGAGCAGCGTATCAAAATTTTGCTCGCGCATCGCGAAAATCCGAGCTACTCGCACGCAAAGTTGGCAAAATCGCTAAAAGTTGCCAAATCAACCGTTACAAATGTAATTAAAGTGTTTGGGGAACGTTTGTCGACAGCCAGGAAGTCTGGATCGGGGGGAAATCGAAAACCGGAAGCCGCTGAGACGACAAAGAGAGTTGCCGGTAGTTTCAAGCGAAACCCTAACCTATCTCTCCGAGATGCCGCAAATAAGCTGGGTGTATCGTCTACAACCGTGCATCGAGCCAAAAAACGAGCCGGACTATCGACTTACAAGAAGGTAGTGACTCCAAATCGCGATGATAAACAAAATACGACGGCCAAAGCGCGATCCCGGAGGCTGTACACGACGATGCTGACGAAATTTGACTGCGTGGTAATGGACGACGAAACCTACGTCAAAGCCGACTACAAGCAGCTTCCGGGACAGCAGTTTTATACGGCAAAAGGAAGGGGAAAGGTAGCAGATATTTTCAAGCACACAAAACTGTCAAATTTCGCAAAGAAATATCTGGTTTGGCAAGCCATCTGTACCTGTGGCTTGAAAAGCAGCATTTCATAGCTTCCGGGACTGTCAACCAAGAAATTTACGTGAAAGAGTGTTTGAATAAACGTCTGCTGCCTTTCCTGAAGAAACACGGTTGTTCCGTACTGTTTTGGCCGGATTTGGCATCTTGCCATTACGGTAAAAAGGCCATGGAGTGGTACGCCGCCAACAACGTGCAGGTGGTTCCCAAGGACAAGAACCCTCCCAACACGCCAGAGCTCCGCCCAATTGAGAAATACTGGGCTATTGTCAAGCGGAACCTAAAGAAGACCAAAAAAACTGCTAAGGACGAGCAGCAGTTCAAGGCAAACTGGCTTTCTGCGGCGAAGAAGGTGGACAAGGTGGCTGTACAAAATCTGAAGGCAGGGGTCAAGCGTAAGGCCCGGCAATTCGGATTTGGAAAAGCGGAAGCCTAACTGAATATTTTTCCTGAATTTGATACTAATTGAACTTGAAAAAGAAATTTAATTTGATTTTTTAAATAAACGATTTCACCGATTTACACGCGTTTTCCCTTGACCAAATTTTGACCGTATCACCCTTTAGCTAAGTGGATTCGGCGATTGACTCTTTTAAACCCTTCAAGTCTCCTACTCACAAAACTTTTTCAAGCTAGCCTAATATTGGGCTACATTCCAACAGCGTGGCGATAAGTGCGGGTAATTGCTATACCCAAGGCTAATAAAAAGGATAAAAGCTCACCGAAATCCTTCAGGCCGATAAGCTTATCATCCATCCTGCTAAAACCAATGTAAAAAATAACCGATGAACACATCAAGTCATCATATCTGGTTAAAAACTCCTCTGTGCAAATATCAGTTTGCATATCAGGAGGGTAGATCTTCAGTAACAGCACTACACTCGGTTGTTACAAAACTAGAAAAATCTTATGAAGCAAAAGAAATTTTACTAGCTGCTTTCCTTGATATCGAAGATGCATTCGATAACACATCTCATGAGTCAATGATCTCAGCTATGACGAAACGTGATTTCGACAAATGCATTGTTGATTGGATTACAGAGATGTTATCAAAAAGAGAAATATCAGCGAACCTCGGAAGCTCATTCATCAGTGTTAGAGCAATTAAAGGGTGCCCGCAAGGAGGCGTGTTATCACTTCTATTGTGGTCTTTAATAGTTAATGATCTTCTCAAAAATCTGATAGCTCTAGGCTTCGAAATAGGTGGCAGATGATATAGTTATAATAGTTATAATTGCTTAAAATATATAAATGTATTTGATGATGATATTGATATGTTTAAAGATGATATCGATATAAATGTAGATGATGTAGATAAGACGCAACGTTGAGTGTTAAAATTCCGCAA
Organism: Aedes koreicus; assembly: GCA_024533555.2. NCBI lineage: Eukaryota > Metazoa > Arthropoda > Insecta > Diptera > Culicidae > Aedes > Aedes koreicus. The sequence goes on along the minus strand of JAHHFK020001677.1, from coordinate 97,314 downwards.
TCACTATGTCTATACAGGCAGAACGGCATTTTTCGGGGTAGAACCAGCTGTGTTTAGCGCCCTGGTTCCCAAATCGCGACAGAATGTCAATAACTATTATATGATGTATTTCACACAAAAACATCTCTTCAGGGCTACTATTCTGATTTTGAAAGAGTGTTATACTGAGTTATTATAAAAGTTTGCTTATGGTATCCGCATGAAACCTACCTAATTCTTAAATCCTGGCCGATCCTGAATTTCGCTCAATTTCTGTTCAATAAATACCAAATATTTCTTAAAATCATGTTTCGGTATAGAAAATAACTAAGGGTCGTTTAAAGTTCATTTGCCTTTTGCAATCGCAGCCGGCTGGTTGCTGACATGTTATGATTTCCCTATTACAGACATAATTTTATTATAATAAGTTGTTCAATGTTGGTAATGTTCTCTTCAAAATTAAATCAATGCTTGAAAGTGTTTCTGTTCGTTTTAGTGCGTTGGATAGAGTCCCTACCTTGCAATAGGAATCAAATATTATTGAGAAAGTGTTTGAAAAAGAAAGTGAAATGTCGCAGAATATGGCTGCAAAGTATCAGAGCAGCAATTGGAGCGAATAAATCTTTAAGCTATTTTAAATAATAGCAATAGAGTTTAAAGTCGACTTTCAAACATTCAAAGTTATTAAGGGTTTATTGAACTCCTGCAAAAAAAAATATCGTTTAAATTACAGTATAAAGTTAAATATTCTTTAAAGAAACCTTGTATGTACTTGTATATAAAATTCATATATAGAACCGGTCCTCAACTATCTTTCATGCCATAAAGATCAGGACCCTCTCAACCATCGTAGCAAATACGACCGTGTCCGTATCATCATTGAAACCACACAGCCCTTTTCAGAGCCATCAAATGCTTTCTAAAGAGTGTACAATAGAATTTTCTCACATACTTACTTTCTAATGCTGGTCTACGAACACCCACGCTATTTTGACCTAGACTACGTCCATCGGCTAGCGTAGAGGTAAAATGAAAATTTGAAAAATAGCGACCATCACGAATATTTGAAACATTTTGAACGCTAATAACTTTATCATTACTAGATATATTTTTGAGATTGTTGCTTCAATCAGTTGGAACTGTCAAGTCAATGTTCAAAAATATCAGAAATAATTGACTTTGAATTCCCAAACCGACTTTCAACAATCTATAACGCGATGTGGATAATGGTCTCCAGCTAGTCGATCATATCAACACAATCACCACTGCCAGCACAGCCGTTGCCCTTTCATCATACCAACATTTAAATGCAGTCTAGCACCGCCAAAAGATTTGTCAAGAGCAAATCATAGAATTCTCTAACATACTTGCTTATCTATGCCGATCCAACGTCCCATTAGAACAGCACCTACATTTCAATGTTGCTCTACGAAACCAACGAAACTAATCTACCATGTTAAACCAGATGTCCTTGCTGTGAGTAATTGTGAGTAGTAGTTGGAGTAAAAAGTTATTTGTATTTAAGGTGTATTTAGTTATTAAGAGACTAATTTTAAAGTAATACTTGCTGTATGATTAGAGAATATCCTTCTTAGATTAAGTTTAGAAATACAATTATTTACATTATTTTATTACTTGCACCAAGATACCGTAACGTTGTAAGAACATGAAAATGTACCGGAATTGATGCGGTCCTTTCATCTTTCAAAGGAATGACATATAAAGGTTGCTCCGTTTAGTCGATATACTTTTCGGCAAAACATTTTGGAATTCGAAATAGTTTCTCAAAATAACCATCTGATATTTCGATATTTGCTAATACCTCTCTTATAATACAGACCGAAAAATATAAAATCTTTGAGTTCGAGTCATGCAGCTTGAAACCGCAACTGGCTTAAATTTTAGCAGTTTGGCCAATAATCTAAGGAAAATCAGTCAACCTTAGCAAACTCAAACGCAATGTATGAATTGTGAGCAAGTACCTGAAAACATATTCGAAACTGGTGTCCATTATTTTCTGAATGGTCACATCAGGATTTGGGTCACAATGGAGACAGCGTCATCTGTGAGAACTACAACCCCCAAACAAACGGTTGTTCACCATAATCACGCACTCTAGCAGATATCATTCTCAGCGTGGTGCGCATGCTCCCTTCATTGGTGAACCAGGGTTATTTTTACAAATTGTATACATTTTTCCGGCTGCATTCAGACGCAAATCTGTGTGAAAAGCGTTCCAGAAAAATATCTCAAGCCAGTCTTTTCCGATAATTCCTATCAAACAATGGCTCGCAAGGCGGTACTTGCGCGAATGGAAACGATCTTCGTCGAGGTGATGGAAATGCCGGAAATTTTCCTTGCGGATGACGAGGAAGATGACGACGGGCCAAGTGAAGATCTAGACGCCGACGAATCGGATGACGATGCATCGGACGACATTCCAGCTGCAGACGGGGATTGTGACAGTGAAGAAGGAACGGGGAAGGATGAATCAACTGGAAAATCAGATGGAAAAAGCAGTGATAAGGCTGATGTCGACCGGAAAAAGGGCGTATCGGTGAAGGTTGGTTGGTTATATTTTCGAATAACTTTATAATTGATTGTTATTTTTCAAAGGTCAATTGTGATGATAAAAAACAGCAGCGGTATGGAAAATGGATTTCGCGTGCACTTCGAATAGCAGTTAATCCCATTGGTTGGTATCTTCATTTAAGAAATACGGACAATATGTGAATTATATTAATTCTCTTCTTAAAGTATCCAGATTCAACCTTAATCTTAAAGTGAACCTTGACTTGAATGTAGCAAATAAGACGAATGCTAATAAGAAAAACGACCCAAAAGACAACAGCAACGTTCCGACAAAACCAGACAACAAACCGAAACCTACCCGGCATCAACAGCAACGTCGTGCTGATCTCAGTAGAATAAAAGAAGTAATATATTATTAACTGAAGTGAAGGTGAAGTTTAATGATACATTTGGTTCATTCTAGTTGGAACAGGAGAACAGATATCTCGCAAAAGTGTTTGAAAAAATTGGTTCAGGTAAGATGTTACTTGCTGGTGAACTGCTCTTAAACTGCTGGTGGAAGCGTAACTGTCCCATGTGACAGTATTTTGGATATTTTCTTTTTTTTATGCCTACCCCAACACTTTGACATGTACTTTAAAAATATAATTCAAACAAGTGTTGTTAGTTCTAGAATAATCGTTAATATAATGAGCGAATTTCTCCCACCTATTTTTCCCCAATATATGCGTCCACTGGGAAAAATATTTGTTCTAGTGGGACAAATATGCGCCCAATTTTCAAGTGGGACAAATCGACTTGGCAGTTTTCTGAAATTGATGATTTGTAAAATGGAGCAATAATGCGTCCTCCGGCAGTAAAGGCATTCCATAAGACAACTACGATCAGCTGAATGTTTTTATTTATCTTGAAATTTCGAGAGTTCACACTTAACCTGGCATTTTTTCCTTACAATTCTATTTTTATATTCAGCATCGGAACAAATAAAATAAAAACATTTCATGGAATGCCTTATTGATCTTCCTTTTTTAGTTTATTAATTCGCATCTTGAACATCTAAAAACATAGCTAACATAGAATATTTGTATGGTGATATCCACAAAAATTTTAAAAGACGTAATCTCCAGACCATCATTATTTTTTCACTAAATAACAAAGGATGTTAGTTTACTTTGATTTCTAATTTCTAATAAATATCTGTGTATTATTTCAGCATACAAAGCAATGAAAACTAAACATTCGGAGCAATCAATGGAATTGGAAATGGTAAGACAATTAGAATGTTGATTTCCAAATACTCTATTCAACAAAACAGCGCAGCCTAGTGCAGCTAATGATGCGAAAGAGATGGATCAACTACTGTATATGAACGGTTCTGTATAAAATACGGTGGTGTAATGAGGGCCGTTCAACTCCTACCCTCTCGGTTTTTATTGATCCATTACTAGGGGATGGTAAATCCTAAATCTGTTTTTTTTTTTTTGTGGCTCAACAGTTGACCAATGGACGAAAGCTGTACCTGTTTCTATCACAAGTTTAAACATAAGATTGACGCAAATTTTTAAATTTTTGCTGCCCTGTGCTGGAACGATTAAGCACGTCGTTGAAATTTGAGCACATTTAATAAGAAGCTCATACCGTTTTCTTTTTTGATTCAGTACTAACCAACATCAAGACTGAGTCGGTTTGTTGTCCATTGAACGTCAGTGTGTGTTTTTGTTTGTAACCTGTATCGGGTTAAATTTCGCACTAATATTAAGGTATCACAGGTAAAAACTGGTTCCTACCTAAGTTCAAGAAAAAACAAGGTTAACACGGAAATTACGAGAATTTCGTACTATGGAGAAAGCAAGTTTGCATTCACTATCTTCAATCCTTTTCGTAGACAATTCTAATGAACTTGGCTAGAGCATATATTATAGAAAGTTTTATCAACTACAACTATGCCAATGATTTTTTTTTTCAGCCAAATGAAGTAGTTATCAAATATTTAAGAAATTGATAATCTTTTGACATTATCAAACAACTGCTGAGAAAGCTTCACTATATACAGGGTGCGGAACGCATTTTTGCAGTAAATACCAAAGAGTTACTCAAGACTGGCTATGACGAGCATGCAATAAGGCGTGGAGCAACAAGCATAACAATAAGACGCGGAGAGCCCGCTTAGGAAACACCATTTAAAGCAGTTGAATACACCATTCCATGTAGTTAATATTAGTACACGGAGAAAAAACAGTCCCGTTTGAAACAACAAACTTGTTTGTTGACATCTAAACTAAAAAACTTGTTGTTTTAAAAATCCGTTTTGTTGTTTTAAACCAACAATTTTGTTTTGAAACAAACAGAAAGGTTGGTTTTCTCTACCTAAATATATTACCACGATACAACACAAATTATGGTTGCTCTAAACTAATATTTATGTTGTTTCCATCTTTAAAGAGGTTTATTATTACCAAAACACAGGCTGCGTTGACTCAGGGAAACAAATTAAAATTTTAAATTGATTCAGCCAAAGCGGCGGTTAAATCAAACTGATATTTTGTTTGGAGCAAAAATAAATAAAAATTTAGTTTGAAACAAAATATTGTTTTGTGTTATTTAATTTTCCGCCGTCATCGGGTCCCGCTGCATGCTCTGACGCTGTCACTCAACAATAGGTGAAAATTTAATATTTTACTTTTAAAAAAAAACCTGAAAATAGTAGAAAGGCTCGCATTAACATTTGTAGATTTCTCTTGGACTGAAAGAAGTCTCTAAATGTAAATGTGTACTTTTCTAATGATTGTTAGCAATTTATTCAAATAATTGAAATTACAGAAGAAATGTAAGTGATTGTTAACGGCAATATTTGTTGTATCAACCATTTTCGTTTGTTTGTAACATAATGGTCAATTCAAATGGATGTCAGTTGAACTTAACTGTTAATTCCCGAAACAATTATTCAAAATTTGAGAGATTCTCTTCGGGCTCGCTCTCTTTCATTCATAAACCAATCACCTTTGCGTTTTACATTCTACTATTTGTAGAGTATGCTAGCCAGCACTGTTGTGTTTTGATCTGTACTAAAGAATCCCTCGAAAGTTTTATAATGGCGCTGTAATGAATGAAAGAGAGCGAGACCGGAGAGAATCTCTCAATTGTAGATTCGACCTAATGAAGAAAACCCTTGATTTCTTTATTATTTGAATCTTCCCTATTTTCTTATCACACGAGCACTAATCCTTGGGTCAGCAAGGATAGAAGCAGGGATGCCAGATATACAGACATGTCTGTATTTATACAGACATTTCATCATGCATACAGACATCATACATATTACAGACATTATACAGACATTTCGAAAATGTTACAAACATATACAGACATTCATTTCGACAAATTTCTAGATTTAAAAAGAAAAAAATAACTATAGGGAAAGTCACATACGTCACAGTAAGCAAATTATTGACAGTCTAAAGTTGAACCACTTTGTTGGCGAAAAAAAAACCAGTGAGGGATGTAGAAGTACAAGTATGTGCCTGGCTGTTTTATAAGGCTGTTTTCACTGATTTGACCCTTGTCTAAGACGTAGCACTGAAACGAACTAAAAATACGGGCATCATAACGAACTTCCTTGGCGAATCGCATCACCAAGAATTGGTGGCAATGACGCGGTCGAAACCATTTAGTCTTATAATCAATGAGTCAATTGGTCTTGGTAGTGAGGACTTTCTATTGGAATGGCAATGAACTGTCAATTGGAGATTCTTTTTATCACGAACTCGAGCTTGCTGAAGCGGATGCTACTACGATACACAGTGCCATTGTTACTAAGTTTAATGAAGACTTTGATTTCGTACAAAAAGAAGCTAATAGGATTCGGTGTAGACGGAGCTAGTGATATGCACGGTGGAAAGCATTCTGTTAGTGTACTGTTTAAAATCGACTGTCCGAATTTAGTCGTACTGAAATACGTTTTCCATTCATTTGCATTGTGTGCATCATATTCATGTAAGAATATTCCATCTTCAGCAAAAGTCCTTTAAAAAGAGCAAAGTTCAACAAACTGCAGCACCTAATAGAGCTAAAACCTTTAAACATGTTACATCCGTCCGCGACCCGATGGCTTTCTTTGGCCCAAGTTGTTCTTGAAGCTGGAAGTCTTAGAGTACGGGACGGTTTTAAGCAGTTTTGGCGACCCCTCAGACAGTTGATGAAGCTGTAGTAAACTAAATAGAACTGCCAAATTAGACAATAATCCCTCTGCTTACGTCTGGTCTATCGGAACATACCTTCAACGAGCATTAGGCTCAGAAAATTTCATAGCCATGGAATAAGTTCCCAATTACAGGGACTTCTTAAACCCATGCGGATTGCTTTCCGATTAAAAACGAAAGTTTTCTTCAGCTTCTCAATCTGTACATCAAACTACCAAAATTGTACTAGTCGCGATTCTGTGCATGTGGCGAAGGCGAAATAGCCCCCCTCTCCTTGTTCCCCTTTCCTCTCCCTTCCTCCCCCTCCCCCAATAGGCAGCCCCCCCCCCCCCCCTTCCCCCTCCTCCCCCCCCCCCCCCCCCCCTTGACATTTGCTGCGAAACGTCAATTTCCTCAACCCGCTCCATCGTTTTACCCATCTGCTCTTGAAAACAATCGAACCAAAATATGTCGATTACTACGACCACAAACTCGTCTCCTAGCAGGTTATGAGACAGACGTACACGACCAAACTTTTAGATAGTCATTGATCTTTAGATTGGCAATGGGTATTTCTTATTTCATTTCTCACGCAAACGACAACCAAAGCGACTGTGACGACAAACGGGATGCTTGATTAAAATAAACAAATGCAGAACAGCAGGCTTCACGTTACATTACCGTGCGCTATATCCATGGATTAACAAAGAAGAGAGGAAACATGGGCTCTCTCAAAAGCAACAGTGATGCCATAGCTGCCTAAACAGCGAAGCATTATTATATCGTTGGGTACTATTGGACAGCTCCGAAACATATTTTTTATTACAAATGATAGTGTCAGATGGTGGACAATATAATCATAAGCATAAATCAACCTCCAATGACTGGAAGAAACATGAAATAAATAGCGATTTCAGATTATCTAAATATGTAATAAATTACCTCAAGTCAACATCACATTCTGGCAACAAGCTAGTTGTGGGAGAGCTGATGAAGACATGCTCTCCGGTACACGCGTGCAAATGCAAAATCCACACATATTTATTGGCAAAATTAAGCGAACTCTCAGCTGGAAACTGATGATTTCTAGATGATGTATTTTAAATCTCAAAATAATAGTAATAAATTGGTAATCAATCATGATGAACATCGAATCATTGCCCAATAGATAAAGCTTATGATCGTATCATGAAAAATGAAATAATTTGGCAAAATGTAGGAGTTATAGACCAGTTTCCAGATAAAATAGTGACCCGATTAAGCCGTTCCCTACCCTAGTGACAAATGAAAAGGATGTGTGGCCACACATAGTGGTTATGTGTACACATAGGAAGTATGTGTGGTTATAAATAGCTATCATTTGTTGATCACATTGCAAAAAATCATGTGTCGGATACATACCCAACAAACATCGGTGTTGAATTAGAGCTTGTTCAAACAAATTTGGAGAAGCTATTCAGCTAGTCTAGAAGAAACAGCTGAATAGCTTCTCCAAATTTGCTTGAACAAGCCTCTAATTCAACACCGATGTTTGTTGGGTAGTTACTATCATTGCTTTTTTATCAGTGTACGAAGGTGTCGAAGTGCAGGCCTTGGTCAACGAATGTACTAGAAGCTAGAAGTGACAATTTAAAAAAAAAATGGATTTTAAATTATTTTACCATACCTAAAATGCATCATACACAATACAGTACATCCCAAATTTCGATAACATGAAACCAATTTATATGGAATAATATACTATCGCATCATAACATAAACAAAAGATAAAAAAAAGTATTTTGCCTCTATTTCCCGTAATGTCCTTCCATGTTCGGTTGGATCTAAGACAAGGATGATCCCAAAGCGCGCTGCAACTACGAACCTAATGTGAATAGTCAAATTCTCAATGTGACCTCTAGGCACACGATCCTCTGTAGCAGGTAGAAAAAATGACTCTTAGCTTTGGAGCTTGACCAAGAATCCCTACTGAAGGGTCACCCACATTTGATACGTTGCGGATGCGTTGACGTAAATTTGACAGAAAACCTATGGGAGAACTGTCAAATTCACGCAAACGCATCCGCAACGTATCAAATGTGGGCCAGTCATGAGCCCTTGCGGCACGTCAAGCCGGCCAGTTCAGCGCAAGGGGAAAGTAGCATCACCGTCATGTAAGGAATACGCTATTCCGTGTGTTGGTGGCCCTAGTTTGCATGAAAGTGCTAAGGGTTTCAAGAATTTAACATTTGAATATTACTTCTCCTCTTTGTTTACAAAATCAGATACGTCTGTTTGAAAAAGTACTCGAGAATTTATGTATTTATTTATTTAAAAAAAAAATCCGCGTGGGAACTAATAACTTGCATGTATATTGTGATGAAAATTCAAAAACATTGATAAATATTTATTTTCTTTTTCATTCAACCAGTACAAAAATAGGGCATTGGACGAGGAAGCCAAAGTACAACAACTTACAGAAGGTAAGTAGCAACCAAAACAATTAAGGTTCGATTCCCGAACCGGTCGAGGGGATCATTCGGGATAGAAATTTTCATGACTTCCCTGGGCATAGAGTGTATCGTTGTGCGTTCCACACGAAATACAAAGTCTCTCAATTAATAACAGTGGAACCAACAATCTATATGAAACTAGTGATTTGAAATTGGTTCACTGTTGTAGAGCCCCTGGGTCCGAAGTACATCTTGTAGTCTGCACCCTGCAATACACTCTTGCACTTTTCGGTACTATTATCTTTGTTTTTGTTTTGATTCGCAGTACTAGCAACAATCAATGTGCAACCAGCGATTTGAAATTGGTTCACTGTTGTAGAACCCCTAGTTCCGAAGTACACCTTGCAGTCTGAACCTTGCCATGCACTCTTGCGCTTTTCAGTACCTCTTTGTACAAGTATCTTGGTTTTTGGTTTGATTCGCTATGTTATTTTGACAGAATATTTGAGAGTGTATTGGTGTGAGTTACGGTCTTAGGGGCGAATCATTAAGCTTGGGACCGAGCTTGGGACCGGTGTGCTAGTACTTCCTGAGCCAAACAAAAATTCGTTTTCTTCATGACTACCCAAGTAACCACGAGGCTGTAATAGCATGCATATATAGGGCATATGTATTACGTCTAGTGCATCATTGAAGTTGGATTAAAGCTGAAAAGGGCCCCACTAAGATCGAACTAATAAGCTATAATCTTTTGTAATGCCATAAGACATGGCTCAAAAGAAAACAACAATCAATATGCAACTAGCGATTTGAAATTGGTTCACTGTTGTAGAACCCCTTGGTCCGAGGTACACCTTGAAGCCAGCACCTAACTATACATATTTGCGCCTTTGTTTTGATTTCCTGTGTTATTTTGACAGAATATATGAGAGTGTGTTTGTGTGAGTTCATACGTTATTAGGGGTGCATTATTAAGCTTGGGACCGAGCTTAAGACCGGTGTGCTAGTACTTGACTGAGCCAAGAAAAAAAATCGCATTTGTTCGGGACCTACTGGTCTTAGAGTTAGTCTCTGCCCCCCCTTTCCCCTTTTTCATTTTGGCCCCCTGGCCTTTTTTTTTTTTTTTTTTTTTCCTTTTTTCTTTTTCCCCCTACTTTTTTTTTCTCTATGTTACGGTCGCTATGAGCGATGTTATGATTTCCCGGTTAAATAATGTGAAATATTATGGACTACTACTTGACCTAAAATTAACTTTTACACATCACTGCAACTAACAGTTATATAAAATGTACTATACCTCCTATAAACAGGACATTCAGACACTACCTGAAGAACAAACTTCTAATTTTCAAACATAAGTTTAGACCAATCATGTTTAACTATGTGCCGATTTAGTCCAGTTGTTGCACTACCAGTCAAGAAAGGACTTTATTGGATACAGAAATACACATACATTTCTTTTCGTAGTAGTATGTTTGTTTCAATGACTTGTTACAATGAGTGGCTTAGAATAATAGTATATTCCAACGTTGATGAAATTTCTTAAGATACCCAGTCCCATATCAAAACTTTCGTTTACTAAGGTACCTAGTGATAGGATTGAATAAATAAGCATTTCTTTCTTATTTACCACATTTTTTCTTTTTTAATAAACGAGTAACATTCACAGAAAGGAACAAACTGAAGGAGCAGTCAGAACTTCAAACATCTATCAACAAGCAGTTGGAAAAGAATAATCTCATACTGCAGAAACAAATTTCCGAAACCCAACGAAAACTTGATACGCTCAATAAACAATACGAAGACAAAAGCATGAAATCCAAAGAACTGGAAGCAGAGCTGAGACAGTCATTGGAACATAGTAACACAGAACCACAACTATTCATTTCCTATTACTAATGATACTATTGTTTTTAGATAAAAATTCTATCGCAACGGAGAAAAAATGTTATTCAGATATGCTTAGTGAAGTATTAAAAAAAATATTGATTACTTCAAAACATTACATTTTAATTCTCTTCAAACCTACTTTTCAGAAACAAGCCATTATTGATTCCAGAGAGGAACAGTTACAGCAGCTGAAAAGTGAATTACAGTCACTTCAGGATCAAAAAACTTCTTCTGAGTCCGAATTCCAGCAAAGAATTCAGCAGAACCAGCAGAAGAACAGTCAACTGGAACTAAAAATGGTTGAATTGTTACGGCAGAATCGTCAGTTAAACGATCTCGTTAGCAGGTAAATCAGGTTATATCTAAATACTCAAACATTCTGACGAAAGCCGTACGTTTGTAGAGGATTGCCATTGGTGGAAAATAGCACTGTAATGGAGCCAACATCACACACTACGGGATATGGGTACACATGTCCACTTTGTGGACATCCCTTCAAAAACCTCGGAGACCTTCAGATTCATACGGAGAACTGCGGCACGTGAAAATGGGGATCTTCAATTTTTGTTTAAAATAAATTGATATATAAGCAATAAAAAAAACTTTCCTAGCTGGAACATTAAAGCTGTGTTCCGATTGGTGAATACCCTCTTATACTTGACATTCCGAAAATAAATTGAAATCGCAAAAATCCGTCAGTCGATCAGCGAATTCTGCGAACTTTTATCAATAGAGTGAATTTAACAATAAAAGAGTCTTTCCTCTTTCGTTCTCTTTCATTTATTACAGCGCCATTTAACATCTTTTGAGGGGTTTCTTAGTACAAATCGAAAAACAACAACGCTGACTAGCATAATACACTATGATCATAAAGTACCGAGAATTTGTTATCTCTGATTATCATCTGAAGTTGGTACATCTTTAACTGACATCTGTCAGAAAGCATGAGTGTTTGTTTGGCAGCTGTTTACATCAGGTAAGTTTTTGTGGTTTGTCACATTTCACCATGAACAATTTTGCTGAGCAAAGATTTTTTTTTATTTGAAATGTTGTGCTTCCAACGAAATTTCTTGTGCGAAATCTTTAAAAAATTGGCAAAAAGCATTTGCAAAATCTGCTCTTACGAAAACCCGAGCATACGAATGATATAAAAGAGTTCAAAAGTGGTCGTGAAGTGGTCAAAGATTTGCCTCGTTGCGGGGACGCCCTTTCATATCGAATACCGACGAAACTGTGCTTGAAAAGAGTCATGTAAGCCATAGAAGCGATCTCAACATCTCCTTTGAAACCGTTCAGCACATTGTTGTGGATATTTTGGGCATGCAACGCATTGCCATGATTTCCGTGGCCCAAAAGAATCCAACCTTCATTCGCATCAGAACTTTCTATATTATAATTGACAAAATAAAATTTTTCAACTTTTATTTAAATATATATATATATATATATATATATATATATATATATATATATATATATATATATATATATATATATATATATATATATATAAAAAAAAAATATTCTTAAGACTTGTTTACATTTGGTTCAACTATATTATAAGGTATGTGCACAGTAAAATCTAGCCAAAGAAAAACTCGCAATATAACATTATTTCTATTTATTTCTAAATCCGAAAAAAATCATCGTTGCAATTAAATATTCCAACAAAGAATACTATGATACTTTGACTTCAGCACTTTTGCGTTACAGACAAGCAAGTTCCTTTAAAAGAAAAAGCGCCAAATGGAAGACCGAGACTGCGACGCGATGGAAGAACTCTACCGTGCCATAAACTCACGGAAATTCGAAGAGTTGTCGCAACAGCCGATATGCGCCAAGACTTGGTAGAGAATCTTCCCACGAAGGAGTTCAAGACGAGCACCTTAACGGCAATGATACAGTAAACAAAGGTGACGCGGTAATAGCACCAGAAACATGTGTGGAAGATGACAGGTTACCGACCCAACACTCCAAAAAATCGAGGAAGAGATTGGTAAGGATATTGAAAAACATCAATACTGCGGGAGTTGATTAACTACCATGTGAGCAAATGAAGTACGGCGGTGAACCCCTGACACTGGATAATGGAAATAGGAACCTAAGTTTGGGAGGAAGACTGTTTACCGGAGGAGTGGGTGGAAGGTACCGTGTGCCCCATCTACAAAATAGGACAAGCTGGATTGCAGTAATAATCGTGCAAGCACGCTGCACAGTGGATCGAACCTATCAAAATCTTTTTTTTTTTTAATAGCATGCAAATGGATGATTTTAGAGTTCGCCGTTCTAAAAAGTTGACTATCTACAAAACATTGATTCAACGGGTAGTCCTGTACGGTCACGAAACAAGTATTATGCTCGAGGAGAAACAACGCACCCTTGTTGTTTTTGACCGGAAGGTTGCTGGCAAAGTGCAGCTATGGACCGTGTGAATTGGAGACGACCACAGCACCCACAGCAGAGGTAAGGTAGGGAAGGACTTTCGCAGAACATTATTGATATAAACGCTGCCCACCAATGTGATGGGCTGTATAACGAATCAAACGTTTTTATTTAGCAAATATAATAACTTATCATAAATTGTAAAAAATATGGCAGATGTTATACTGGCCTTTAGTAACGAAGAGCTCAACCCTTTATAAAGCCCTAAGAAGCCTTCCGTTCGCACAACTCTATAAATACATTGAAACATGTTCCTACAAGAAAAGTGCCTCCCGTAGGTTCGTCGACCTTTGGAAAAGCCTTGGATTTGCAAGCGTCGTTTGACCAAATCCAGTGGATAAACGAGTAACTTCGTACATAATCCGGACAGCGCACCGCATACCATCAAGTCCGTCGGTGCAAGCAGCGCGTCCTGCGGTAAACTCTCCATCCGTTTTAACGCATTTCCAAACAGGTTATAGAACATAAACTGCCCGCCTGTCAGGGGTGCCGTCTGCATTATTGCTGGAGCTAATCCTCGATACATACCCCGGATGCCTTCGTATTTAAAGATACTACGGGCTGCATGGAAAGCATTTTTATAGCCTCCAGCTGAATCCTGCGATACCAGACGAGTTTTGATAACGTCCAACGGCATGATCGTAAATGCAGCAAACGATCCACTACAGGCTCCACAGACAAAATTTCTGATGCGATCGTGACCATCGAATAAAGCCAATTCCCTAAGAATATGGTTGAATCGCTCGTAGAATGTGAACTGGGCCACTCCTTGAGTCAGCGAGAGAACTTGAGCTGTATTGTGACCTTTCCAAACGGCGATGATGCCCTCTTCGCGGTATATGGTACCAATTGTTTGCGGAATAGTACGATACTTGGAGGTTTGTGATCCAGAATGTATGGGTTCCACTTGAAGCTGGAGGCGTATTTTGATAACATCAAGCGGTTGACACAATGTCCTTGTTGTGTAGCCAGTTAGACCACCGGCCAGACCAGCATACCTGACTTGATCTTCCTTGGGTCGGTCCATTGTTTCTTTGTCAGCTTGAAAGATAGAAGGTCAGCGGTTACTTTGATATTTGCTGTTTGAAACTTTTGTGAGCATATAAAAAGCTGTGCACGCTGCTATAAATCTTTTGTCTTTTTGACTTTTACTGTGAGCCGTGTTTTGGTGTTGTCTCACTCACTCTCACAGGACGCTTGAAAACATGGCTCACAGTAAAAGTCATTTTTTTATAGCGTGCACAGGCTCACTGCGGGAATGGCAAAAATGCTCGGCAGATCTGAAATATTCACAAACACCGTTAACATGGCAAAGAAGAACATCTATAGTAATTTATCACCTTCAAAAAATCAGTGACTTCCGCTGGCAAACCAAGTACCTAAACCACCATACGGTAAAGTTCACTTTGCTTCTCCATTTTACAGTTTTTTTTTCTTCTTTTTTTCTTTTCTTTCTACAAAGCAGCTGATTGTTTTTCGCGCTCGGTTTTTTATTTCGTTTTAAGTGCGAAGATGGATAGAATAGGGCAAAGTGAAAACACACTTGAATGACATTTCTCGCTCCATTGAAAATTATGTGCGGACCATATCAGTCTCATTGGAAACCAACCTGTGTATTAAGTGACGGGTGTTGAAAATTATGTGCGGCAAATGAAAATCATACTGGCTCACATGATTTCAATTCGAAGCAAAAATTGACCGATTTAAGTGTCAATTTTAATAATAAAAATTATTGATTTATTTTCAGTGTGTGGTATGGATTGAAAATCGAAGTTCCGCAGTTATGAAACATATTCGTCTAGTGTGTAGGACATCGTGGCTGGCACACTGTTCTCAGCGACTTACCCTTGCTTCTAGCACTGTTACCAACAATCAATATGCAACTAGCGATTTGAAATTGGTTCACTGTTGTAGAACCCCTTGGACCGAAGTACACCTTGAAGCCAGCACCTAACCAAACATATTTGCGCCTTTGTTTTAATTTGCTTTGTTATTTTGACAGAATATTTGAGAGTGTGTTCGTGTGAATTCATTATTAGGGGCGTATTATTAAGCTTGGGCCCGAGCTTGGGACCGATGTGCTAGTACTGACTGAGCCAAGAAAAAAATCGTATTTGTTCGGGACCTACCGGTCTTAGAGTTAGTCTATGCTGTTACTCACTAACTAGTGAACAGCATGTAATGATGTTTTTTTTTTTGTTTTTATAAAGTCATTTATTTGTACATAATGAAAATTTGACATCTGTATATTGAAAGTTGATATAAAATTTAAAAAAAAAACCTATACCTTATCTTGAAACTCGTAAGTCATAGAATGAAGTAGTGATGATTACTTGAGAAACGTCGCAATATAGGCAGGTTTAAACAACTTAGTTTAAACTGTTTTGTGAAATTTATATAATTCCAGAGAGCATCATTTTTAACCATCCATCCTATTCAATAAAGCTACATTAAAGATGGGGTTTAAAACAAGTGCTTAATTTGAGTTTAAAATAAGAATATTATTCAATTTTTACTACGGCTACAGCAATTCAACCCATCGGGATGGAGGCGTACGTAACTGATGAAATTAATATAATTTTAGCGTGTAATATTCTAATGATTTTCACCTTATTGATTCTCCTTACAGTACTTTAAGGGAAATTTATTGAGAAGGGTAAGGGCTACCTCATGATGATTAATTAAGCCTTGCAAAATGATTGTAATAATTGGTTCCAACGTGTAATATCTCGAGAACCTAGCCATATGGAAAGTTACTGTCTCCAGCAAAGTCGTTTAGTAGGTCAAGGCCTTTTTATTGGTGGATGACAGTCAGGAACTGGTTCACTAAGCGGCGCTTTTGTACATATGAATATATTATACAGGCTGTATCTAGAGATCCTAGCCATCTTGGAAGATGCCGTCTTCGACAAACTGTAGGTCGAAGTCTGACGCCATTTTGGAATTCAAGATGGTGGCTTCCGGTTTTTGAAAAACTAAGAATTACTGTCAAAAACCATTAATAATTCCCGCAACAATATTCTTAACGGCGTATTAACGCGGAAAATGTCTAAAGCTAATTTTGGAAGCCAAGATGGTGGCTTCTGTTGCGTGAAAAAGGAGAAATACAATATCGATATAGATATTTTTGGATCGAAAACGGCGTATAACTGCTGGAAATCGATGTCTGACGCCATTTTGAAATCCAAGATGCCGGCTTCTGATTTCGGAAAAATGGGAAAAACTGTCAAATACCCTGAACTATGGACATGTTTAGGTCGCAGACGGCATCTTGATGCCGGAAATCAATGTCCGACGCCATTTAAGAATTCAAAATTGCGGCTTCAGTTTCGTAGCGAATGCAAAATACTGGAATTTTTGGATTACAATATGGTGTCAAACATAAGTTTACAGTCTTTATACACCGCTCCAAAAGTATCCATATTGCAGACTTTTTGAATGGTTTACTCTGTTTTCCAACTTTTCCAGGACCATTAAGATACATACCCAATTTTTTTCACTTCTGTAACAAAGCAATGGATGTCAGGTATTTTTGTACATACATATTTCTTATTTTCTTACGCATAAATTCATATTATCGGGATATGAGAGGGACCATCAGGGTTCCCGATTAAAGCGAATTGAATGGGAAGAGTGGGAACGACAACTCGCCGTTGCTAACAGTATGTCTATAGAGGGCAGGCTATTCTCCCCACTCATTGGAGCATCCTTTTGTACGAGAGCTCGCATTTTTGACCAATTGTTCAATGTTAAATATTGTTGTTGGAAGGAGACTCCGGATAATCCCGTGGATACGTATATAATGACATGATGAGGACAATCAGAGGTTATTAAAGCTTGAATAAAGTAAAACAGAGAGGAGATTCTGTTGTTGT
Organism: Aedes koreicus; assembly: GCA_024533555.2. Classification (NCBI taxonomy): domain Eukaryota; kingdom Metazoa; phylum Arthropoda; class Insecta; order Diptera; family Culicidae; genus Aedes; species Aedes koreicus. Next base: position 79,986 of record JAHHFK020001677.1, on the reverse strand, counting down.
TTGGCTTAGTTTCCGTGCTACATGAATGGTAATACATATAACATACATTTTTGCCTTATTTTTCGTGCCAGCAATGATCCGATGCTAGGGTAGTTCAATTTGGTAGGTGGCTCAAAATATCAACTATTAAGTCTAAAGAGATAATCCAATGCAATCTTCTATGAAGTTGTGTAGGGTCTGTTCATAAACCACCATTTTTTCAAAATCTCAGACCCCCCACTTTCCCCCTCGTAGATTTTTCACCATACTTTTTTTTTTAAATTTTGTATGGAGTTCGGATTGGCTTTGGTCGGATCGTCTCTCCCCCCAGGAATAGTCTACGTGGTTTATGTATAGCCCCTTATTTTATTTTAATAGTTTTACAATTTTGAGAACACTGATGGGCTATCCTTAAGGCTCGAACGCAGTGATAACGGAAGCGGAACGGCAACGGCAGCGGAAGAGCCCAATCTGACAAAACCTGCTGGTCGGATAGAAAACTGATTAGATTTAAGATGATTCCAATTGGACACATTGACGTCATTTGTGACAACTGTCAAACTTGCCGTTTCCGTTCCGTTTCCGTCCACATTGCGTTTGGGCCATAAAGCTTGTCCCATTCAACTGCATATCTTGAGAATATATATGTAGAGCATGACAAAGCATTCGATACTCTTGCTATTAGGAGTTATCTAAACTTTTATGTTTTGTTCAAAATAGCCAAAACTGCGTTTTGCTTAAATTCTATTTGATCCTCAACCTCGAATAGAATAATTATGCTGGAATTTTGACAGCAACTCATGAATAATAGAAAAAGATTTTAATAAAGTCATGTCAAACGATGCTCTCTTACCCATATGTACCTCGCCAGATACTGTTCATATTGTTCCTGTCCATAAAAGCATAAAAGGCTATCCCAATTGGCATTGAGTCATTTGGCATATGGTCGTTGGGCATAAAGTTATTTGCCATACTATATTTTTTACAAATGGTCATGCACACAGAAAAATATGATCACTTGGCATAGTGGCCATTTGGCATAATTGTCATTTGACATAACGGTAGAAACAATCAAAAATTATCCATAATGATAATTCAACGTAGCAAGTTATCCAAACAGACGTATCTGATTTTGTAAACCAAGAGGGGAATTAAGATTCAAACGTAAATTTCTCAAAACTCTCAGCACCCCAACGGAAAGAAGCATCACCATCATGTTAGGGAAATGTTATTCCTTGTGTTGGTGGCCTACTTTGCATGAAAGTGCTAAGGGTTTCAAGAATTTAACGTTTGAATCTTTCTACCCCTCTTTGTTTACAATATCAGATACGTCTGTTTGAATAAGTAGTCGAGATTTATATACCTATTTTGTTCAGAAAATGTCGCGAAATTAAGAAAACTTCTTCATTAAAAATGTATGTTTAGACATTGTATTTGTGCTGCCTAGATACAACATATATGTTCAATTCCAAACCAGCTAAAAAAAAATGCCTCAAATTTACGTTCCGATTGCTCACTCACGTTCTCGTTCAATTGATCTTCTATTCACTGGTAGCGCTCGTGCTCATAAATTCCGGGGTTCCGTAATGCTCCGTATCACAGTAGTAATGGTCAGGTGTTGCAATCTTCTCTAGCACCATCCGTTTGCGGCCATCGTTGCTAGCACCATCACCGGGCAGTAGCAGTTTTCTATAGAAAGAACAAGTTCGTTTGCCATACACGGGAATATCTGCGTTGTATGGCGGACTTAGGATGTCGAAAAACGCTGCCGGACCACCGACAGCAGTTATTTCATGAAAATTACGCTCCGCTGGCGTAAGCATGGCGCTTTCGCCCTTGTTAGCACCGAGGACCCTTTCCTGCTCCACATTAACCAGCACGTGGCGAAGTTCATCTCCATTTCGGGTTTCCTCCCGGCGATCAATTTCCGTGTAGCTTTGAATTTTAACTGTTCCGGCCACCACCTTCAAAAGACCGTGCATACGAGGATGGTCGTGCAATGGCATAGTATAATTCTCTCGTAACACAAATACCGACATCGTAAAATATGTGTTCTCGAAGATATCGATGAATGTACAGGGCGCTTTGGTAGATAATTGAAATGTTTCGTGGGATACTACCGCAGGATCCAGATTCAGATCGGCTAATGTTAGTTGATCCATCAATGCGCGTAGGTTCTGTAGATTGCTGAGGAATCTTTCGGCATTGGCTTGTTCGAATGTGACTTTCGCTTGGCGGAACACACGAGCAAAGAGTGTGGTCATGGTCGGCAATTAATCTTCACACGGCTAATCAAAGCTTTCTTCCCCGATGGGAGGTGATAACACAAGTTATTTTTTTTTATCAACACTGATATTCTGTCTGTGTGCTTATGCAATATCTAGCAGTTCATTGTTTTTCGTCCGGCATTCAAGATTCAGAGAATCCCTCGAAGTTGCACTTATTTCCACCGAGTGGTCAATAGTTGGGCATAAAATAACTTTCTCTGGTTTATTTTCTTTTCCACCGTGCGAACTGCAGAAGAGATAACGAACACAAGAATGAAAATCGTCTGGTTTGACATTTTTCAACCGGCTGTTCACAAGGTGATCCTGAAGATAAGAAGCAATAAGGCCGACCCCAACCAATGACGTTCATGTAAGGTCCGGCCCATCAGGCAGTTTACTTGTGTTAGAAGCAAAAAATTGTAAAAAATGCTGGGCCCTTCCATTTAAAATTTGGAACTGCCAAAAATAAAACTAGAACAAGTTAATCGGAATGCGATGTTTTAAAAATATTGGTCGCAAATTTGTCGCTAGTTAATTAAAAAAAAACGCTAATTTGACAGTCATCAGTCTTAACAGCTGGCACAACCCCAAAGAAAACCAATTTAAAACAATGTTGCAAACGAGTTCAAATCGCTGTAAGGCCATTATTTTAATTTTATTTTTATTTTGCTGAAAATTTCTTTATTGAGTAGTTTTGGATTTTTCTTACATTATACAATAAACCGCTTTTAATTAGAATTTCATTTGAATTTTCCAGAAGCATTTTAAAAGTTTCGTCCTATACTTTTACATGGGTGCTGTCAGATTTATCACCACTCGGTGTCTTTTTCTTTTTTCAACCTGGATTCGTCCATAGTTTACAACTAGAACTGAAACAAGCCATTCCCAATGCTGTGTTGCAGTTCTACTTTCGAGCAAATTTTTGCAATAGATTTACAACTGCTCGACAGCTCTGGTTTATTTTCAACGCGATTTGAAACACGGATGCAACATTGTTTTAAACTGGGTTGCTTTATAGTTGTGGCAGCTATTATGACTGTCAAATTAGCGTTTTTTTTACTTTGTTTTGAAAGTGATTTTTGTAAACGCAACGTGAAATCTTGGAAAAAAAAACCCTGAAAATCTGCCGGTAAATCATGGTAATTTATGTTAAATTAACAAAAATGTTTCAGATTTTAGAAAGAAGAGTGAGAAATGGTCGGGATTATAAAAAAAGAGTGTTTTTCGTTGTTTTTTGTTCTTTTTGATCGATTTTTTTTACAGATGCCTACCACGAAACGGGGAAAAAACTTTTCTGCGACCGAGGACCAACAACTGTGCTTGTCGTGGGCAGCTGTCTCGGAAGACCCTATAAAAGGGACAGACCAAAGTCTATCTGTCTTCTGGGGTTCTGTAAAGGAGCATGGCAGGTTTGAATCTCGTCAAACCGTTGAATTACGTCAACGATGGGGCATAATAAGCCGGGCAGTTACCAAATTTGTTGGCTGATACAACGGAGTATGTCTGCTGAATCAAAGTGGTACAACCCCAGAGGACAAGTTGGACAAAGCGCTGACCGTGTATAAACATGAGCAAAAGGAGGACTTCAATTTTTTGGAGTGCTGGGACATTTTGAAAACTAATCCAAAGTTTTCAACCAGCACCACTAGCGGCAGCAGTCAGAAAGTTAAGTTGAAAATATGAGTACGTAGAAGACGAGTTGTTCCTTTTTCATATCTGTTCATGTTCTGACGAAAAGGAACCACTCCCTGAGCGATACTTTATCCACACTGCAGAAAAAAAGACGGGAACTGAAATGACCGAGATCTTTGGGGATTAATTATGAGCGCCACAATATTATATTGCGCATTGTGCCCATTAAAAGTGCGCTTATAAGTGCGGATTTTTTGCGTTATAAGCAATCATTAAAACAAAAATGTCTTTTTCTTTCTCCTTTAGCTTCAAAATCATCTCAAGATTCGGAGACACCATCCAGCACCAATTGGTAATAATTCAGCCAAAGCTACAGCCATTAACAGCCAACTGGAAACAAGACGAATAGAGATTTTGGAAAGGATTGCTGCAGCTGCCGAAGAAAAGGTCAGATTGTTTAAGGATTACACTGAGGCACTAAATCAATCCAATCTTATCCGAATTGCTACACAGCCATTAGAAGGATTAGATTCTGTGTCTATCGAGCTGCTCACTCTACAAAAGCAGCAGTTATTGGATAAAATGCGCTCAAACATTGCAAATGAATTGCCGATTCGTTCTACATACGAACCAGAAACTATTGAGACAGATGATATTATTGAGTATGATGCAGAATTTGTTGAAGAGGAGTTATAGCACAGTATGTAACATAAATTCATAAAAATAAACGATTTGAACCTTGCATCCTATTAAACTGAAGTAATGGATTTACCCCCATGATTGGACTATGGTCCAGAGGTGATTAAGCCGTTCCCTACCTCATATGGTAACCGAGAACTAATAACCCTATCATGTGACTCATCAAATCACATCGCCTTTTCAGACAAGACGACTTATGGTATGACACTCAATTTTTCTGCATTGATCTATTTCTCTTTATAATTTTCTATAGTGGTATTTGGCTGGAGTGGCCCTAAAATGGGTCGTTTTAACATTTACTTAAAAAATGCTCCCACACATGATCAATGAGATCATTGCGCCGGGCACCTGATTCCTGCGAATTTTTAATTTTTGCTCGTTTGCTATAATACTCCTCAAACAGATCATCTACGTTCGCACTTCTCAATACCAATTGATCCTCAGTGGTACTTCCTGCTTCCACCTCAACGCTTTCGGAGTGTATTTTATATTCGACTCGCATGTTATGCAATATGATGCACGCCTGCATAACATCTATTAAGACGTTCAGGTCGAATAAGCATGCCGGGTAGGCCAAAATGTGAAAGCATTTCACTATAATCCCGAACGCTCGCTCCACATCTTTCCGGTAAGCTTCCTGCTTTTTCGCGAAAAGCTTCTCATTGACATTTTACGGATTGGAGATGGTCTTAACAAACACGATCCAATCTGGATAAATCCCGTCAGCCAACAAATAACCTTGATGGCGCTCTTTTCCATAAAGCCGATACGTAGCATTCAGCATGCCTCCCTAGAAAAATCGAAACTCATAAAATACAACCAAACAACATTGTATTGCACAAAATTTATTTAATAACTAACATTGATGATGTTGTTGACAAGAGGTGACCGATCAAGAATGTTGATGTCATTTAAGCTTCCGGGAGACCCGAAAAAGCTGTGCCAAATGTGCGACGAGCAGAACTGCTTCAAACAAAGCATCGTCGTGGAATCGCCAATTTAGACGTATTCGTCTACTGAATCCGAGGAGGATCCATATGCCAGCATTCTGACCGCTGCACAGACTTTCTGAACAGTAGAAAGTCCACGTTTTCCAACAGCATCAACTGTTTGCTTAAAAAATCGCTATGCTGCTTCAAGCCGTTGGAGATGCGCCAGAAAATCTCCTTCGTCATCCGGAATCTCCTCAGGAACTTTCGATCATTGTACCGAGGGTTTTCGGAAAAGTAATCATCGAAAAGCCACTTTTCCGCTTCCACGAAATCACGCCGAACATAGGCGCGCGATGATGCCACCCTTTGCCCGACCAGATGAGTGTGCTGTTCCATCTCGGCAAGCAGCACTTCCAAGTCGGAATCGTCAATAAATTCCTGTAGATACAATATTTTTAAAACATCGCATTGAGATCAAACGTGTTCCAGTTTTATTTTTGACCGTTCCAAATTTTAAAACTGGCAAGCAGTTTGCAACAAATATGTAACTCAGCGTTGGGATCGGCCTAAGCAATTTGCAACAAACATGAAACTCAGCGTTGAGATGGGCCAGAAAATAGAACAGATCTGTCGAGCAGTTGTAAATCTGTTGTAAAAATTTGCTCGAAAAGTAGAACTGCAACACAGCATTGGGAATGGCTTGTTTAGCTGAGATTACACTGTTTGACGAAACGCCAAATATTTGACAAATTTTGACAAATATATTTGATCAACGTGTGATCGGCAAATATATTTGACCAAATATTGCTATGGCAAATATTTGGTTTGTGTTTGTCGTTCCAATTATTTGGCAATTTGTCAAATAGTGTGATGCCCTTTTCATTTCTAGTTGTAAACTATAACAGCCCATACAAAGAAGAACAGCGTTGAGATGGGCCAAAAAGGTCACCCACAATAGATAAGTTTGCGCTCCGTTGACGTAAATTTGACAGAATACCTATATGGGAAAACTGTCAAATTAATGCAAAAACGTATCCGCAACGTATCAATTGAGAATTGAGAAACAAAATAATCGGTCTTAACAGCATTTTATTATGTTTATTGATGAATGCAAGTTGGAAAAAAAGAAGACACAAAGTGATGATGTAATTGACTTCTGTCAGCAGTTAGGAACGACAAATATTTGAAGTGGTTCGAAAAGAATCCGAACAAAATTCAATTAGAAATGAAGAGAAAATTTTAAAACTTTGTATTAAAGCCATAATATAAAGGCTTGGATGTGGAGCTTGATGAAATTGAAGCTGCGTATAGGATTGCAGATGAAAAGTCCCTTCTCGTCAAGTACAAGTCTGAGCGGTCGATGTTGCACGCGTTCACCGCCAACTCGGAGGAACTGATGTTCCATTATGGGAATGGAAAAAAGATTAAAGTGCACATATCGCATGCCCAGGATCACGTCTGCTATGTGCGAATATACGATCTCCCACCGGAGATTCCTGACCAGATATCGTTACGGTGTTGTCAAAATATGGACGCGTAAAACGTATCGTGCGGGAGAAGTTTCCGGTGGAGCTGGGCATACCGGCTGGTGTGCGGGGCGCGTATATGGATGTGCAGCGGGAAATCCCGTCATCGCTGCACTTTTCCAACCTGAAGTGAAACATATACTACCAAAGCAATAAGGACAAATGCTTTATCTTCAAGGAAGAGGGATACAAGATGGCTTCCCTGTCCCAAGCGGACGAATCGGAGTCAGCCGAAAGGCAAAATCAAGAAAAGGAGCAAAGCAGTAAGCTGAAGAAAACGTCCGGATGTGCAGTACAGATCGAAACACAACAGTGCTGACTAGCATACTCTACAAATAGTAGAATGAAAAACGTAAAGGTGATTGGAATATGAATGAAAGAGAGAGTAGTCAAAGAGAGTCTCTCAATGTTAGATTCACCCTTATGAAACAAAAAAACCCTAGAAATAGTTTTATAATTTTCTTACATCTTACATCAAGCTGACGTTTACTCGCGTTTTCAGGAGAAAAATCTTAAAATTCCACTAGAAAAAGTTTATTTTTTGAGCGACAGGCCTATTTCGTATGCGAATTACAGACTTCTTAAATGACGTGTGCTAAATCAAGCACTTCACACTAAAGAAAAATGTAGGTCGTACGAAACAGATGACCTATCTGTCAAAAGATAAGCTTTTTTAGTGGAATTTAAGATAATTTGCTCGGGTAATCTTACTTCCCCTCTTTGTTTATAAAATAAAATACGTCGTTTTGAATAAGTTATCGAGAATTGAATTATTAATTTTCCTGGTTTTCTAATTACCATCTTTCTACTTATACGCTCCTTTCATACCCCCACCCCCCTATTACAGAGCGCCATTATAAAACTTCGAGGGGAACTCTTTAGTTACAGCGCGAACCCCAACGGGGCGGCCTGCCTACCCCACCAAAAGTAGAATGAAAAACGTAAAGGTGATTGATTTATGAATGAAAGAGAGCGAGCCCGGAGAGAGTCTCTCAATTGTAGATTCGCCCTAATGAAAAAAAACCCTAGAAGTGATTTTAAAAATATTTTGTTTATAAAAGTGAAGTAATTTTAATTTGCTCTCAAATCACGTATCATAAATAGTTGTTGTATACACGTGAATTCGGCTATAACGCGGCATTAAACATAAATTTGAAAACCTCTTCATGTAATACTCTAAAACATGCTTCGCTGAGGACATTTATTTATTTATTTTAAATTTGCCGGACTTTCTATCAAAGTCATTGATCCAAACAGCCGTATTAGCTAAAACTGCATATCAGTCCTATATGAAGAAAACAGGCAACGAGAAAATAGCAGTCGAAACTACATACCGACTAAGTAAAATTCATAATATTATGCAGTATTTGTGAGTTTTTAATACATTTTTTAAATTTTCAGGTTGTAATCTTGATGTGTAATGTCAGCTAAACTCCACCTCTTGATAATCAAATTTCAGAATGCGATAGACATTCGATTACTGAACTTTATGCCTTTATGAGATCAACGAATCTTGATGTTGTTTTCACATATTCACGGTCAAATCTCTTTTTTTTTTACAAAATAGTAAGTACACGTAAATGGATAGTGGAATATAATATCAAAATTGGCATAAATCAATAAGGGACTCATATACCATTATTTACGTTCGCGATGATGTAACAACCAAGGTCAGACGAATTACTGCAGTGAAAGTATTTGTAAACAAGTGGATACTCGGCATGGATCGTCCCAAAGATGATCGTGCAAACTACACCGCTCTGGCCGGTGGATTAACGGGATGCATTACACGATTTATTTGTCAGCCGCTCGATGTGCTGAAAATTCGACTTCAGCTGCAAGTAGAACCAATCAATAGCCGCTCGGAGATTTCCAAGTATCGGTCGATAGCCCAACTGTAAGATGCATTTATCGCGAAGAAGGGTTATTTGCTTTCTGGAAGGGACACAACCCAGCGCAAGTGCTCTCGCTTGTGTACGGAATGGCGCAATTTTCATTCTACGAAAGGTTCAACCTTATTTTGCGTGAGCACAAATCATTTGAGGATCACGATTTTGCAAGAAACTTCGTATGTGGTGCCTGTAGTGGATCATTTGCATCAATGATTATTTTGCCTTTAGATGTGATACGAACACGAGTGGTATCACAGGACCCCGGCAAAGGATACAACAATGTGATTCAAGCAGTCGGCACAATCTTCCGACTTGAAGAAGGTGTCAGAGGATTGTATAGAGGACTAGGTCCAGCATTATTACAGATTGCCCCGCTAACCGGTGGGCAGTTTATGTTCTATAATATGTTTGGAACCGTGATCAGACAATTCGAGCGACTTCCCGAGAATGCGACGCTACCACCTACGGAGCTCTTTTTCTGCGGAGGACTGGCAGGTCTGTGCACAAAACTGTTGGTCTATCCATTGGACCTGGCCAAGAAACGTCTTCAGATACAGGGATTCTCACATAACCGACAAACGTTCGGTAAGCACTTTGTTTCGCTCACCATTTACTTCAGTGCTTTTACCAGGTCCTGCGACACGAAGGTTTTCGCGGCCTTTACAAGGGACTGAATCCATCACTTTTGAAAGCTGCTGTTACGTCGTCGTTTTACTTCGCCATTTATGATCAACTGCTTGTCATGTTTAATGAAGGCTTTCGAAAGTCAAAATAGGTATAACTGATTTGTTGTTTAAAAGTGTTGTAACTTTGTAAAGTTTGCCTTAGATTTGTTTTAGCATTCTATCGTATATAACCAAGTAAACAACTCCAGGATATTTAAATAAATGCAATTATTTTCTTTTAATCAAAGTAATATTTTATATTATGGATTAACAATTTAAATAAATTAGCCCAACTTCCCAAAAAAAGATTGTGAACTGCATCCTTTATATGCGTAAAGATCCCTGGTTCCAATCTGCGCCCCAGACTGCCGAACTAACGCTCAAGCTATTTGTTTTAGATTTCGTTTTTGAACGGAATAAGGCATTCTAAAACGCTGATTGGAATTAGACATGTAAAGCTGGACTAATTTTTACGAATAGATAAAAAAAGATCGATGCGATCAAAACAGAAAAACCCAACATCTGATCACGATTTTTAGCAAATTTAACAAAAATGGTATGATGTATAAATTTTACTGCTCATAATCAAAATTAATTTTATCATTTCATTGGATTACGGATAGTTTTAGTACTGCATCATACCTATATTTTGTACGAATTTTATTCTGCAGCAACCTAGACCTACATTATTCCTCGTCATTAAAACTATTAAAAACTCATAAACTAATAAACGCCTCACAATCGCGGGTAGAAGGTACATGGGCCTTGTGCCCTTGGATATTGCATTCCGAAGCAATAACGAGAACATTCGCTATATGCTCACCCATTCGCCAATAATAAAGGAACGAAACGAAGTTGATTTACCTTTTTTCAGTGCATCCTCACAAGATATGTGCAATAGTGTGGTTCAAAGTATCGATACAGCTTCAAATCTGATCCTGATACTTTTCCTAAAATTTGAGCTCAGTTGTTTGTGAACTCGAACTGCACTGGCCATTTAAAGTTCCTATGGGACTACCGAACTCCAACTGTGATTGCAAATCGGCATAGTTAGTTATTGATTAATTAGCGGAATTATGTACTTGAGCAATGCTCCATCAACTTCTCAGCAGGCCACATAAAGATGTCTAAGTATACATTAAGTGTTGCCTGGAAAGCTGTGGATTGTTAGTATCAGAAAGTTATTGCCGAAGAAATTCAAAAGTGGTCTTCAATAAAGTTGTTGAAGGAAAGATTTGTCGCGATAAGATGGTAAACATTCCCATGTGTCATTACGCCAAAGAGTCCGGTTTTCCCATAGGAATAGTAACTTAGTTTCACAAGCAATTCTAGACCAACAATAGAATAGGGCCTATCAACATTTGTAAACAAACACTTCTGAGCCCTATTTCGCAAGCCGTAGGAAACCCACGTAAACCTACAACATCATCTCGTAGGGAAAACTTGGTATTGGTTTGCGTAGGTGGCCTGATTTAGAATCGATTAAGTGGGTTAGAGCTGAAACGATAATTTGAACCACCCTAAAGTACAGTGATCATCCAGATCAGAGCCATTAATCGCTGTCGTCCTTAGTGTAGATAGCTTGATTTCTCCGTTTGAACTTTTTCACCGGTGGATTCTCCTCTTGGTCATCATTTCTACCGTCTTCAACAGGCAGCTTAGCAATTTTCTCCATTGCCGAAGGTGAAACCTTTTCAATTTCTGCGATGGACACTTTTGGACTGGAAAGTTTCAAATCATCAACAGTAAAATTATCCGACAGGGTCGAATCGTGTTTTTTTGGCGTCGGGAGACTCAGTATGCTACGATTCGAAGTGGATAGTGAGGAATCGTCCAATGTGGACATGTCCGATTCAGAATCCTGGCGCCACATAGGTTGGGGAAGAACTGAAGCCAACGGAGCTCGAGATAAGAAATGCTCCGGCTTTTGATCTTCATCATCATTTGCGCAGGATTCATCAAAGTCGTCATCATCTAATGGAACTTCATCTTCATTCCGCTCAGGACTTTTTAAAACGCTGAAAGGAATTTTATCGACATATGATGATATATTGAGATTGTATCCGGTCATAAGCATCGCCAATCGCAAGGGGTCATCTATGTTCAGCTTGTCGCAGAAATCCGTGGTTTGCGGATTAATGAATGCTTTTGGTTGTTCGACTAGATCGAAATCTTGCTCAGCCGTAGGGTTATATGGTTCTACTATCCGAGTGAAATTAAAAGGAATACGAAGATTGTTTTGAAACCGTTCGAGGACCACTTGTTTCTCGTCCTCTGTCGGAGTAAATTTAAATCGCTCTGCGCCACCTTCGCCTATAATCAAAAATTCAATCGTTAGATTGAAAATAACAACAATTATAGATATGGCAGTACATTTACCTGGCATATAACCGTTGCTCCCTTTAACACTTATCAGGTGGTTTGTCAAATTCAAAATGGTCAGCCATTCCAAATCATAGCACAACTCCACCTTTCCTTGACAGCTGGCTTCGCCAGATTCAATTTCCAACACTTGAAGAAACCGCCTCTTCGGTAAACATTTGTCCAACGCTAGAAATTTCGTGTCCTCTCCATCTTCATGCGGAATCAACGCTGAAAACTTACAATGAAGATGGGCAGAAAACCAATAAGGAGGTTTCAGTGTCCTCAGAAGATCCTCACACGGCAGGCTGCCAAGCTTGTTGTCCTCAATATCTTCCCTAAACGCTGGTTTAAATCGAAGGAGCTGATTTTTATTCCCATAGTCGGTGACTCCTCTAGGCCAATCATGCGATAGCAGGATGTCTATCCCGGGTGTCAACTGCTTCAGCCGGAATACATCAATCTGACGAATGTGATAGACGCTACGTTTTGTGGACTCATTAAACGGGGAAAATTCAAATCTTCCTTTCAGGTAATCGTGACCCTTGTAGATTCCAGATATTCCGCCTATCCGTATTCCGTTCACATTCACTACACCTGCATATCCGAGATAATAGATGTTCGGTGCTACCCATCCACCGTACGGTAGTTCCTGAAGATAGTTAGATGCCTCGTGATTGCCACCGATGAAAAGGGTTAAAACGGGAGCTTTCTTTTCACCACTATAATACCTGGAAATCATGCCAAGTTAAGTTAAACACGCAATCAGCAATAATTTAGATCTGCTTACTTGTAGAAGGTACAAATATCCAAATGCTTTTTTGGAACAGCCATGCACTGTAAATCTTCCAAATTCCTGGTTGATTGAAAATCTCCGCAACAAATAAGCAAATCAATCAGATACCCTTCGCGCTGTTGGATTGTTTCGACCAAGTCGTAGATCTTCTCGAGCTCCCCGTGAGCACAACCTTCGATAGCAATCTTCATGGCACGTTGATTTTGATTTTACGAACGAAAATAAACTTAATTTACGAAGATATTATAACTTTGTTTTCACCTAACCATTGAACAAAGTCTAAAAGATTAACATCTCTTGTTTGAGTTTACTTTACCTATAGGTAGTTATAATTAAATAGGTATCTATCTCTGGAAGTTAGCGTCAAACAGCGTTAAACTTCGATGTTTGACAGCTGACCATCAATCAAGTTGGGAGCATAACAACAGTCGCCACAAAAAGGAATGCGTTATTGACACTACTTTATCGATAGGAAGATAGGAGTATATACTTATGAAATATGTCAACCGTACACTCAGACAAAAATACCACATAGCATATAATTATCATACTCTGATGCATACACACCAAATAATCTTAACTGATTCCAGCAATAGTTTTTGCTGGAAACACATCAGCAAAATACTGACATTTTGTGGAATCCAGTATTATATACCGAAACCAGCAAATATTTGCTTACTGATTGTAAATCAGTAATGGCTGACCCACAATTGATACGTTGCGGATGCGTTGACGTAAATTTGACAGAAAACCTATGGGAAAACTGTCAAATCCACGCAAACGCATCCGCAACGTATCAATTGTGGGCCAGCCATAACTAATATTTACTGAAGACCAGTAAACTATTTTGCCTGTCAATTCGATGGATTGCTGGTAAAACGGATGAAGTTTTCGTTTCTTTTTGTTTTACAAATTGAGTTCTTATTTTTAGGTCCAAATTGATTTCGTCCTAATGGCTCAACAGGTCAATGACGATGTTTACACATCACATCCAACAATACACAACCGTAAATAAAATAACAACATGTAAATTGATGTATATTGATTGTTTTTATTTCCCTCTCCTGTGGATCTGAAATTCAATGCTTTTTATATAATGTTAAGAGCGCACTATTTTCGTACAACTTTAAATTGGATCCATCTCTTGCCATTTTTTTTATTTTTCATTTTTCACGGCGATTGTATTGAAAATTTCTGAACCATCGAGCGCTGTTAACCCATGAGTTGCTTTTACAACTAAAATAAATAAAAGGCGTAGTTCAATGAATGATAAATAAGCCGAAAAATGTGCACGCTATGAAAAACTTTACTTTTACTGTGAGCCATGTTTCCAAGCGTCCTGTGAGAGTGAGTGAGACAACACCAAGACACGGCTCACAGTAAAAGTAAAAAAGACAAAACGTTATAGCAGCCTGCACAGGCTCATGAGCACAGTTTAGTCTCCGATTTCATACTGATTTGTGTACCGATTTTAGTTTTGTCAAATCAAAGCTACAAAATCTTTAAATGACTGGTCAAAATTTCATTATGATTAGATAATCCTTCATGGAGATATGACCAAAACAATACCTGAGAGCACATAATTGTGAGATAAAAAAAACTACACTCGTTGAAGTTCAAAACCGAACAAGACCACTCACCCCAATCGATGCCGCTTGCATTCTATTGTGTCGCATCTGGTGCATTCTATAGCACATACAGCGGAATAGCCACACTATGCGACTCTATAGAATTAGAGCAAGATCGATTTTGAACTGTAACGAGTATATCCGAAAATTACACAAAGTCTCCATTTACTATAACTACACAAATTTCAACAAAAATTTACTTATTAAGCATCTTGAATCCATATGTATTATTATATTATATATTATATATTATTAACATAAATAGGTCGTTAAACAATAATAATGTCAATATTTTAATCACAAGCTGGGAATGGTACATTCTACGGTGTCTCGTGTTTTAAATCGGTACCACGAACGTTTGACCATCTATCGGAAAGGAAGAACGTGGCAAAATGTATCTCCGTAGGATCACAAGCGGGCAATTCAAGCTTTCAAGAGGAATCCCAACAGTTCAGTTCGAGATGTGGCGAAACTGAATCTAACCAAAACTTTCGTGTAATATGCGAAAAAACGTGTAGGACTACACACGTCCAAAAGGCGCCTAATCCCGATGAACGGCAGAATACGGTAGGTAAAACACGTGCACGGAAGCTCTACACCCAGATGTTGACGAAATGACATTGCCTCGTTATGGATGATGAGACGTATGTGAAAGCAGACTTCCGACAGCTTCCGGGGCTCCAGTATTTCACTGCTCATCATAAATTCGATGTCCCTAAGGACGTTAGAAAGCAGAAGATGTCAAAGTTTGCCAAAAAATATATGAGCAAGCAATTTGCTCGTGTGGAAAGCGGAGCACCCCATTCGTGACAACTGGAACGGTCAATGAGCAGGTGTACCTAAAGGAACGCCTCCAAAAGCGTCTACTTCCTCTTCTGAGGTCACACGATGGTCCTCTTTCGAATACTCGAAAGAGGTTTTGAAGTGGTACAAGGCTAAGGAGGGCAATTTCGTGCCGAAGCATCTCAACCCCCCGAACGCACCGGAACTGCGGCCAATTGAAAATTACTGGGCCATCATGAAGCAAGCAGTTCGGAAGCATCCTAAGGAACTGAAATCGGAGGAAGATATGAAGAAAAAATGGATTGCCACGCAAAAAAAAAGTTGGTCAAAATGTTGTACAGGACCTTATGATTAGTGTAAAGGAGAAGGTTCGTGCATTTGAATATGGAATTGAAATTGAATAAAACAAACATGGGAAAATATTTATAACATGTTTTTTTACTCCCTGAAAGTTTGAAGATGATTGGTTGAACGAACGAATTTTGCCGAATATTTGTGTGTGTCGCAATTTGATTCCGTACACCTTTTATAAAAGTTCTGGGGGAATGCAAAGTGTATTGGATTTAAAGAACGTAATATTCTAGAAACGAACGAACTGACGATACTGAAACTTGAACAACAAGGTTCCCAAAATTATAGCGCATGTTGTAGTTGAATTATTTTATCCAAAACAGTAAATTCTGTAATTTCATGATTTTCTTATTTTCGTCATAGGAAACATCTATTAAGTACGCACAAAATGCAAATTTCTAACCGCCCTCTTCCCCCATCGTTACGTGCAGAGCTGGTAAATCTTACGGCCATCATACGACAATGATAAAACGGCCATCTTACCAACAATCAATGTGAAACTAGCGATTTGAAATTGGTTCACTGTTGTAGAACCCCTTGGCCCGAAGTACACCTTGCAGCTGGCACCTTGCAATACGTTCTTGCGCTTTTCGGTACTTGACGCTTTGTTTTGATTTGATTTGCTGTGTTATTTGGACAGAATATTTGAGGGTGTGTTGGTGAGTTACCTTATTAGGGGCGAATCATTAAGCTTGGGACCGAGCTTGGGCCCGATCTGCTGTCACTTTCTGAGCCAAAAACTATTTCCATTTCCTTCATGACTATCGAGCCACTGATCTTACTATCCCGAGAAGAAACGAATTATCGTGAGCTTGCTTCCCGGATAAAAATAACGATACAATTACAATTTAATAATATACAATAACAACAGAATGTATTGCCGACCATGAATCTTACTGTTCATGTAACAGACAAATCAAAAAAGCACATTGTAATTACAATAGATCTACTATACCACCTCAGACAGTCAACCATGTTCATGCTCAATGAACTCTGTAGGCCAGGTTCGCCAAAGAGAAGAAACGTTGAACTTTTAACATAATCCCTACAATCTGTTACTCCATTATTAATCCAAACATACGTATGGAAAGGTACATAAATTAATACCATTTAATTTTAAATTCATTCTTTTTTTTTCTAAGAGTGCAGGTTGCAGCATCAGAGCCCATTTGTCAAGGCCTGAATCTGTTCCGATTGATCCACTACTCGCACGCTTACAGACGAAGGTAACCAATGTCGATCAGATAGGCACTGTTAACGTTTGAGTATCGGGATCAATCAGCAAAGCATTTAATTTTAAGAGGTTTATTTTGTCTCACCTGTTGAAGTTTGTTATTACTTACTCTCCCTCGAATGGGGTTGCATGTCGTTTAGATGATTTACTTAATTTCTCCGCACGTAAAACACCGGAAAGGAGATAGAAATGGAAAATGTTTAATATATAGTGATATTATCACAACGCCGTATCTTAAGGGCTAATTTTGTTAGTAAGCTACTACAAAAATACAAAGATATAGATAAAGGTGAACGAAAATTAAAATAATTTTAGGATTCTATAGAATAATGGTAATTTAATTACCTTTAAGTCTGATAGAACAAAAATGCAAATGTGGCTAAGAGTAGATGTATAATAGATATGCAGAAAAACAAAAGGAAAAAGAAAAACAAATTAAAGACTGTCGTGACGCTTGCTGGGTTTTCCGGCCATCTTTGTTGCGATACAATGCAGCTTAGCAACCACGTTCTACAACAATCGTTAACAGAATGAGGTTCGGATCTTTCCGTTTGCAAATAGACCCCCATGCGAGCATACGACTTGAGAAATGCTCTGAGTATTTTCGCAACCTCTATCAATTAAGCACCCGATCGTACACTTCTTATATTTTCGTTTCGGTTTCTCCTTCTACAGCACACGCATACACTCTCATTACTCACATTTTCTAAATTCGGGTTCAACCCAATCCAAGATGAACTTTTTCACGCATTCTCTCTATGTCTCTTCCGTTTTTATTCGTATAAGCATTATGTTCCTGTGTTCTTCTGTGATCTTCTGCGGTATGGCAGTGATGCCTGTTTTGTTGAATTATTACAGTTCTGCTCAAACATATAGATTTTAATTACTTTTCCCCATGTATCCACTACATTTTTACCTTTTTCCATGTATCCACTACAAAGACAAGTGATAGATTGAAGATAGGAAAGCATAAGTTGGAAATTAGAAGCTGCTGAACGTTGGCTTGGGGTTCTGTGTTAGTAATGATAATGATAGTGCACAGAACCTTAGTGGACCCTCCCGGTTCCTCCAATAGAGTTGGTGTTAGTTATTAAAACTCTATCCGATGCGCGCCTTAATGATTGATTTAGATTCAAGACGCGGAAAACTAAATAAGAAAAAAATAATAATAAAATAAAAGTTAAAAGTGTAGGTGCTAATTATATTATTGTTAAGTAAACATTTTAAGCAAGAACAAGAACCAGTTAAATATCAAGCATAACATTATCTAAAGTAAACATGTTTTACATTAGAGAAAGTGCTACAAACTATATGAAAGTGACTATTCACTAGGTAAGTATAATAACAAACACTCAATTATTCATAAAACTATAGATAACGATCATATCATTTAGGCGCCGTTGATCCCTTCAGCAATGGGGAGGGAGGTACATAAATTAATACCATTTAATTTTAAATTCATTCTATACCATTTTATTTGGGTTTAAATCTGCTTGCGAAAATGGGACCAAGTTCTCATTGAGCTAATAAGCCAAGAACCGAGTTAGAAACCGTATCTCCCTATATTTTTTTACGAAACCGCTCCCCCTTACACAAACCCTGACAAACGCTACTATTATGAGCAAATGTGTTATTTTCCATGTCAACATGCAAGTGAAATTATCACAAAACGAGTGATTAGAATCCACATTGTTTAATATGTTATATTTCCTTAGTTCGAATCAAATCTATAAAAGCACCGCCACTCACTGAGCAAATCCTAACAATCTCAACGTCTGTTCTTTATACTTTTGCAAATTGTACTCATTTTCACCATCGTTGAACAGCTCCTCAACAGAATGGGCATAACTAACCGGTGCAACCGCTCGTTCTTCACCGTCAGTTTTACCCCAATTCAAAATTGCTTCCGAGTTTAACTTGGCACGATTCCGCTCGAAATCATAATACTCCATATCGGCTTCCGTTTTCGTTTCTTCCCATGGTTCAACCACATGTGATTCGTGGTATAACGCTGTCAACAGATACATGGCATGGTCGTAGTTCTGCTTCTTCAAAGGACAGCGATCCGTTACCAGCGTTAGCACATCGGTGTCTGGATTGTATCGTTCTCCAACAAGTCGTAGGAATTTATCTTTGGCGTGTTTGTTCAGCTTCAAAGTTTCCAATTTTAACTGAACTGTAACGATACGCGACAGAGGATTTCGAATTGTCGGCAAAGCGTGGCAATAGTCTGTCGAAATGTAATCTACCGGGAAGTGTTGTTTCATCTTTTCCTCGGTTTCGAGCCCCTTTGGCCAAGGGTTACAAAATTGCTTCAATGCTTCACATTGCTGCTTGATTACCGGTGGTGTGAGATGAAGGAAGTTAGGAATCTTCATCAGTTCGGCATTTGCAAACTTGCCAGGTGGAATCTGGTGCTTTTTAAGAGTATACCCCTGGCGAAGGGGTAACGGAACGGTAGCTGGATGGAAGGTTTTCGGACCCGGCCAAACTGCACCCCAGTTCTGATCGGTAGCCATCTGCTCTGATCTGGTATAAGTAATTCAAGAAAAGTGAATTATTCAGTTCCTATCATACTAAAAACTAATTTACCGTGGAGGTGGAACTTCCAATTTGGCTGCTTTCCGCCGAACTATCCTCTGGGCTCTCACTTGTTTGAAGTTAAGCACTCTAAATTCTGTTCAACAAATTTTATTAAATAAAATTTTGCAATTTGTCGGTTTATTGAGAAAAAAAAAATTAAGGTCAATACTTTACCTTCATCATCGACATGCTTTCTAGTGTTGAGCTCCTGTTGAGTTGATTGCCATCGAGAACCTACTATTCGAATAGGAAAATGCAGAGCTGGCTTTCCTACCAATCGGGTTATTGAAGCCATAGTAAATAACTAGTAAATTCAACGAGATATTCAGAATTTTTCGAAATAATCTCCAATTGTTTTGATCATACAACACTTTTACATCATGCGGCAGAGAATGTCACTGGATCTATCTTGATGCATGATAATTTTTTTGTCCATAGATATGAACCGTACAAGTGCTGTTACACGTCGATAAAGCAGTTCGTTAAAAGTACAAAATTTAACGAAAGCTTTTTTAGCTTCTTCTGTTTTTCTTCTTTCAGCTATCAAGCGAACTGCATTGCAGCACCACCCTGGAAAGCAAAACAAGAACAACGGTTATTCCGGTCGCAGGCAACTGCCGTACTTTCGGGTTATTTCACGTATATTTTGGATTTAAATCTCCTTTTTCCGGTTGGTGTTAATTTATTATTGGCGGTTAATTCACTAGATTCGGAACGTTCGAAAAAAGAGTGTTAAATCAAAGGAACCGGTGAAAGAAAGATCTTGCTTGTGGATCGATCACCTTGCAACAGTTTAATCAGGGAAAGTTACAAACAGAAAACAATGGCAGATTGCCGGAATATTCGAGTGGCTGTTCGGGTTCGACCACTTAACCGGCGGGAACTAGAGCAGAACCAACGTAATATCATTAAGGTACGTAGCCTGGTGTGATTGGATTCCAAAAGATTTATAGCTTGAACGAGTAAGTGTTTTGCAAGCTATGGTACAGTGATAGGCATGTATCATTGATAGAGAAATTTGACGAATACTTATGCTTATCAGTGTAAACCACATCACGGAAAATGTTGAGCGTATGTAGGGAACATTACCTACTTAATTCTATCTATTAAAATATATGATATAATCTTCGACTGTAGAAAACGCCCCTGGAATCTTGAGAGAGATCTAGAGGCTATTTCCCGATTGTTGGTAGATGAAAGTAAAGAGTTATCCTTCTGCACTTTATACTCGTTTTTTATACCAAGCACATTAACCAATCGATTTTGATTTTGATTAATGATGTTGTTCGAACATATACTGCTTTTTGTATAATTTCTTAATTGTTAGTTTAAAACGACAAAATACCTGGCATAAAATTCATTTGTTAGAAGATAACTTCAAATCGAAACGGTAGTCCACTACTCGCCATACAAAGCAGTTTGCAATGAACTGAAAGGTCGCTTTGCACTTGTTCTTGTTATTACGATGTGCTCAGTAGAGGCACAGAGAACAGACGTTCATCTTCGGTCTGCTAACTTTACCCTTTCCAAATTTCCCCCCTTAACTTTAGTAAACCTTTATCAATAAAAAGCCTAGCACATAACCCCAAAATTTTTGTTTGTTTTTCTCCGCACTTGCTTTAAAAAGGCGGCCCCCATAAAAACTTACACACGTTTTTCCAGAAAAGGTATATGGACATCGATGTCTGTTCTCTGTGGTAGAGGTTCAAAGTATCGATTCGGCTCCAGCCTTCCCAATAGATTTGTTATTCAGTCTTGACGATTCTTCCAAAATATGAGTTCTTTTGCTTGCGAACTCGCGTTCCATATTGATCTGTGTGACTGGTTAGCTTAGAATAACCATTTTTTTGTAACTAGAAAATAAGAAGAATGATTAGTAATTTCCATTTAATTCCAACTACCTTTATTGCTTATCTTGACAGATACGCGTATTTCGTCTACAATGTGCAGACTTCTTCAGTGTCGTGTACTAATACTCGACTAAGTATTAGTACATGACACTGAAGAAGTCTGCACATTGTAGACGAAATACGCGTATCTGTCAATATAAGCAATAAAGGTAGTTGGAATTAAATGGAAATTACTAATCATTCTTCTTATTTTCTAGTTACAGGTATTCCACTAAACAGCTCACACTCTCCATAATTCATTTTTTTGTGTAAATCAGCTTTGCATCACTCACTCGTGATCCGTAATGTGATTTACTATCTTTGATTGTAGTATTCTACAATTTCTGGAAATCACCACCATTTTCTTCAAAAGCGATATCCGATTTTTGTTGTTGTTTGCACTGTATACAATAATTAGCTTTTTCGACATCTTTTATCTCTTCTATTTCTTCTGGGGTCTTAGGGGGTACTTATGATGTTTTATGCTCGAATAGGAGTTGCGAGAGGCTTGGAGTTCTCCATGTTGTATCTCTGCCCTTAACATCTGGCATGGTATTCTTTTGTAGTTGGATCTTTCTGACTGAGCTAAGGGAGGAACTCATCAGAAGTTACATGGGATCACTAAGACTTAATTTAAAACAGCAGTAAGATTACCGGTATTGATATGGTATGTTTTTTTTATTGTGAAACTTGGTAAATAATTTATTATGTTTTGTATTTGAGAATCGAATATTACAGTACTGCTTGGATAATGTTTTGTGATACTATGAAATTACTCAGAATGTCACTGTCCCGAATGCCATACCCCCGAGAGTATGCCAAGTACTGAATATGATCTTAATAAGCCTTCCACAACTTATTTAAAGGGCAGATTTAAAATCATACATCACCATACAAATCATACATTGAATGAAAAGAAGAAGAAAACAATAAAAACGAAAGTTTCCAAAAAAACACTTTCCCAGACAGTTATTTCCTTGAATGTAGTTTTTTGCATGAAATTAGATTCCTTTTTTTTATTTAGTACTAAAAACTGGTTGGTTTCATAGCTTGCATTGAAAAAAGAGACAATTTTCGGATGGATACTTTTTTTTCTAGATTATCCAGATTTTCAGCCTCTGGCTGGTTCATCTCCCGTCGTAGTCACTCCAACACCTCTTTTGAGCATTTTCGTAACTTGTCCGGGGATGAGCTTCGTTCTCGTAGCTTTGGCGTGAGAGGTATGGATGTTAACCGCTACGCCGGGGTCGACCTCCGGATGGTTACCGATGGACCGGAGGGATCCATAAAATTTATCAAAACAACACAGATTTCGATTCATTCCTGTATTAATTCACGATTTTACAAAAAAAAATGAGTCCACTACCTGCCGCACGACTCTACGGCAGTTGGCCGGAAATTTGGACAAAACCGTCGAAAAGAAAGATGTTGGCATATTCTTCAACTCTCTACTCGCCTTATTGATCAGATTCTTTTCGCTTTTCGCCGGTTGGCGTTCTTGGGATGACTGGGATCTTCAAACTCTTCATCTCCTCGAGCACACCGGTCAGAACACGGTATTGTCCTTCGGGTGGTGCTTCTTAATGAAGGTCGCAACATCCGGTAAGGCCAGCACCCTCCCCGTTGACCGCAAGTTCCGATGAGCGGCTTCTCACCGATTGTCAGCCACAAGTGGACCTTCTTCGGAAACTTCGTGATGTACTTCCTGGGGAACGGGAAATCCCGTGGGAAGTGGGAAGAGACGAGCACCTTCAGCCACTGCTTTTTTGAGCCCACTTGCGCTTCCGACTCTGCCGGACTCAACTTTCGCTTCCTCATGACGATGTCCTTGTTGGCCAAATACTTTTTGTCCGTCTGGCCGGTCACACTGACCTCCCGGCTCAAGGCGCGGACGGATTTCGCCACCTTGTCTTCCGTCTTCCGCTTAAGCGCTTGCTGCACCTTCCGGTCATGCAAAACTGTCGAATGGCCGGACCCCGGATTGCGCTCGATGCTCTCACATTTCTCCAGGAGCGCCAGTATCTTGTACATCTTCCAGAGGAGGGGTCCTTCCTCGGTCTCAAAAACCCTCAATTTAAATTTTCACGCCGATCGGTTCAGTAGTTTCCGTGTCTATAAGGGTCAGACAGACAGAAATTCGTTTTTATATATCGACAAAGATTTTTCATTAGAGCCTAACTGACATACGTAAATAATGACATCTTCCGTAAATTTCTCGTGGCACAAAAGCTACCCATGTAAGCCTTCAGTTCTATCGAATACGTTAACTCTTCCTCTTCTAAAAGACCGTAGTGGATTGATTGGGCGAGTTTTTCAATGACGTGAAATGCACGGAAAAAGCTATTTTTTACGTTTGTCAGTTAGGCCTCAATGAAAAATCTTTGTCGAAAAATCGGTGAACTTTATCTCTTTTATTTAATGCAAGCGTTAGGGTGGATAAAGGAGCAATTCGTAGTCCAATTCATGGATTTTTATCATGGAAACTACACATGTGTCCATCCTTACATTGTGCTGGTGGAAAAGACATTTTTGCCTAGCCGTTTTGAAGTTGGCAAAGGTGGATTATACCGCATACATCCCAAACAACGGTTGCCATGTATGTGTTCATTCACATCCTGTGTGGATCCACGTTTCGTCCACACTTACGAAGCGGCGCAAAAAGTAATCTATATTGCAGTTATACAACGCCAAACACTCCTGTGAAGTTGTCATACATTTTCGTTTGTGATTGATTGTCCGTACAGCAGTTGTTCTGATATAAAGAAGTCGATAAAACATATTTAGCCAATCAACAAATTATTTCATTACGCAGTACAATATTTCCTGATTAATAATCAGTGTGACAAAATAAACATAAAAAAATGCACCGTACAGGGAAAGTGGCTCAGGATAGACAGCTCGGTACAAGGCCCGACTCGTGGTGAAAAGTTTCCTCTAGAAACCGGGACTGAATTACGAAGAAATCTACGCTCCAGTGATCAAGCTTGCGGTAATCAGGATCACCCTTGCGGTACGCGTTCACGAAAGTTTCTTCTTTCACCAGATGGCTGTGAATACAGCATTTCTGCACGACGAGCGGAAGGAAACTATTTACATCAAGACGGTGTAAAATCTTCACTGGGGATGGAGTGCATGCTGCGAAAGATGCTTTGCGGACTGAAGCAATCGCCACGGTATCGCTCTCAGCGCAGCAACAGCAGGGGCCGTTTGGATCAGTGGGGTCCTGGAAGACCTTCATGTAGCTGGATGAAAAACAAAGTAGCTCAGGATAGACCGATAGCACAATCGACGTCTTTTGAGACAGCATGGCAACGCGTAAATAACAAACTCCTTGCAGTTGTTATTCAGCAATTCCATAGAAAAAAGATAGACGATCTCTCAGAGTTTTCTTCCCTATCTAAAATTATCCGGCCCGTATTTTGTTATTTTTTTTATTAGGGTGACCATTCCGCGTTAGGATGGTTCGAAAAATTGACTTCTTTTTTAAATGCATTTTTACAAAAACTCGTAAATTTTGAACCACTGTACCCCGATCGACTAAATATGCAAATAAAAGGTATATATAATAGCATTTGTGCACGTATCATTTGAAGGCGTACTGCAATCGCATAGCGCGTTGAATAGTTAGATATCAGAAATGGTACAAAATAAAAAAATACGGGTCGAATAGTTTTCGATAGAAAACAAAACTACCATTTATTATGAAATTCTGAGAGATAGTTCATTTTTTTTCTATGGAATAGCTCTTTTAGTATATAAGCATGTGTACCACGATTTCCGATAAACGATCTGGGAGGGTAAAGATAACATGTTTTCACCAAGAGCTGTTAGTCTATATTCAACCGTCAACCGTCATTCCTCAAAAGGAAATCAAAATACCTCGTTAATACTTGGTATGGGCTCCTTTTGCTGTGATTACACTCTGTAGGCATCTTTTCATCGAAAGAGCCCATTTTTGGGTTTTTGTGGAAGATCTTCTACCACTTTTCCATGAGAACCTTCTTTAGCTGATTCTTATTCTGAATCGTATGTTTCCGGATCTTCCGTTTCCAAATGATACCACAAATTATGGGGCATAGGTCTGGTGATTGGGGAGGATGTGGGAGCGTTGACTTGACGTTGTAGTGCAGCCTGACAGACGAGCTTCGAGGAATGTTTTGGGTCGTTATCTTGAACGAAATGGAAATTAGATTCGTGACCAAATATCATTGTCCTTCAGATTTCTCTTCAATATGTCCAGAAACACGAATCCCTCTCGCGGGTCAAATTTTTCACCTTGTCGATGGTGAGAGGGCTTAGCTCATGCTATAAACATGCATGTGAGACCAAGAATTTGACCAGTAGTGAAAGTATCACATATTCTGCACATTTATTTCACTGCCACGTCGTAGAGCGTTTATATAAAGGCACTAACATCAGGTGTGATACTGGCGCAATTCACTCTTAGACTTCTTACTTTCAATCAAAGGGAAACGACTAAAAGTACACTTTTCATTTTCGTGGCAACTTATGTTGTTGTTTATCCATTTGTTTTATGGAATGAATAACCAAAATACCTGGTTTGCTCATGGTATAATAAGTGAAAGTAATTGCAAATTTTCGAAAAGGGTGAATGTTCTGATCATGGTAAATATCTGACGGTTCGAAATGAAGCACATAGCCACCGAAAAGTGTTACTTTAGACTGACGATGACAAGCATGTATATTAGAGATAGGACGTGGAGGGCCCGCTTAGGAAGCACGAGCAGTAGATTAAACCTTTCCTTGTAGTTTATTTTAGCAACAGTGCTGAGGGTCCGCTCAGTGAGGTTTTAGTATTTGACTTACTTGAGAAGGGGGGGGGGGGGAATGTTTTAATCACGGTAGTTCCATTTCAATTCCATTTCGATTCCGTTTCGGTTCCATTCCAAACTAAATAGCTCGGGGCTGTAAAATGAACGCCATTAGCATTAGACAACCTGACTGACTGACCCTTATAACACACTTTAAAATGGAAGCTCATTACATACTAATTCAAATTTTTAGGGTTATTATTAGAAGATATTGCAGTGCTGTAGATAGCTAACATAGGCTCACCATTAAATTTAGGGTTGTCTAGAAATATCATTAGCTGTATGAATAATAAATATTATGCATACTCTTGTTGCAATACTTCTTGGGGTTGACTTCAGTACTAAAGGGTGTATTCGATAAAAATGGCACACACATATATACTCATCAAAATTAAACTGATTATCGGATTTTCAGGGAATGAAGAACTACTAATGAGTTTTAATTTACAACATTTGTTTTATTCAATTTCGTCTCCCATTCCGAATGCCCGCACCTTCCTTTTCACTCCACCCATCAAATTTTGTACAATCGATTTTCCCAGTGTTTTTGTTGTTTTTACCCAAATTTTCTTCAATTCTAGCTCTGTTTTTATAGTTTTGGGATGTTTGCGAAGTTCCGTTTTCATAATTGCCCAGAATTTTTCAATTGGACGAAGTTCCGGTGAATTTGGTGGGTTCATATCCTTTGGCTCAAAATTGACTCCGTTGGCTCGGTACCACTCCAATACGTTTCGAGCGTAGTGGCAGGATGCTAGATCAAGCCATAACAGAGTTGATCCTTTGTGCTTCTTAATGAATGGCAAGAGACGCTTCTTAAGTCACTCTTCCGTGTAAATCGCACCGTTTATTGTTCCGGAAGTGATGAAGGGAGCACTTATTTCACCACATCCGCAAATCGCCTGCCAGATTAGAAACTTCTTTGCAAATTTCGATAGTTTCTTCTTTCGAACATCCTCCGGAACATCGAACTTCGACTTGGCAACGAAATATTCTTGCCCAGGAAGTTGACGGAAGTCGGCCTTGACGTATGTTTCGTCATCCATCACGATGCAACCGGATTTGGTGAGCAGTTTGGTGTAAAGTTTCCGGGCGCGGGTTTTCGCAGTGATGTTTTGTTTTTCATTCCGGTTTGGGGCTTTTTGCACTTTGTAAACATGTAACCCAGCACGCTTCATGGTTTTCTGCACAAAACCGACTGACACCTTAGACTTTTTAGCGACATCTCGAATTGACATGTATGGACGGTTCTTGAATTGTTGTACGACTTTCCTGGCCATTTTACTGTCCATTGGACCACTTTTACGACCACTCCCTTCCTTCCTTTGGACACTCAGACGCTCCTTGAAGGTTCTTATTACACGAGACACAGTTGTATTTGCAATTCCAAGCCTTACAGCAATCCACCGGTGGGACGCCCCTGGATTTTGATTGTGAGTGCACAAAATTTTCTCACGGACAATTTCTTGTTTCGACGACATGACTGGAACTACTGAATGTATAACTATGAAACTTGGCAGATGTAAATAATACACTATGGATAAGATCTACTCAAATTTCTAGGTTTTTTACTCATACGATTCAAAAGTTACAGAAGATTTTCTGTGTGCCATTTTTATCGAATACACCCTTTACTAGTTGTCAACATAGACTACCTCAATGGCCTGAATGTCGTCCCTAAGAACTATTGTTTGGCAATTTACATGTCTTTTTGAAATCTAGTTACTACTGCATACGGCCTGGTGATGACTGCAGGACTGGGGGCTGTTAACTTAGACGGCACTTTGCCCCGGAACAAAGCTCGTGACATCTAGGATATGGTATTGATTTGAGCTTCCATTTTACGACTGCATAACAAAACAACATCGTGGGAAAATTGAAACTGAAATTTTGAAAAATACTACGGTCCAATACTAATTACTTCAACTTGTGCTTAGCGGCCAACATAGGCTATTGCTTCTATGGTATTGGTCGTAGTAGAGGTGACGTTGGGAAAGGGTCTAGTCTTGACAACCAAGCTGTCACGCAGCTCCAGCTAGATACACACAAAAAAAAAAAAAAAATGTCCAGAAACACGAATCGATCCATGGTGTAGTCAATAAACGTCAAGTTTCCGGTGCAGTTTGCGCTAAAGGCACCCCAAACCATAACATTTCCACCACCGTGCTTTACTGTCGGTCTCAGACTACCCAGGTAACCAATAAGCATTAGTATATGCAGTAAATCAACCCTAAATCTGCATTTCAGATGCTACAAGCATTATATTAGCATTATATCAGCATCTCGGATGCTATCTGTTGTAAAGTTGCATTTCAAATGCTATTTAAATGCTTGTAGCCTGTAATAAGCATTTCGAACGCAAAATAGCATTAATGAAGCATTATCATAGCATTGCAGTAAAGCAGTCGTATATTGGGCCAAAAGTGGCATTTATGTGGCATTAAGGCGACTTAATTGTTTGATATGCTGCCGTAAAGACGTTTTGGAACTGCTTATTGGTTACCTGGGTATTTACGTCCAATTCAGTGTTATGTTTGGGCCACACTTTAACTAGTGCATCAGACCCGAACATATTAAACTTGCTCTCGTCCGTGAATATACCGTTTTCCAGAACCTTTGGGCGTATTTGAGCCGCTTTTTTTTTTTTTTTTTCAGCAGATATGAACGGCTTCTTCCGTGCAATGCAACCTCGGTAACCTTTATCATGAAGAAAATTTAGTACTGTTTGGGGGTTAACTTTGATGTTGGCGTACTGCGACAGACTGAAGTTTTGGAGCACTCAACTTAGGATTTTGTTTAATTTCTCGCAGAAGTATGTGATGGTGACTAATTGTAACCTTATTTTACGGCCTCTTCCAGGAGTCGTCTCTACATACTTAGTTTTTTTCGCCGAGAATTCAACAGCCGACCATTTCGGCATTTCAATTCAGTGAATAAATTACCGAGATTCAACTAACAAATTAAAATTTTACCGATACTCAGCTAACAAACAAACATTAAACAGTGTACAAGCAAAAGTAACTGCCGAGTTGATCGGCTTTTGGACATTTTGCCGAAGTAAATTGAGTGTGTAATGATGGTGTATTCCATTATTTCTGATGAATACCGACCCGACGATCGAGAATAGTTTATTGCGCCTGAAATTTCGGACAAGTTTTTATCGCCATTCTTCAGGCGAATAATTAGTTTACGAACTTCGACCGGAAATTTTCGGTGAGAAGCTGTCATTTTCCTGAAAATCAACACTATTTTTATTTTATTTCACATCAATTGTGAAATTTCAGAGAAAAATACCATGCCTGCTGTTGTAGACACTAGAAGATTCTTCTCTGTAATGTAACGCGTGCTGTGGCTTTTGACAGATCGGCGCTAATTTGCTTTCTCGACTTATTTAAAATATGGACGTAGGGGGACAAGTAGCATAATGAGCAGGGTGATTTGAACACCCGCTTTTTCTTTTATATCAAACAGCTACATCAGCTACATAGTACACTAAAAGATGATTTAATTAGGCTATTTTGAAGGTATAAACAATTTTGAAATATAAAACAATCTTAAAAAATTCATTTGTTTTCGCTCTTCTGTGCAGCTATGGAATAATAATATAATATTTCACCTATATTAACGGGTGGCCACCAAATAGCGGGAATGGAAAAATGGCTTGCGAAAAAAATAACAAAGAAGTACAGTCCAATCTGATTTATTTTATATAAAGGGTTGACCTTAGTCTTCAAACTTATCTTAATGAAAATGAGCATATGGTCCGTGGTCTGCCGTGCGGTACAGCTTAGTCCTGATGATAGTGCTTGTGCTTGAAGTTGTACTTAACCTTCGGAGGAGTTGTAGATTTGTCCTTGGTATAGGAACAGTCTTTTCCGGGCATCTGGGATTTGGACAGGGGAAAGTAGCTTTCGTCGTCCAGAACGAAAGACTTTCCACCGTATTGTCGTATCATCCAGTGGCACTGGGATTTCACAGTTTTCATTTGTTCGTCCGTGTACTGGGTATCTGGGGTTCTGGTTTTATTTCGACATACTATTGCCTTCTTTTTCAGAGTCTTACCAATGTAGAACTTCGAACAATTGAACTTGCTAGCCGCTTCCTGCTGGCTCACCGAATTCTTGTTGTTAAACATACTGCGCGACGACCAGAGCGTTTTCTTATTCATAATCTTCGTTGGATGGCCATTACCGTTCTTCCGGATTACTGCCATGATTGTCAGAGTGCGGTATATGACGCTTTTCAAAACATTTTCGCGCTTAAAATGATCATCATTGTACTACGATCTTTGATCGCTTGAAAGAATTGTACAATGCGCACCCGCAGTACTTCCTGTTTCGAAGGCATGCTGTTTGTTTGTTTGTTTATTAACGACACTTTACACATTAGTGTGCATTCGTGTCGGATCGAAGGCATGCTGTGAACAACTGAACATGGTGGAGTGAACGTGTGTGTATATGTGAAAATTTTCTGAATATTGTAAGGATTCATTCACATAAGGTGACATTTCTCTGACAGCATTATTGTTCTGATAAAGAAGTATTGGAGTCATACCAGTTATTTGGTGGCCACCCGTTAAATAAGCTTCTACAAACTTGCCAATACTTAAGTCGAATGGATTGAAGGTTTTGAGCAACAGAAAAAGGGAGAAAGCAGCTTATCTAACTGCTAGGGCATTAAATCAGTTGCAGGCTACGCGAGACATCATTCTGTTGAAGAAGGAGAGAATATGACCCGTAACGCTGGTTGATCACCTTTTCGGGGTGCATTACGGGGTATCAGATCTACCACCGAAACCTAGTCCGAATTAATTCAAACTAGGGAACATATTTGTTTTTTTTTTCTTGCAGCCAAAGGAACACATCTTAGTACTCATAACATTTTATGTCTTGTGAAAATTTACAATGCTCGTATTATGCCACTGAGGATGACCTTGGAATAAGGAAAACATGGTTCATTTATGTTAATTCATATTTTCTATTCGATGTTCTATAGTTTGAATTGGTTATGACTAGGGTTCTGATGCATGGGTCAGTATTGGAATCATAGTTTGTTTCCTTTGCATTGAATCTGATTTTGACTGATAAGGGGCGCGCCTTTGAAGAGTGCTCTCATTCCTCAAAGGGTTTAAATAGCGAAAACTTTCAATAAAAGTCGATTCATTGCCAACAGCCAAAACATACAATGACAACTGTAACAACACCGAATACTTCATCATTTCTTAATAGTGATGAAGTAACTCGACATGCACTAAACAAAGGATACGGGATATACTGCAATAGATCAAATTACTGGTCGCAGTGGTTTATGTCCCGAACAGAGGAATCGAAAAGAAGGAAAGAAAAGTTCAGCAAAAGGCTATTTCTAAAGATGATTTCGAAGCTTCGAAGTTGAAAAAACGCGGTCGCCCACCTAAAGCATAAAAGCGCAATTTGCAAAATTTGTTGCAAGACTCTCTTTGCGATGTATACGGTATATCTTTCAGTCTTTCCATGAAAGGCAAGACTGGCGCAAATGCAACATATGTCATTTGTGGTTTCACGAATGCAGCGGTGTAAATTGCCATTCATGTCGTCCGTAAATCGTTTTTTCAGTATGAAATAAAATGCTAGTGCTACAATAAACGATGTATAAGTCCATGTAACTGTCTTATAACTTTGCGTATATATTTAAGGTTGAAAATCACAATCACTTCCCAATTTCATAGATGTGCTCATTTTGCCCCATAAGGGTGCTCAACTCGCCCCGTATCTCAAAAAATGATACCGTTGTCAACCAATCGGAAAATTGCTATTTCAATGGTCCAAATCGACTAATTTTGCACGTTCATAAATAAAATCATAAAGGAAAAAAGTTAGACTGAAGTATAGGAGCATAATATTTTAAAAATTGATTGTTAATCAATCAACAAAAATGGATACATTGCTTAAAGTGCTCATTATGCCCCTTGTCATCCTTAACAAACGGACAATTTTTCGACATCATTTTTGTAACTTTGCAACTTTTTCAAGATGACTTAAAAAACCAAACCCATAATCCATACACCTCCAACTTCGTCATTTAAAGCCTTAAATAAGAGAACTCGAGAATAAAAACTAAAACATCTGGGAAAAGTCGGGAAAACGTGGGAATGTTAAGTGTCCAAATCGAGTGGTCATCCTGCATTTACCACTGTCAATTCTTATTTCCACTACAGGTTCTGGACCAAACAACACTAATGTTCGACCCGGACGAAGATGAAGACGAGTTTTTTTTTCATGGTATGAAGCAAACCCACCGAGACATGACGAAACGGGTGAAAAAGAAACTTACCATGGAGTACGACGACGTATTCGACGCTGAAGCCAACAACGAGGATGTTTTTCGGGCCAGCACCAAACCGCTCGTGCAATCTGTTATGGACGGATACAACTGTTCTGTGTTTGTGTACGGAGCCACCGGAGCTGGGAAAACATTCACCATGTTGGGATGCGAAGAGTATCCGGGTATAACGTTCCTGACGATGAAAGAACTCTTCCGCCAGATTGATGGTTTGTTCTATTACTTTTCATAGCAAATTTGGCTTAAGTGTAACATTGATCTTCTTTGTATAGGTCTGACCAGCGTCCGAAAGTTCGATATTGGAATATCTTACTTGGAAGTATACAACGAGCTTGTAATGAACCTGTTGACAAAAAGCGGCCCTTTGAAGCTACGCGAGGACGCCAATGGGGTTGTGGTTAGTGGATTGGTCCTGAAGCAGATTCATAACGCGGAAGAACTGCTGGAACTTTTGGCGCTTGGAAATCGGAACCGAACACAACATCCTACAGATGCAAACGCAGAAAGTAGCCGTAGCCATGCAATTTTTCAGGTACATATTCGAATGGTTGACAAGGCTACAGGGCAAAAGAAAACCGTCAAATTATCAATGATCGATCTTGCGGGAAGCGAACGAGCAGCAAGTACGAAAGGAATCGGCATTCGATTCAAGGAAGGAGCCAATATCAACAAAAGTCTGCTAGCGTTGGGCAACTGTATCAATAAGCTGGCTGATGGGCTGAAACATATTCCCTACAGAGACTCAAACCTGACTCGAATTCTCAAAGACAGTCTTGGCGGTAATTGTCAAACAGTTATGATCGCAAATATTTCCCCATCCTCACTCACCTACGATGACACGTACAACACATTAAAGTACGCCTCCAGAGCGAAGAAAATCCGAACCACACTAAAGCAGAATATTGTTCCTAGCAATGTACCGAAGGAATACCTCGTCAAAAAGGTTAACGAACAGGCATATGAAATTGACCGCTTGAAAGCAAAACTAAAGGACTTGGAAGAACAAAAATCTAACGCAATCGCAACGGCAAAATCCGCACCTGTTGGATTTATCATGCCAAATGAGGCACTGCTAAAAACGTGGTGTTCGAGAATCGACAACTGCTATAGCATCATGAAGAAAGCACAAGAACATTTTTTTTACTCTGCAAAGCAAAGAGAAGACACTGAATTTACGATCTAAACTTAAAGAACAAGCGGAGATTATCAAGAGGATTGTTACACTAGACGGGAAACATCTCAATGGGGTGAGTTTTAATTAATTTTTTTTTTTTTTTTTTTTTAAGTATATTTTATTCCACCTTTTATACTATTTTTGACTACTTATCTCCCAACAATTCTGCCTGTTTTGTTTCCATCAGCTTTTCCGCTTCTTTAATGTACCCATTGGCAATGGCCGTTACTTGAGCCTGCACCTGGAAGCTCAAATCCTCGGAAAGATTCGGTTGTTTCTTAACCTTCTTAATGGTTTGATTTTGTGCGTCCTTTATTGCGTCCCGACATTTGACGAACAAGGTTTTCGCATTCTTAGCCAACCCTTCACGATGTTCTCTGGTTACTTTCGGCACCGGAATGAATAATGTTGTTCCGTCTTGCTGAGGGTTAAGATTCATTCCGCTTTTCTGGATTGCCTGCAGGACAGCTGGGATTGTTTGTGGAAATGATACCAGATTCACCACGACTGTTTTGGGATTTTTCCTCACAACTTGGGCGAGTTCCTGTAGTTGGTAGTCTTTTCCATCATGAGTAACTTTTAATGTTTCGATTGCTCCGGTAGCCGAACGAAGAGACAGATTTTTAATATAATCCTCTTTCATCGTGATGAGGGTTTTCTCCATTTGAGCTCGAAGACTCGGAACACTGATAACTTCGGCCAGCTGTTCTTCATTGATAGTAACTTTTGCGGTGCCTTTGTTTTCCTTTTTGCGGTCTTTACTTTTAGCATAATTGCGAACTTGCTGTTGTTTATAGGATGCGACAGCGGATAATGGAAGCAGTATTGGATTCACTGTTTTGGTAGGCGGCATTAGCTGCGAAACAACATCATTTGTCACTACA
Organism: Aedes koreicus; assembly: GCA_024533555.2. Taxonomy (NCBI): domain Eukaryota; kingdom Metazoa; phylum Arthropoda; class Insecta; order Diptera; family Culicidae; genus Aedes; species Aedes koreicus. The sequence continues at coordinate 45,561 of JAHHFK020001677.1, read as the reverse complement.
GGAAATGAACGCAATAGGAATCTTAATTGACTTATTCTGATCATTTTCTGTATACAACGCTCTCGTGCATGCGAAATCTGTCTTTAATTTGAATTATTTATTGCGATCGAAATCAAAACAAACTCTTTGGCTGACATAACAGTGAAACATAACCTCCATTCACTGTGTTATTTTCAAATTGGATAAATTTAAATCCTTTCGTCGAGTTTGGTGAAAGTTTCGTTAAAAAGCTCTTCTGGTACGGAAAAAAATCATTTACCCCAGCGTCAGCCAATGACGTCTATATAAGGTCTGGGGCAACGCACTGCTTGCTTGTATTGGAAGCAAAAATAATGTAAACATTGCTGAGCCAACGAGTGATGACGTAACACTATTCAACTCTCTATGGGCGTGCATAGGTTCAGATAAAAAAAATCGGTTCAAACCTTTGTTTTATAAATGCTGAATTGTGGAAATTATCATGATACAAATGCCATTTATTGAGCAGAAGCATTTCCTCCCAATAACATGGGTCATTTATAATGAATTTAACTGAGGTAATTGAATTGTTGCCACATTAACTTTCCAACGCTCGAACTTGACAATCAAGTAGCGATATAGAGCCAATTTTCCGTCATCGATAGACTGGAATCGGGTGAAAAATTAAGTTTTATAGCGCACACAATAAACCATCACAGAGCGAACGAATCAAAAAAATAGTATGACGTAGCATTTTCCGAACTCTTGTGTAGCGTGCGCAAGGAGTGCGGTGATATTAGTGTTATGAGCGAATTTTGCTCATTTCACTAATATTGTTGTGGCTACTGGGTCAGACCTTATATAGATGTCATTGAGCGTCAGCTGGGTGCTAACCAAGGGACTAGTGGACAGCCATGGTTTTGAGGCTAAAAAATCTGTTGTCGTTCTATGACGATCCTAACATATCGGTTAACCGTACCATGCACACATTTTGACGTTGCATAGTAAATTCAACAAAAATGAAAGTGAATTGCATCTGCGTCGAAACAAAATTTTCTATTAACTTTACATTATGTTTTAAATAATATGCACTTAATTATTTTCGCGTTGATAAAGCACGCAATACTATCGCCAATAATCACAAAAAATAGTAACCTCCGTAAATAAGCGCTTAGCAGCCGTCTTTCATATATTGACGTAGAACTACGTCTTTGTTTTCTATATTGGGGTACAATTAAAAAAAAATCGAATTGCGACCATCACGAAAAGTGGTCAGGTTTTGAGATCAAGACTAGACGTCACGCGATCGCTTACCAAAACGAACCATGCTGCCAAACCAATTCTTTTATCCAACGTCCTAGTGATTTCGTGTGGAAGTGCAGAGGTTTTCTCAGCTCTAATAAACCGAGTATCACGTCAACATATTCATACCCTTTCCTTATTTGACCTGCATTCTGGGTGGTTCCGGTATTGCCTTGGTGTTGGATCAACAGCTGATCTGGTAATAATAATAGGTAATAGATTAATAGGTAATAATCTCGGGCGATCAATCATGCTCATGGTCATGCTCATGATGAAACTAAACACACTTTTTCACATGTTGTCTATAGGAAATCAACCGCTTGGAGGCATCCATCGACCGGTACCACAAGCAGATCACTCGACAAAAGGATGAAATGAATCGATGGGCACAGCGGTACAAAGATGCCCTGAAGAATGTAAATGCTCTTCGCGCCGAAGTAAAATCCTCAGATCTTTCCACTTTGCTCGGTTACTACCTACAAGCTAAGGACCATGAAATGGAATCAGCCAAATCACACTACAAAAAAACTCACGTCATGAAAATAAACGTGATCTACGCTGAAGAGAACAAACAGCAGGAAAAGATAATAAAATTGAGCGCCGATATAGTTCAGCAAGACTATTTGCTGCTTCGAAGTTTGGGAAAACTGGATAACGTTACCTTAGAAAAGATGGAACAGCTTGCGCGGCTGGATGTTTACTCCCGTGGTGTAAAGTTCAGCGATGATGGTGAACAATGCGATCTTCTGAAGGAAAGTAATATCACCGATACCAGCATCGATGAGATCAACGATTGCCACGAAAGTTCTGATCTACCTGAAAACGGGACAGGATATGGCTCAGAAAAGAACTCCGGCGTAAAACGTGTAATGGACGATAATGAATCCGAATCTGAGCACGGACGTAAACAATCTAAAAATGAACAAAAACCGATCGAATTCAAGAAACCAAAAGCGCTAAGACCACTTAACCTTCAACCAAAAAGTTTAAGTGTAAAGTCTACTGTCAGTCGTAGAACGCCTACGAAAACTCAAAAAATGACTACCATCACGCAGTTTAAGGTTCCCAAGCTTCTCGTGAGCAATCCCAAACAGAATTCAAAAGTTTCAAATGGGTGTACTTCTTCTACTGACACCAGCGATACTTCGGATGGCCCGGAAGAAGACGGCGGAGTTGTCAATAGCACATTCTGCATTGACTCAAACATCAAAGACTCGGCCAGTTCCTTATTTTCCAACGTACTGGTTGACAGTAAGGTCAACCCCCGTGTTCTGAGTAAAGGTAAAGGTATGACATATGTGAAAGACTGAGATCTATGTCGTATTAACTAATTTTATCCAATTCAACAGTTCTACGGAGAGCTTCGATGAAAGGAAATGTAATTTCCAAGGTGACGCTAACACTCAACAAAGAAAATCGCAAATTCAGCCCCAAGAGGGTAGGAAAGAGTCCAAGGCCACATATGCGAACCAACAGTCGGTGTAAGTAAAAGTAAGTAATGGTTAAAACGATCGTCTTTATTAATTTGCGTTTTCTACAACACAGCTCATACAACGGCAGCCAGTGTAATAAATCGGTATCGTATGATGAAGGCAAGCTCAGCTTCCGGTGGCTCCTCCACAGCGGGACATTCTGCAGTGCCAGGGACTTCTACTGACGCCACGAGAAATGTTCTCGAAAGTGACGTGGAACGGAAGCTTCGAAATCTAAGAAAGTGATAGATTGTACCTTCAGAACGGGAAAGTCAGTATCTAAGAAGAGTTTCATGTGTTCCTCTGCTGTTTTGTAAATGTACTTGTAGAATTTTAAAACTTTCACGTTATTGGATATGACCTTTTATCTTGCCCAGTTGGACTCGTTGATCGCATTCATCTATATTATGTGCTCCTTTTATTTTTGCTATGAACATACTAAACGGTGATTTATATTTAGAGACAGTTTTTAAACATTGACTGGTATAGAGAAAGCTGGCTACTAAACAATTTTATAAATATATACCTACAATGCTTCGATAATCAATAAACAAGAGGTTAACATGATGATGCTGATCGTTTTGTAACATATTATTGTAAATAGATTCTAAGAAAGAAGAGTTTATTTATAAAAATGTTTTTTTTTACAATAACTAACCGAATAGTGTACAAAACATGGATTACAGATGAAATTTATTCCGATAAATTCCTTCCTAAAATTCTTTGATAAAAATTCAGGATCTTATATAAGTTGAAAAAGGAACGTGAGGGCAAATGAGCCATATGTGTACTTTATCGCTGTCTTAACTAGAAAAAATGAAAACTCACTTCTCATTTTGCTCTTGACAACAGCAGTTGATTGTTTTTTAAAGCGTAGTGGAATGTGGGACAAGATAGCCACCCTGGTTTTTTGATCGTTCATTTGCTTTAAAATCGTATTTTGTTGTATGGGATGGTTCATAATAATACGAAATGCTGTTAGTCCGTAAATAAATCCTCGAGAACAGATGACTTGAACTTTCCAATCAGACTAAGGCCTCTGTTGTCTCCATTCTATTAAGTCCATGGCTGCACTGCGTCACCATCGTAGTCTGCGAATGGTGCGCGAGTCGCCTTCTACTTGATCCTTGCTTGTGCTCACTTCTCGATAACGGGGATCATTTTCAGTGGGCTGTCGTCCGACATTCTTACAACATGGCCAGTCTACCGTAGTCAACCGTTTCTAGCGGTGTGAGTGCTGGGAGGTTGCCCCTGCAACTGATGCAATTCATGGTTCATTCGCCTTCTCCTGGCTCTAGCGGATTAGCGGTCTAATTAATGAGCGTTATGCCGAGAGTCGAAGTGACGTTTGTCACTTGGTGAAGTGAAAAAAGTCACCTGCAGTGACGTGACAACATTGGATTTACCCAGAGGAGTCACGTCACTATAGGTGACTGTTCGCACTTCACCAAGTGACAAATGTCACTTCGACTCTCGGTACAACGCTCAATAACCCCTATTCTGTATTCCGCCGGATTTGTGTTTCGTTCGGAACTGACATTTCGTTCGAGTTTGAATTTTGTATTCCCTATTACACTGATAGGCAAAATAAAGGGCCCACCTCATCGTTTTTTCAATTTCTCTCATTTACTTGGTTCAAATTAAAGTAAACACACTGTATTTTTTTATTATCTTATTTTTTATATTCTTTTTAAGTTTCACTTATGGAATACTGAAAAAAAAGGAGTTTTACTTAAAGAAAAAAAAAATCAATTTGTGTTGAAAAAAAAACAGTGACAAAATAAAGTGCCCACTTCATTTAGGCTACAGAAAACATAAATTAAAGTAAAATAAAAGCATTTCAATTATTGATGTGTCCTCCTTTGGCCTTCAGGACCTCCTGCAGGCGCTTCGACATGCTCCCGACCAGGTTCTTTAGGTGCTGTGGATCTAGCTCTTCCCAGGCGCGCTCCAGGGCTTCAAAATAGTTATTTTTATTGGTAACACCAGTTTTGTCAACCCTGGCATCGAGAATCGCCCACAAATTCTCGATGGGATTGAGGTCCGGGCTTTGTGGAGGCCATTCCAGCGGTTTGATCCGACAAGACCAGAAGAAAGACTTGGTCTTCTTGGCAGTATGCTTCGGGTCGTTGTCCTGCTGGAATACGAACTTCTCTTCAAGGCCCGTCTGGATCAGCGAAACCTCCAGATTTTCTCGCAGGATGTTGATGTAAGAATCTGCCGTCATTATCCCGTCAATTTTCACAATGCTTCCCACTGCACCCCACGAAAAACACCCCCAGACCATCACATTTCCTCTTCCATGCTTCATCGTGCCTTGGATGTGGCGCTCCTAAAGCTCCTCTCCCGATCTGCACCAAACACGAACCCGCCGCTTTCGGTTCAAACAGCTCGAATTTTGATTCGTCTGTCCAGAGAACCGTTTCCCCCCCCCCCCCCCCCAGAACTCTAGGGGCTTATCAGCATGCTCCTTAGCAAACTTAAGCCGTTTGGCTTTTGTTTGCCTTGCTGATAAATGGGCGCTTCCGGGCAAGTTGCTATTCAACCCCTGTGCTACGAGACGGCGACGAACAGTTCGACCGGAAACTGATAACTGAAGGGTTTCCTGGATCTCGCGGACAGTTACCTTCGGGTTCTTCTTGACTTCGCGCATGATCTTGGTGTCCGTTCTCGCATCCGTTCTCTGCCAGGGCGATCCACCACTGATCCAAATGTTTTAAGCTTCAGAAGAATTTTGCCAACCGCTGCCTTACTGATACTGTACTTCTTAGCCCGGTGCGATTCACCGTTTTGCACATCACGAACGACCAATTTTCGGATACACAAGGGAATTGTTTTCGAAAGCACTGCGTTCTCCATTTTTTTTCAATTGAATCAAATGCGATCACGTATACAAATGCACCAGGTTGAGCCGTTTGCTTCAAAACATAAAGCCGTTTGCTTCAAACGTAATGGTCAAAGTTGGCTGTATGTTTGCGATTCTTTGCGGAAGGAAATTACCAGCATGGAGCAGGACAAGATTTCCAGTTTGCGATTGCGCAGCCCACATTTTCTAAGGTACTGTCTCATCATGTAATGTGAATGTATGTAAATATGTAAAAACAGATTGCATATATTTTAGAACATAAGAGTTATTTTAATGTTCTGCAACATAAGCAATCTGCATTTCAAGAATTCTTTTTCTGGCTTCCAGTTTCAACCATGTGAGCTTTTCCATCTGAAGGTTGTGACGCTATTGCTCATTTCACAGTTGTTTCAGTATGGAATCCACGGATACAATCGCCTTGGTTGATTGACGCTGGTAATGTACCAAATCACTCGAATTCTTATTTGAAGCATCCAACAGCGATACCATATTTGAATGGAATTCCTGCTGTTGCTCAACTTGGAGCTCTATCAGTTTGGCAGTAGAAAGGCGTGCCTTTTTCGACTGGGAGTACTGCGAAAGAACGGTATCATTTACATCGTCAGCCTCGTCGGTAGAACCGCCACTGTTATTTAAATTCTCCTTGTTGATTTATTTAGGGGGCTCCTTGAGATGAGGTACACGGAATTCCTTCCACAGTTGCAGCTAGCCCGGTTAGATTCGTTGCTTACTCCTCTAGCTCAGACAGATGAATCAACTTGTGTTGGGTCCTCCACCTGTTGCTCTTTGCTCCCTCTTGTTGTGAGCGAGTTTCCGTTTTAACGACGATTTGTAGTCTGCCCAGACCTGCAGAAAAACACAAAAAAAATCTATCACACCAAATATTTTTCGGAATTATTTTAGTGTTTACTTTTTTTTCAATCAAATACCATCGCGGATCGGAGGCCCCAAACTGTTGATTTCTGGTGCGAGGTTTTCCCAGAATGGCTCCGAATTTCTGCGGGAGAATCCCTTCGGAATATCTGGTTGTTGCTCCAAAATCAGCACCATCCGCTCGAACTGCTTTTTATTGGTCGTTTTGTTATTATTTTTTTTCCCTGTTAAAGGAATACAACATAAATTTTAGCGTAAAATAAAGATAAAACTAAACTTACATTTTTGCAAACCACCAGATCCGCATCAAAAACTTATCGGATGAAATTCGACTCCAACCAGCCACTCGAACGTAAACAAGAATGGGTTTGACGTTCGAACAGTTTCAATCAAAAGAAGTTCGAAAAAAAAGCAGCCCGAACGAATGATTGACGAAATTAAAAACAACTCGAACGAATTGAGGAATGGGATTTGGCTAGTCGAGCGAAATATTTCGATTCGATCGAATTACAGAATCGGGGTGAATCGACAATCCATCACCTGGAATTCCTTTTCTGGGTTCAAATAAAGTGATCGATAGTTGGCTAGTGGCTATAAAAGGAAGGTGGTAAGAGAGATACGTTACATCCGCCGGGTATAGTATCCTTTCTACGGTGTGCATCTATCCACAAAAGGACCGCCAATGTTTCCATCGTTCCTTACCGATAAAAGGGAGCCCCACCAGATACCCTATTTTGCTATAACAACCGACCATCAGCATCTAACAATGTACTGAATATTCTCAAACATACCTCACATACTAAAACCCTTACTTTTTTTTTAGAGAAAATCAAGCAGAGCAGTGTGATGCCCTGGCCAAGGATGAAGGGGTTGACGATATTTCTGTCAAGTGTCGATATAATCGATATTTTGATTAATACTAATCATTATTGATAAAAAAAATTCTATTAATTTAACTTATTTATTTTTTCGAACTTGATTTATCATACCTTTAACATAGCTATAGAAACAATTGCGCTTGACAAGACCCCGAGCACAAACAAGACACAGAAATCAACGTTCATCCGCGTAGATTAGTTATATTGTAGTTATGTATTATTAATAATTTTTCATTTCTGCTTTATTTTTACTCTTTGGTGGTAGGCGAAAATGTCTATTATAATTATTTTTATTCACATTAATACTTACTTTGTTATTGTTTCTTTTTCTAATTTATTTATTTATTTCTTGTTTTTGTTGCCAATAACATATGATTGTTATCTGAACTGTCCTTTGGTTAAGTAAGGGTTTGGGCGACGTCCCGCCAGTTGGTTGAGGCGGAAGTCAAGTTGGAGTAAGCGATGGCCGTGATGACATTCGTCCCACACACTTAAAAATTATTCAAGGGCTCGGTTCAACATATAGCTGAATTCACTCGGCATTTTCATATTTAACTGATCACTCGGCAAAAATTTAATTGATGCCGAGTCTCAGCATCACTTGAAACTGAAATATCGGGTAACTTCTTTATTAAACCGATTCTCGGCAGCACAAGGAGCCGAGCACAAATGATAACCAAACTTCAACTGACCTCAGCTGCCTATATTGTCGAAATATCGGTTTAGCACTGTTGTAAGCCGAGGCTCGGCCTTTTGTTTATTACAATTGTAATAAAAAAATTGAGTAAAATGAAACAAGAACAAGAATGTTATGACATGACATGTTGTCCCATGAGATTCACTTTTGCCGGTCGTAATGAAAAATGTACAATGTTAATATCAAATTACAGTACATTTACCACCACTGATTATGACAGACATGGGTCGGATAACTCGAGTAAGGAGACAGCTAATGCTACGGCTGATTAATTCGACACAAGAAAATCCAGATTGCTCTGAGAAGCAAAATAACCTAAAGGATTCAAAGTACCTACAATAATCGAAAAAAAAACCTTTTAAAATGTATAAATTATGCCTTATGAAACATCACAAATGCCCATATTGTTCCATTAAGATTACTATAACTTTCAAAAGGACTCGTGTGAAACTGTTATCTATTCAAAATTATGTCTATTCATTTATCTTAACAGTTCCATAAAGCACCTTATTATTTTCATAATTGCCACATGGAGGCTGCATAAACATAAGACCATACGTTATAAACTAAATTTAATATTTGAAATCAAGCCATGTAGCCGCCGCCTGTGTATCCCTTCTTAAAAGAATCCGAATGAACTACCAGGGGACTGCAGCAAAGTACAGAGGCATCATGTTAGTTTGTATCTATAAAGAGAAAGTACCCGCTGAACATCGGAATCTATAGCAGCAAAAACGCATGGCCTTCTTGTATATGGCATAGAGCACAAGCGGAACGGCAGCGATGGAGCGACGTAGAGCGCGAAGCATTGATTTAATATCATTATTTCCAGACTTTCAGGATTATAGAGAGGCACTTTTAGAATTGCAAATAAATATGGTAAAATAAATATTATGAGTTGATGTAAGCAAGAACCAACAATTAATTAGAAACTAGCGATTTTAAATTGGCTCACTGCTTCAGATCCCCTTGATCCCAAGTACACCTAGCACCTTGCAATACATTCTTGGATTTTTCGGCACTGGAATATTTGTTTTTGATTCGTTGCGTTATTTTGTTTCGTTGTGAGTTTTGTTTTTTTAGGGCTGATTCATAAAGCTTCGGACCTATGTGCTGGTACTTTCTGAACCGAAAACTATATCCGTTTTTCTCATGACTATCCAGTATAAAATTTAAATCCGTGTTTTTTTTCTATATTTATTAATTTCTGTTTATTTTGTCCGACATCTTGAGGAGTCTCATCGTCGCCCAAGGGTCACTACAACCAGCCAACACCAAAAGGGAGCCTTGACCATATCGTACAAAGTACTAGTGCTGGCGACAACTATCTGATAAGACTACAGAATTCAATTTTCATTTTCGTCCAATCCATCCCCAAAAAATCCCACCTACTCTAAGCTCGGGTAAACTGCGAGTAAACGGCGCAAATTCTACTAAACGTATAGTATTAAAACTAAACACTTTATCAAGAAAAAAATTATCAGCTCCGTAAAGCTAACGCGATTGAGACTACCAAATAAACGAACTTGTTAGTAAAAATGACCCATCTCCCATCTCTAGACGCGAATAGTTGATCAGACGAAAAATATTATTTAGGTACTTATTTGGAATTTATTTCAAAACATAAATCTCTTAAGCGAAAAAAAAAATTATATTACCCGAAGCAACTTAACTCCGATCAGCGTTTTACAGTGCCTAGTTCCGTTCACACCATCAAAACATATGGCGTGTAGGGAATTAGCCATAGTAAAACGCTGATTGGAATTAGGGAGCTTTACGGTTGGTCCATATTGCAATATTCTTTCTCCATAAATCCCTACCTAATAAATGGGGGAAAAAACATGCGATAAATCTACTTAATACGTTATATGAAATATGAATTAAACACACCTCTTCGCTCTGTGAACACTGTCATAAAACTTTCCTAGCCCATTTAGAAAATCATCATCGACCACGCGAGAGTATTGAGGTGTGTCGCCAAGAGTCCTTACAACTGGTAGTTTCAACCTGTCCACAACTCCCAGCACTGCATTGATCAAACTTATTACAAACGATAGCGCTGCTACCAATATAAGTGGATTTAAAAAATGCCATCCTAACAAATGTTGCCCAATGCCGTATGAATGTCCATTCGCAACACCACTATGCTGATTATGACCAAGTCCTCCGCTACCGAAATATCCACTCCCAGCGCCAGTCAATGTTAAAGCTCCACCATGTACTCCATGTTCTCCGCCACTATGATGCCAATCTCCGTAACTATCGTAGTAATATCCAGATCGCAGATCGTCGTTGTCATCCTGAAGCGGTCTCCGAACGTTCCCTCGGCGGCCATCGTCAACCGATAACTGGTCCTTTGCGTCGTACCCCTTAACTAGTTTTTGCGGAAGCAAATCCTTGTCCGCAAGTTTTCGCTTCTTCAAACCTTTACCAAACATTTTCTTAATCCAACGACGATCACCAACCACATCATCAGCTTTATTAGATTGAGACACGTTCTGCTTGGTTAAAACAAGTTCAGTCCCGTTGTACCTCGGATGGTACTGCGACAATCCAATCAGTTGATAATGACGATGATCTTTTTCATTGGCATACTGTTGGCCTCGGTTGGAAGGATGATTGTCCTCTTCCTGCAGTAGTGGTGATTCGAGTTGATGCTGATCCGCTCCCGGGAGAATACGGGCCGAATCCTGTGGGATGCGATCATCGTTCACGGGTTCAGCGTGGTAGTTGGTCGAAAGGTTTACTATCACACTGGGCAGCAAACCCAACACGTACAGAATAACGCGACAATCACGAACGTAGCGGAACATACTTATGCTTGAAACTGATGAGGTTCGTGGTATGGTATCGGCCTTTATACCAAGGAGATATAAAAGTGGTTGCATTCAAAAGAATGCCAAGTTCAAGGGTTGCTGCACATGTCAGTCAGTTTGTCTTCTTGGCCGGGTAAGTGAAATGTATGCTTTTGTTATCGGAAACAATGAATGCAGCGATAGAGTTGTCATGGACAAACTAGAAAGTGAATTTCTTTCAAATTACCCCAAAACGTCACATGTTCGTTAACATAATTCACATTTATTGGGATTACTTCATAATATTTCTTTGTATATAGTTTCTGTCGAATATTTTAAATCATGGTTTTACGATATTCACTAAAATAGTATTTTGCTCTTCACTTTACTATTACTAAAAAGACTCCCTTAACCTATTGACCTATGAAAACTGAGGAATAAAAATGAACATTCTTTTACGGATCAACCGTATCCGGATTCTGAATGAATGTTTCACTTGCGTTTTCTACAAAATGCGATGGCTATATTCAAAGTTTTGTTCTGATTTAATGGGAACGTCTTCAGTGACGTTCATTACTTCTATTTCCCTTTGTAAAATAAATACATGTTTTTATCGGTCTAAGAAGAATCGAATGGGGGTATGAATGGCATTTTGATGGCGCAGTTTATTCCTTGTTCGCACTTTCGTTGCTTTCCGTCGACTTTCGCTCTTCGCGTCCAGTGGAGCTATTAGCCGAACTGTCCTTCTTGGCATTGCTGCTGTTATTAGTGGCCGTACTAACCATATCGAACGATTGGATTTGTGCTTCATGTAGCAGTTGCATAATCTTCAGCGACGTGACAGATCCCAACCGCTCGGGGAGCTTCCGTAGGATTTCCCCGACATACAGCCCAAAAGCACCGTGCTCGTCCAAATTTACCGAATGGTCCATGTTGTTCTGGTACTTGACGGTGCGATTGAGGTTGAAGTTAGAAATAGATGCCGCTTCGTCCATATCGAAGTTGAGCCGCTGCCGCTTTGGTACATTGTAGGATGCTTCCACATTGGATGCCGGTATGGGCGACTCAGCTGGAGTGGGCTGTGAAAGACTGGCCCGCATGGCCTGAACGCTTAAAGGATTTGGCCCCAGCTGGCCGGGGTGGTGGCCATCGCCACGGTGCCCGTGGTGATTCGCACCGGGATGGACTCCAGCTTGGCCCGCTCCATGTTGCGACTGCAGGTGATGCATACCCATGTCCTGCCCCGGATGGTAGCCCTGGTGCTGTGCGTGAGGATATTGCTGCTGAAGTTTGGCCTGCTGGGCTTGGTAGTGCAGCTGAGGATTCTGTGCGGCAGCCATCTGCTGTAGGTCGAGGTAAGCGTGCAGATCATCTTTGGCGTCCTCCATCTGACGCTTCCGGAGTGCGGCCAACGGGTTCGATTCGTCATCTCTGGAAGAACAAAATGGAGGAGAGAACGGTCAATTATTTCCTAATCGAAAGTGTTTGAACCGCCTGTCGATTTACTTATATGTTATTACAAAGTTCTCTTAATTCTTCAGGTTAATGTTATATTCCATATGAATACGAAATTGAATAGTAAAGTGCGATTTTTCGCATTCTGGATTTGTTCTTAGTTCTTTATCAAAACAGGGAAATTTTCCTATTATCGACAATCTAAGCAGAGTACACCTTTTCATTATTATTTTCTCTGCGTTACACATCTGCCTTTTTTTTTGGTTACATGTATTTGCTGCTTGCTCCTCTACCTATCAAAATATGTTATGCAGTCAAGCAGTTTTTACGTCCCTTGGAACTAGCGATTTTAGAACATTTGTCGGGGTTCCAGAAGAAAAAAAACTCAAAATGATTGTAAAACTAGCAACATTTAAACTAACAATTCACTTGTGTAGAACTTTGGTACATTCCGTTTGGTGGGTGGGACTTCCTGGCTCTACAGTGAAGATGGATTTATGCATCACTTTACTGTAGCTTCTCTAACCTGTGAAGCAATTCGTCAAATTTCAATCTTGGACACCATGACGATCAGGAAAAGCGATTTCGTCGACGAGCAACATCTTCTGAATCGCTATTCATATATTCGGTTGATGAGCAGAATTCTCGCCGTTATCAATCGATTCGTAGATAACCTAAAGGCCGTACGCAACAAGAAAGATCAGAAGACGGCAACGTTCAATCCCGCAAGCGGCTTCTCTGCAGTTTGTTTGGCGCAATACGGCGTGTTCTTTTCGGAACTGGCATGTCTCAGAAAGGGAACTGACCTGCCCCGCAGAAGTAAACGTCGTTCATCCGTTCATCGACTGGAGACGAACATTTCGAGTAGGGGGCAGATCCAAAACCCCAACCTGCCATACGGTATAAAATATCCAGCAATCCTACTAGGCACAGCAATCCTACATCGGTGCGGAGCTCTGATTATCAAAGACGTTCATCTATCCAATCTACACGCAGGACTAACTGTATAGTCAGCTAATGTCAACCAGCTCAAACACGGGTGTTGTGATGCCAGATTGCGGTTCATCAGCGAAAATCGTGACAAAACAAATGTCCGACGGAGAAGAAGACTATTTTCCTGGAGATGCGGAAATTTGGACTTCATGAACGCTTTCGTTTTCTGGACTGCAACTATTTGCAATACGGTAAATTGTTCCAGTTCATTCCATTCAGATGACTGAAACGTAAAATTGTACTTGAAACCCGATGCGCAATCGGTGTTTAAGCCGAATCGATCGGTTCCTTTCCACGCAGTACCAAAAGTAGACGAGGAGCTATACAGACTGCAGCGACTGAACATTATCGAATCGAGGGACTATTCTATTTCAGAAGGCAGGAGGAAAAGTTCGAGTCTGCACCGACTACTCAACAGGGTTGAACGCGGCGATTGAACCTCATCGTTTTCCATTATGCACACCTGAGGCCATTTTCTCGAACCTTTTGGGCAGCAAAATGTGCAGCATTATCGATTTGTCTGACGCCTAGCTTCAAGACGACGTAGATGACGATTCGAAACGGATGCTAACAATTAACACCCATCATGGGCTTTATCAGTTCATCCACCCGCCTTCTGGGGTTAAGTCAGCACCCGTAGCCTTCGAGCAGTTAATGAGTAAGATGATCGCCAGACTGGAAGGTGTGTCTGGACGATTTCCTGATCCACAGCAAGAACAAAAAAAAAAACAACATGATCGCTGCCATTGCCAGAATGCCATCACCAACCGTATGTCAGCGAACTAAGGTCATTCCTGGGTGCAGCAACTTTTTTAAGAGAAAGTTAATCCAGGAAATTCATCGAATTAGACTGCCACAATATGACCTACTAAAGAAAGATAGGCAATTTGTGTGGAGTAGCCAGAGCCAGAATGCGTTCGACAGCATCGAAAGCGTATTGCAACTCGACTTGTTGCTTACGCACTACAACCCTAACCTCGAACTAATCGTAACAGGTGATGCTTCAAGAACTGGAATCGGCGCTCTCCTTATGCATCGCTTTCCGGTTGTGCTTTCTCGGCTGAAAAGCAACCATCAGAAGCCGGAGGAAGAGTACGTTATTGCTACAGACAGTCTTGTAGAGGACATAAACGCGAATCTGAATGAATGACTTGCATCGTTACCAGTCAACTTCAACATGGTCAGAACAGCAACAGAGAAGGACGCCTTATTACAACAGGTAATGCAGTACATCGACAGTTCTTGGCCGAACAGTAGCAGCATATCGGACCGGAACGTGAAAACTTTATATTCTCGACACGAGTCTTTGTCTATAGTTTACGAATGCATCATGATGAACGAATTTTCATCATGATTCCAGAATGTTATTATCAACGTATCCTGAAGCAGCTGCCTAGTGGTCACTAAGGCATTGAACGGACAAAGGCCATCACTCGCAGTGTAGTCTACTGGGCAAACATCGATGATGACATCGAAAAGCTCGGTCGCCGATGTTGCTTTTGTTGCTCGTACTGCGAAGTCTTCACCCCACCATCAACCTCAACCATGGCCACGACCGTGGAAGAGAATTCACCTGGACTATGCAGGGCCACTTGATGGATTGTACTACTTAGTGGTTGTGGATTCATATTCAAAATGGCCTGAGATTTTCCAGACACGACTGATAACTGCATCAGCTACAATAATATTTCTTCAGGAAACTTTTGCTAGATTTAGTATTCCGGAGACAATCGTCGTTCTGCAGTGGCGAATTCAAGAAGATGTGTGACCAGCTAGGAATAATCCACGTTCGCACGGCACAATACCATCCACGGTCGAATGGACGCTTTATCGACACCCTAAACCGATCACTTGAGAAAATCGTTGAGGGCGAAGAAGTTGCATCAGTCGAAATTCTTCAGACTTTTCTAAAATTGTACCTTTCTCCGCCCAGTGTAGCACTTGCTGGTAAGTCACCGTGCAGACGACTTTGGATCTCCTACGACTATTAGTGTTCAACGGTGTATCCGACACATTTTTAACATTGAGTAAGCCTCATCTTCAGAGGAGGTACAGATATCTAGGTATGATACAGAACATTAAAATGAATCAAACGTATTAGCGAATAGTTATGGCAAATACAGAAAAAAATATTTATTCTTGTTCCACTCGTTAAACTGAACAGTCAAGTTTTTCATGAGTATAATATTGGCGAAGTGGATTTAAATGACGTCACGCGAGGCAAGATGAGTCTTGAATTTGAAGCCAATCTTCTAAGGATTTTCGAAAACCAAGGCAGAGTTCTTCAAGAGCTTTCTGCTTTAAGAGTTCAACAAGTTGGAGCTGCGGACGTTGGTCTGCATAACAATCAGCAGCACCCGGCAGAACCAAACTGACAGAATCAGAACGAGTTCCTGATCGCAACTCTTTCAAGAGAAATTAGAAAATTTAGCTACGATACAGAAGCAGGAGTTATATTTGAAGCTTGGTTTGCGAAATACGAAGACCTTATCGAAGAAGATGCTCGAAATTTGGATGATCCAGCTAAGAAGCGGCTTCGCAATTTGAGTACTGTAGCTAACAAGAAATATGTTACATACTTCCGAAGAAACCAAAGGAAGTTTCATTTGAAGAAACTATCAAGACATTGAAGTCCATTTTCGGCCGACACACATATTTTTTCAATCTTTGATACCATTGTCTTCAACTCCAGAAGAATTCGACCGATGATTTATTTACCTACGCTGGAATCGTGAACGAGAAGTGTGAAGAATTCAAGCTTCAAGAAATTTCCACCGATCAGTTAAAGTGTATCCTTTTCGTTTGCGGCCTGAATTCAAGCAATGATGAAAACGTCCGAAATTATTTGCTGTTCAAGATCGAAAGTTGCAATCGTGCGGCGCAGGTGACGGTCCATTCATTGGCCGAGGAATGTCAGTGACTCTTGAATCTTACAAATGATAGAGGTGTCAGGAAATAAGTCTACAGTTCGTGCCGTTAAGCAGTCAACGAACATGAGAACTCGGAAGTTGCACTAAGAAGATGTCGTTTAAAGTGAAGACAGGCACCAACATTTGGGAATCATTTCACCGATCGCGTACTCTGAATGGGCCGCTCCTATAGTTGTTGTCGTAAATCTACTGGAGCATTAGAAACAAATCAGTATCCACCACCCCTTTCACAAGATGTTTTTGCAAAACTTGTTGACAAGCAAATATTTAGCCAAATTGATTTGTCGGACGCATATCTGCAGGTGGAAGTCAGTGAGGAATACAATCAATACGCACAAGGGACTCTTTCAATTCAATCGCTTCACGATTGGGGATCTGGAAGTCGTTAGTTGATATTTGGAAGATATCATTGTAGCTAGTGACATCTTGGATGAACATGTCAAGCAACTTGAAAGTCTACTAACACGCACATCGAAGAAGTTGGCTTTCATTTGAAAATTGAGAGAAGAAACTTCTTCATGCAGCAGATGAAGTACCTACACACTTAGTTTTTTTCGCCGAGAATCCAACAGCTGATCATTTCGACTTTTAAATTTACTGAGATTCAGTGAATAAATTACCGAGATTCGGCTAACAAATTAAAACTTTACCGATACTCAGCTAACAAACAACATTAAACAGGGATAACAGCAAAAGTAACTGCCGAGTTGATCGGCTGTTGGACATTTCGCAGAGGTAAATTGAGTGTGTAGGGTTCATCGTTGATACACACGGAGTTCAACCAGACCCGGAGAAAAACAAGCCAATCATCAGTATGCCAGCTCTTAATGATGTCTAAGCACTCCGTTCGTTCTTGGGAGCAATAAATTACCACGGCAAGTTTGTGAAATTTGTGTATGATTTACGTCATCCATTGGATAATTTATTGAACAAAAATGTTTCCTGGAACTGGAGCCAGCAATGTCGAGAATCATTTGAAACATTCAAGCAGATCCTCCAATCAGATCTACTTCTGACGCACTATAATCCGCAGCTAGAGATGGATAGTAGCAGCAGATGCATCACATAATGGAATTGGTGCAGTTCTTCTTCATCGCTCTCCTGATGGTTCAGTAAAAGCAGTTTGCCACGCTTCTCACACGTTGACAGATGCCGAAAAGAACTACACACTTAGAAAATTTTACAGTATTCGGTAATTTTTTACCGAACGTTTAACAGTAGAACATTCGGTAATCCGATTTAACGGATTTCGGTAAAATTTGACAAGTTTCGGTAATTTTTCTACCGGAATACTGTAAAATTTCACCGAAATCCGTTAAATCGGATTACCGATCGTTCAGCTGTTGAAAATTCGGTGAAAAATTACCGAATACTGTAAAATTTTCTAAGTGTGTATGTACAGGGAGAAAAGGAAGGTCTTGCTCTTGTATTTTCCTGCATCAAGTTTCATCGGATGATTTTTGGAAGGAGATTTGCGATGCATACAGACTACAAACCCCTGCTAGGTATATTTGGATAAAAAAAAGGAGTACTAAAACATACAGCCAACAAACTTCAAAGGTGGGCGTTAACTCTACTGCAGTAATTGTAATTCAAGTCTACGGAAAGTTATGCATACGCTGATTTCACGATAGATTGGTGAACATTCAAGACCAGATAAAGCCTACATCATTGCAAGCGCCCAATTAGAAGCAGACATCTGCAGTACTCAAGCTGAAGCTGTTGCAGGGTTTCCAGTAACGTATCAGATGATTCAACAAGAAACGAAGCAGGATCCAATACTACAGGCGGTTACCCAGCATCTTCGTGATAGATGGCCATCACCAATTGTTGCCGGCGATCTTCAATGTTTCTTTAAGCGGCACAAATCAATCTGTAAAGCTGATGGATGCATTATGTTCTTAGATCGTATCGTCGGACCTTAATCATTGCGAAGCTCGGTTCTCAAGCAAAAGCATGCAGGTCATCCAGAAATGCCGAGAAAGAAAATGATAGCTAAAATCGGAATTGAGCATGTTTGGACTCCTGATTCCTCCCTTCCATCCTCAAAGCAATGGACGAGCGGAAAGATTTGTGGATACGTTGAAGTGTGCACTGCTGAACATTGGCGGAGAAAACATCGAAGAAGCGTTGCAGATATTTCTTCAAACGTATAAGTATACGGCGAATCCATCCCTGGTGAACAACAAATCTCCTGCTGAATCATTACTAGGAAGGAAGGTGCGCACTCTTTTAGACTTACTGAAACGACCGGAGCGACAGTTGGAACACATTAATGAAAAACGAAATATACAATTAAACCAAAAGCACGGAGCGAAACAGCGAAGGGTTGAAATTGGTGAGGAAGTATATGCTGAAATCCACATTCATAATAAGCGCTTCTTTGCGCAAGGAGTTGTCACCGAACAGAAAGGTAGTATGATTTACAATGCGTTGTTGTAAGAACCAAGACGTCATCTGAGGCAGCGTCAGGTCAAGAATAAAAAGATGCTATTCCATTGCAGATATTACTGGATGAGTTTTCCATTTCAAACCAACAAACAAAAAATAAAACAACCCGGACAGAAAAAAATGTAGAATCACAAACGACATCGTTGGAGTTTTCTGGACCATCAAGATTACATGATGGATTGTAAGTACCTGATAAACGCGAGATTCAAGAATAACAATGTATCGCAAGGAAAAGAAGTCTTCCAGTTCCTCATCCATCTGGCAGGAAATGACCCTTCGTATTTCGAATACTACGATATCTATTAGAAGGGCAGATGTTGCGGCATTTAGTAAGCTATGAAGTTGTTGAAGAAGTTATACCTTGATTTTGTTAGTTTATATCAAATACAGAAAACATATTTATTCTGGTTCTACCCGTTAAACTGAACAGACCAGTTTTTCCAAAGAATATAATACTGAGGCAAGACACCAGGCCGTACCAGTTAATGATAAAAGAACCATAAAAAAGGGAAGATGTACCTATATTTACCTCATCGCTTTGCAATTAATCCTACTTGAAATAAAACGATATACACGTGACAGAATTAGTTAGTAATGTTTGTTGTAGTTATTTAACGTAAGCAAACATTATTAGAAAACGAAACCGATCCTTCAACTGCCATTGTTTGATTCATCGTAGGATGAATAAAGGAACAATGAGATTAATATGGGGGCAGTTTCCCTACATGACCTCAAAAAGTGTTCGAAAATTGCATAAAACGTGATCGAGAGAGAATAGTACTGCGACCATACGGCTAGTAAATAAATTTTGTTCTTCAGTTCAAATAAACACAACATTCTTCTCTAATTTCGCACGTATTTTCGAAATAGGTGCTACAGGTGGTTAAATCTGGATCACAAAATTTATTTGAGGCTTTCCGAGCCAGTTTTCTCTGAGCAACAAGGACAAGAACTGATTAATTATGTTCTCAATGTGAACGCCGATTTTACGAAATAAATTACCACGAAACGAGCAGTTTTTTTTAGCTTCAATAAAATGAATGGCACAAGTAACCCATTCATGTATTCCATAATTGTATTGAGCTTGCTTCACCAGCTGGTTCTTGACTTAAATGATTTCAAAATTGTATTACAATTAAACATACACTCAATTTTTTTTACACGGGGATATTTACTGCTTCAAAATACCCGCGTAAAAATAATCGCGTTAATGAAAAATCAGCGTAAAAAACCGTGTGAGTTCAAGAATCATTTTATTAACAAAACAATAGTCGCGTAAAAAACTCATAAATTTAAAAATATATTTAATTATGCTCATATAATAAAACAACGTAAAATAAGAT
Source organism: Aedes koreicus (assembly GCA_024533555.2). Classification (NCBI taxonomy): domain Eukaryota; kingdom Metazoa; phylum Arthropoda; class Insecta; order Diptera; family Culicidae; genus Aedes; species Aedes koreicus. The sequence goes on along the minus strand of JAHHFK020001677.1, from coordinate 25,548 downwards.
TTTTTTGGTTCGCGTTTACTTGATATTCCGCGCAAAAACATCGTCACCTCAAAAAATACGCTTAAGAAAATGAACGTGCTAGTTTAAAAATCTGTGTAAAAAACCTCAAAAAAAAAAATCCACGAAAAAACTTGGGTTGTACTTTTTCAGTGGCAGGTATTGGTCTTTCAACCAAAGAAATGATGTTTCTCTTTTTCTACTCTTCTCTCTTTCCGATTATTATCATTATTTGCTAAAAAAATTACGCTTAAAAGAGTATTTATCATCTTTTTTCAATGCATATTTTACATTTTGCATTAATTGAAGATTCAAGAAGAATCTGAATTGTGCAATCACAAAAGTTTGTTGATTTTCTTGTTATTAATTTATATGGCACTTTGGCCCCATTGGGGTGGCACACCCTAGCCCCTATTATTTGTTAATGTAAATAATCTGTAGAAAAAATATTCAATGTTTATTTTATAATATATGCAACAGATGCATAAAGGGATGTATAATTTATTATTTTCATCATTTTCTTTTTCAAAACATTAGTTGCAATTTGAGCGATATTCTTATGATGGCACTGCCTATACAAAATCATCTCTGCCGAGTGCCATTTCAAATAGAAACTCTAGATTTCCTTTATTTTTGTGCAGTTATTTTATGCAGAAAACATACAGGTAGTTTAAAATCGATTTTAAATCATCATATAAATACCCAAATCAGAAGCTACAGAAAATTCTACTTATCCAAGTACAATTAAATACCTGCAACATGGGTATACATGATGCCATAATTTAAATCAAGACAATCGGCCAAACACAGAATCTACCCTAGGCATTACCACTTAAATTAGGTTTATATATAATTGAATATAATTCAAAATCAACTTACGTGTCCGGTTCTACGTCGCCATTCGGCGCCCGCGGCCTCCGAATCTTGATGTGTTTGTTCAGGAACTTGAGCTTATCGAGCAGTGGCCACTCGCTACAGTTAACCCCGTTCTTCATGATCCGCCGTTCGACTGTGAATCGGCAGCGGAAGTACGTCATCCGTTTCTTGCACTGGTCCACGTTCATCTCACAGAGTCGGCTCAGTTCCCGCCAGGCCTTCTCCTTCTTCGACTGGAATTTATAGTGGGGGTGGCTCTTGTCATACAGCACCGGCATCCGGCGGTAATATTCGCAAAGTTTTTCATCTTTCTGTAAAGGGACGAAAAAAGAAAAAAAATTAGAATCAAAAACATTTATTTCAGGAGCAAAATGTATCAGGACCTCCAAAACATCTACGAAAGCAAATTCGTCTTTTTGATGACTATCAACCATGGGGCTCAGGCTGGTCGTGACGAGTTGCTGGTCCAGGAAAACAGCCGGATAATTCATCATTTCGGTGCAGATATTCTCATAAAGCTCGCAAACAACTTTACAGGGGGAAAAAATATATCAACAAACAGACGCAGAGTTAAAAGCGAAGCGCCCTGGGATGCGAAAACTTTTAAGTTGAAAATCAAGTTTAAGCGTACGCATACGGTTTTGTCGACGGCGCGCACATACAAACGAACAAAATAAAGAAACGTTAAAGCAAACAAATGGAATTTGTTCTTTGGTTGGTTCAATTAAATAAAAGAACCAGCGAGGAAAAGAAAAATAACATTAGCATTCGCAATTGTAGGTTAGTTTATTATAACGAACGAGGGCAGCGATGCCAGGCAGGCGCGCAGAATGACTCTTTTTATAGCACTTTTAAACAAACTACGCGCGCGATGTCAACAAACCGCGTGGCAAATAGAAAAGAAAATATCCGTTGTTGTCAGCGGTACCAATCGAACTAACCCTCAGATACGACCGCACTGTTGCACCGACTTGACTGACTAAAAGTTCAATCTCGAATTGTATAATTTCACGAAACCGTTCAATTTTCTTCGGCTTGTAATCTAGATCTAACATCGGAATCTAAAATAAGTGAACTAAATATGTTCAGTTCTTCTCATGTGGTTTTCTCCCCACATTATAAAGCACAGTGAATGAGCGTACAAGTCATGTAAACATCTATAACAAACAACTAGATATGTGTGCGACTTCGACTGCTTCTATCTGTTCTATTCTCTCAGTCGTGTACCACAAACCGACGATTTTATTTTTCCGATCGATAATATTATTTCAGTTAGCAACTTCTCCACTATATTTGTTCGACACTTTTCAAAGACTAGAAGTAGACTGACTGAAGTTATATTATATCTCGTTCGTAAACCGTTTCCCTACTCTTGGCGACCCGACTGTGAACACTCCCGGGCTGTATAGTATTATAATAATAAAAGAGTCTCGGCACTTCTACTATAGCCGGCAGTTCGTTCGCTCTTTTGAATTTTATTGTTTGTTTAATCTTTTTTACCTTCTTCTATTTCTGTTCGTTTGTTATTATACTTTGCTTGTATTTTTCCATCCCTCCTGCCTTAGCTGATAATACCTTCCAATGGCCTTTGCCTGACACATGCACATAGGAGTCGTAACTTTTCATATTCGTTTCAATGTGTGTAAAATAAACAATGACGGTCATTAAGTTTAATATATTTCCATACTCATGCGAGTAGTTGACAAAAGAGTTTAAACAACACATTGGAAATTATCTAGGCAAGCCAAATTATCTGTGCGTAGCAGTGGCAGCCTTTTGTTGTTTGAATCTTAACTAGGGCAAACAACTGGATTCGAAACATTATTCCAACCAGCACCACTACCATCGTACATATATAGAATTAATTGATATGCTGGTATTTAATTGATGTCATTTTGATAAATTTTATCAACCCTTCTTTATTATTGGTTGGCAACAGCATCATCTTTTTGCACCTCTCAAGCGGACAGTTTTGATACCGTAGATGTACCACCTCGGTCTCAAAAGAAAATCTTGAAACATTTCTCCGGGATTTGCAGACTGCGACTGCGCAGACTTTTTATTAATTTATAAATTTATTTCTATTTTATTGCTTTTATATTCAACTCACTCTGTTCTCGGTGTTTTCTCTCTAAAAAGAAGCTTCCAATTTCAGAAGACTAGGAGCAACTTTGAACGAGTGGAAAAACGATAGGATATGGTAGAAGCGTACTGCAACATTGATATGCGTATCAGCTAGGAATCTGGCGCAGGATGAAAAGGGGTTGCAGCAAGTAGGAGGGTTGAGCGAAGGAAAGGATGTTTACTTGGACTGAATTGCATGGGCAATGAACATGAACAGAATGAATTGCAAATCTATTAGTAAACGTATTTTCTGCACATGTATGTAGGTAAGGCATAACCTGTTAGGAAAGCGGCAAACAACTGTGCCATGCTTGCGTTTAACGTAGAGAAAAAAGTATATTTATTGAATAAGGCATTTGGTTTCGAGAAATGTATTTTCTTCGTTGATGAATTTAAGTTGCTGATATTGCACATGCATAATGTGTAGGTTGTTGAATGTATTTTGCTTAAATGGTGGTACGATTGTCCACAGGTAATTAATTGAGAGCAATGCTTACGGTACGATTTTGCATAAGCATAATTGTGTGGCAAGTAAAATAGGATTGTTTAGGGTTTATTGAGGTTATTGTATATTCATAATCTGTTTCATAAAAGGATTAGAAGAACACAATGTTATCAACTTTGGTTCAGTGGAACTATTTTTCAAAGTACGATTAAATTTGCAGAAATCACAAACCGTCAGTCGACTTTATCAATTTAGTGTCTAATCTAATGAAGTTGTTTAAATTGATTTCGAAAAGTCTATGAGATCGATGAAAACGGCGTTGCACACAGGAAAGAAGTCTCTTTTAGAAGGTGTGTAAAAACCAAAATTTTCATATTAAACAACCCTATTATACTGTATACTCAGGTCGTCGAGAAATTTTCCTTTGCGAAAAAATCATACAAGGAATCATACAATAGCCAAATGAAAAGTAATCTGCCATTATCTTTTTTTAATATACTCAAATCATCTTGCTGTCTCTAACAAAGTTGTAGGCCATAGAATTTTCTATGAGAATCTCAGATTTAACTGTAGTAAACTTATAACACCACCCAACAAACATCGGTGTTGAATTAGAGCTTGTTCAAGCAAATTTGGAGAAGCTATTCAGCTGTTTCTTCTAGAATAGCTGAATAGCTTCTCCAAATTTGTTTGAACAAGCTCTAATTCAACACCGATGTTTGTTGGACACTTAGCGGTAAAAAAAAACTGAAGCCGTGGCCTTTCTTCATATAAGCCTTGTTCGCGACAAAATCTGGACATCCCCACACACAAAAAAGAAATATTGTTTTATTAAAAGTTTTGCACTTCTAAAAAGTGTTTATTTTTCATTCAATTAAAAGTAAAATGATTTACTACGAAAATTATGTTTTTGATTTGAAAGTGTGTTTTTTTCGGTTCAGTGTGTAAATTTAAAAGTGTGTTCTTTTACCATGAAAATTGTAGAACTGTCAAATCCACCAACACAAAGCAAGTCATCATCCACGTCGTCATCGTCGTTCTCGATACTTTGTTACAGTACAAACAAGTAGAGGAAAGTTTTAACTGGATGACGGCGATAGAGATTTTCAATAACGATGCTTTCCTTAGGGCGGATAATAGCAACAATCTCTGTCTTAAGGATGGGTACGTTACTACATGAATGGTAATGTTTTAGTTGAATTAATTATCTCACTTTTTTTATTTGCAGCGCTACCACAAGCGACGACAAACGGCAGCAGACCAGGCAGCAGATGCCAGATGTTCCTCAGGTGCATTTGGGTGATAATGGGCGACATGTATCTCTTGTGATGGAAAACATCACGAAGGTTCAGCTTGAAAGTTCATTTTGCAATAAACTAATTTGCTCCGATTTTAAACAATGCCATGGTTTCGATTTGACAGTTCTACAATTAATCTGAAAATAAATCCTTTACTTTAAAACATTTTTTTTTGTTTTCAGTCCAAAAAGCACATTTTTATTTTAATTGCACAACACTTTCTAGACGAAAGTTCATTTTGGATTACAAAAGCGGGACATTACATACCCATGTCAATTTCATATAAAAACCCACTACAACCCCACATTACAATTTAATTCAACACACCATCAAAACACATATTTAAAATATAAAAAATATTCTGAACTATAAATTATTAATTTGCTTTCGTTTTCAACGATACCACGGTTTGGATTTGACAGCTCTACAATTCATTCTGAAAATTTCAATTTTTAAATGTACAGAGCAGGAAATTTTTAAATTGACGGTTTGAAGGTTTTTGTTTTGAAAGCAAACCGCTTTCTACGAAAAAGAACCAATGCAACTTTTCAATTTTGGCAATGGTTTTTTTTAATTTTAATAATCATTAATCTTTGTTTGTAAATACGCATATCTCTGGAAATACTTCATATTCGCGTGAAATATTTCGCAGACTGATGAAAGTATGTCTGTTCATTGTTTAAAATCAATTTTTGGTGATACTACAAGCTTTTAGATCGAAGATGGCTTCGAAAGAAGAGCAAGTGCGAAAAGCAATTGTGTGCGGTCGCAATGAAAATCCGGATCTGTCAGTAAGACAACTTGCAAAAAAGCATGGTTTTCCTGCAAGCACTGTCCATAACGTTCTCAAATCTTTCAATACACGTTTGACAACAACCAGGAAGGCTGGGAGCGAAATAAAAATGGATCTCAGGAACCACCAGAAGGACTCGAAGGTGAAGCAAATACTGCAGAAGAGACCAGATCTTTCGGTACGTACTGTGGCTAGAAAAATAAAAATGTCCCCAACTTTCGTGCATACTTCCAAGCACCGGCAAGGTATGAAGTCGTTCAAGGTGAAAAATGTACCGAACCGTAATGATAAACAGAATGTGACGGCTAAAACCCGGGCTCGCAAGTTGTATCACGAATATTTGACGAAGTTTTCCTGCATGATGATGGACGATGAAACTTATGTGCTGGAAGACTTTAAGTAGCTTTCCGGAATGTCTTATTACACTGCCATGCAACGGAACGGCGTAGAGGAGCATTTCAGGACGAAGAAAAAGGCCAAGTTTCCCAAAATAGATTTGGTTTGGCAAACAATATGCAGCTGTGGTCGAGCAAGCCAAAGCTTCATCACTACCGTAACGGTAAACAAGGAAATACACCGTGAAGAATGCCTAAAGAAGCGATTGTTACCATTCCTACGCAGTCATGACGCTCCCTCGCTATTCTGGCCTGATTTGGTATCTTGTCACTACGTCAAAGATGTTTTGGAATGGTATAAAGCGAATGGAGTCCACGTTGTACCGAAAGAGGCGAATCCCGGAAATCCCGGAGTTGTGACCTATCGAGCGGTATTGGGCTCTCGTGAAGAGAGAACTCTCTCAATATAAACAACAAGCTACAACTGTAGAAAAACTTCGAAAATCTTGGTTTTGTCCAGCTAAATCGGTTGCAGAGAAGTCTGCACAAATCCTAATGGTTGGAGTAACTCAAAAGTTCGTAGTTTTTTCATGCTGCCTAATTAAGTAACTTTAATTAGTTTTAAGATGACTAATAATGCACAATTAAATGAATAAAAAATGCATCTTGGATTGGACTAACAGCAAATTTGGTTTATTTGAGATTTTGTCGCGAACAAGCCTTATTTTGATGATTTTTCCCATACAAACTCAACCTGGTTTGGAAATGAGTAAATATTAAGCGATTTGGCTCAAATTTGAACCAGAGGCTCAGAGTGGCATTTGGAATGAGTGGCTCTGTGATTCGAAATGAGTGGCTCTTTGATTCGGAATGAGTGGCTCTGTGATTCGCAGGATACTCACAGGTTTTGGAAAATTCTGGTCACCATTCTGAGTGTGAGCACTAAACACAACAGTTATGTGAACACAAACGGTGCAAATGAACATCGCATTGAAAAATAATGAATGGTGCATCATTGTGTTAAAATGTTGTTCTAACTTATGTTATTGACCTCAGAGCAGTTTTTTTTAACTGTTTATTTATGTCAAATCAAATCAATTTACATTCAAAACTAACGTAGGTGCTCCAGCTACTTAAATAGCTAACCAAAACCAAAGCGGGTTTAATTTTGACAAATATTCTCGAAACGTTTGTTCCGCACGTTCGGGCAGTGCAGGGGTTTCTTATTTGTTTTTCTAAATCCCGACAGATAGCTTTCAAGACACTATCACGCATACTTATACGCATACGATATTGCCTTCTGTGGACACTTTTCAGACATTTTTCAAGAGCTGAAGGTTGTCATAAATTTTAAATGAATCGAAATTAACCGCGTTTTATCATTACCGTATGGTATGCGACTTCAAAATTTCTTTACGAGTTTTGCATTAAAAAAAAAAAAGATTAATGGTTTCACAACAATTTGATTTTTATTTTTTCATTTTTCTACACACCCCCCCCGAAGCCCAACACACATCAATAAAAACAATTTCTTTTCCTGTCTGCCTCCTTTTATTAAAATTTAACTTTTCCCTTTTATTTTTTTATTTTATTACATTTCTTGGTGACGAACAACGTTTATAAAAAAAAAAAATATTTTTTTTCATACAATAATAAAAAAATTTCCACCATCTCATTATTTTTTTTTAAAAACATTATGTTTATTCTTCGAAAAAACGTCAATGAATATTGGAGAAGGGGCCCTGGTCGGCTACTGACGTCCATCTTCCGGATACAATTCCGGATCCTCGTGGTCAACTGCTCGTATCCTTGGCCTGCCAATTATTTTTGTACACTAGGGCACAGAGGGAGCCGAAAAAATCCTCAATGAGACGGCACTGGGGCAAGTTGGTCGGGTTCCTTTCTTTCGGCACGTACGGTATCTTTTTCTACTCAAGATACTCCAACGTCTTCTTGGCGTAATCTTACGCCTTGTCCGGCCAGAACACGTACTTCCCATCCGCACGATGCTCCTTTAAGAACGGCAGAAGAATTTTCTCAAGACACTCCTCCTGGTACACTTGTTGATTGATGGCCAGACCGCTCGGCTTGAACCATGGCTTTGGAATCCCTCTGTCCGATATGGCGATGTACAGCATAACTTTTTTTTCACATTTATGCTTAAACTTATATTTTACTTCGGGGGGTGTGACCGACTTGTCGCTGGAATAGTAGCTGTCATTTCCTGGAATGTGGGTCTTCGAGAGCGGAAAGTAACTTTCGTCGTCCAGCACGAACGACGTCCCGCGGTAGTTCTTCGTCATCCACCGGCACTGCGATTTCACGGTCGCTATCTGCTCGTCCGTGTACTCGGGGGACCAGGTCTTCTTCCGACAGGTGATGTCCTCCATCTTGAGCGTTCGGTGAATCAAGGTATGGGAGCAGTGATATTTTCGGCCGGCGTCACGCAAACTCGTTCCGTCCTTGTTGTCGAATAGCTTTTTCAACGCTTCCTCCTTCTTCTTCGTCATTATCTTCGCCAGACGGCCGCCACCGGCCTTCCGCTCCACGCTCAGGGATGCCAGGATCCGGTAAACTGTACTCGCGGGCACGTTTTCGTCTCGAAAGTGGTCTACCGTAAGCTTTTTTCCACGATGACCATGCATTTAGTAAAACCGTAAAACACGCTCGCAGAGTGCTTGCTGCTTCGACGCCATCTTCGATTGAACTGACAGCACCCAACCGAAAAGAAACATGCCACCCATTTCTAGGGAGTCCAGAGAGCAATTCTCTTGGAGAGAAAAAAAATTGCCCTCTTTACTTTAATTACAGAAAGGTATTGAAATCATTCTCCATTTTTATTGAACACCCGTTAAATAAAAATCATTAGAAATACCGTTGCGAGGATCTCTAGGGCGGCGTTTCATTTTCCATCTCACTCACTTGACTGGCCTACCCCAAAAAAATTTCTCAAATAAATTTTTGTCTTCCCCCGGGTCCCCACCCCAGACCACCCTTTAAAAAATATTATCAACCCCCCCCGTTTTTTTGGTGTCAAAAGTAAAAAATGTGGGTTTTTTCAATAAAAAACCCAACAAGACTTTTGATCCCGCCCATGGTTTCGCCCCCCAACCAACTTCCACCCCCCCGGGAAACTAAAAAGAAAATTTCCCCCCTTGAAAAAAGGGTAAAAATTCCCCGCGCACAGCATGGAAATCGAAAGTAGTTACCACTGTAGGAAGAACTTATTCGACCCTTTTTTTTTCTTGAGTTGATGATGGATCAGTCTCATCGTCTGTAAACATTTCAAACTAATTACTCGCATTAATTACATTAGAATGTAGGGTCAAAAGATTGCGCTTTCCTTTTTCTCTTTAAGGTGCCAAAATGTTGGATTAAATTTCTCTAATTTCCTTTGCAGAATCGATCATTTTCATAGACTTTGTAGCCCTGAGCAATTGCTATGCAACCGTCAGCAGATTGGAAATTCAAACATAAAATTTAATTAAAACTGTTTACTGTGGTATAAATATCCCAAATGAGTCACTTGTTTTATCGAGAGTGGAGCCTGCAACAATATGACTAGCCAAAATTGTGTATTTTAACCCTTAGGACTTCCAATGACTACGACTATTATTTTGTTATGAATGAATTTCCGTAGGGTTCAGGCGAAGTTAAAATTAGTTTTAATTGGAATTCCAAACTGAATACGATTAAGTAGTCAACAAAAATTTTTATAAATAAGATGATTTTGTCAAGGTAACCATTTAGAGAATTTCATGAGAATTTTGAAGCGTAAATTATCAAGAAGTTACTTGAATGAAAACGCATTTTAAGGCTGTGTTACATTTGGTGCATATTCACTTAAACTTGACATTCTGAAAGCAAACGAAAATTTCTCTGTTACTGATCAGCTGATTGGATCTGAACTAATTGCTCGTCTAATAAAAATGTGTCTGCTAAAGTGGCAGTTATTAAAAAAAAAAATTGATGTTACTGTTCCGGTTGAAACACAACCGAAGAGTGAATCATTAACGTTCCTTGAAGGGAATGACATGATATTTATGGACAAACATTCACGAGACTAATCCCGTTCTCGAGATGGTAAGACACAGGTTCCTTTTCTTGTATTGATATTGTTTATATTGCATCTCACACCAGTTAATTTTTACATGATAACTAGAAACTATTTTTAAAATTTAAAAATCAAATTTGTATTACCTCCTTGCAAATTGAAACCTCTTAACATCGAATATTAGACGGATATCTATGTATCATAAAACACCAATAAATACCGCAAAGATTGTTAGACAACGATCCAAACGACGATGTTATCAGTATTCACCTTTTTTTCTTTCTTATTTTTATTTGGTTCTTATATGGTTTTAGCTTGTGCAATGATACAAGCAGTAATAGTTCAAGAAGTAAAGGCACAATCCTAGCGACAGGAACGACCATGTTTTGAATCAGCTTAGATTATTTTTAATTTATTTCCTACTTTTTCCTCATGTACAAAAACGTAAGCACTGGTTTTTAATGTGGTCATTTCTTATATCAATCTGCAGATTGGATATCACATCCTCTAATGATGCGGTGTACTAGTGAGATCTAACGATTTTTAAGTTAATATTCACTTTTCCCTCTGAATTAGTTCTTTTTTGCTCTCGCTCACGGCTACAGGAATTGGCGATTGCTGTATTTATTGCATCTACTGCATCTACTTCTGCTACTATTGAGCCGATCTTTATCTTCTGAGTTCATCAAAAGATCATATTTCTAGCGTTCAGTATCATTAAAATCATTAAAAACCCTTCAATGTTTGAGTCTCTTCATCGATTTTATCTTTTGATAATATTTTGGTCGGGTAAAATGTTGTTGGTATGTTTGATATTGCTTTTGTTAGCTAATGTCACCTCTTACTATATTTTGTTTACAAAATACAAAATACAGTACAAAATCGATTAAGAGAATGGATCATAGGGAAACATTCACTAAGTATGTTTCCCAAAAATATGTCCATGTTCGCCCCCACCCCCTCATCGTTACGCATTCTGTAAGTACATCTTTTTATTTGTATTAATCTGCGAAGTTTCCAACAATCCCCCCCTCCCCTCTCCGAACCGCTCTAGAATAGTGACGTACTTAATGCATATTCTTTATGCCGTCATGATTCTGAAATCTATTTTTGATATTAGAGAAATCATAATCTTTTAAATCTTAACAACAATTACTTTTCCGGGTAGAATAAATCGACTATAATTTAAATAACCTTGTCGTTCAAGTTTCAAATTCGTAAATTTATCCGTATCGGCAATATTCATCTTCTAAGAATCCCAGGCATTTTCTAATAGTTTAATATCAGCCCCACATGGACGGGAGGTGGTAAGTGGTAGTAAGTGTTGGCAGAAGCTACATGCTTAGAAAAATGTAACAAACGGGTATCAAGATTAAATCGGATTGTTGTGTGTTGAACGTCGGTGAGTTTGTTTTTATTTGTAACACGTATCGATTTGATGTTGGCACTGACAATTAGTTCGGGTATCGGGTAACTGGTTCCAATCTATGTTCAAAAACGAAAACGTTATAAGAGCATTCGTATCGGGCGCAACTATCTGGGCGACTAAAATACTAGCACATCGAGCTGTCATTTTAGTTTAGTCACTCAATCTCACACCGGTCGCTACTATATTTTGTTACCGTGTTCTGTATCGGTCGCTGTTAAACTAGTGCTCCATCATCAGTTTGACACATTCGGTGATCGTCATAAACATAGTCAATTGCGATGGCTCATTCTTCGTGATTTCTCTTGCAGAGACGTTCGGTTAAAAACCACCCCGTTTCCCCCGCCCCCCCCGGGTTTTGACAAAAAAAAAAAATTCCTTTCCCTAAATTTCTCCCCCACCCCCCCAATATTTCCCCGGGGGCCCTTTTGGTAAATTTTTTTTTTTATGCCCACCCAAGGACCCTCCCCGTGAAATCAAAAAGAAAGAGCTGACTGATTCCACGCCAAATCGGTCGGTCACCAAACTCAACTATCTTCGATTTTGATGAAACTTGGTACACGTCTTCGGTATGTTGAAAAAAAAAATCCACTGGTGTTAAGATTATTTGGATTCAAGAGTAACTTTTGAGATGGGTGTATGTTTTTTTTCCAACATTTTACTTGAAAAATCGTAGTTCAAAAACCATTACATTTAGAGAAAAACTTTATATCGGGGAGTTGTAGAGAACTAAAAAGGCTTTGTAAAAAAAAATGTACACTGAAAAAAAAAATTTTTTTCATAAAGAAAAATCGAAAATAAATACTAAAAATCAAATATAAAAAAAAACATATTTTTAATATTTTTCAAATTTGTTTTGTGGAAATTTGAGAAAAAAAGACACGTTTTGAAAAAAACGCTAGGATGGACGCTCTTATAATAAAAAAGTTTTCCGAAGAGCGAATTTTGGTTATTCATTATTATAAATGAAAATTAATTATACAATATGATTTTGGAGATCATTAAAAACAATAATGATAATAATGATAAATCACCTGAACGCAACCGTTTTCGAGATTTTTCGGATTTTATTTCAATAGAATGAAAAAACATAAGAAAATTCGCTCTTTTCTTAAGTTAATCGAGATTTCCACCAGAAATGATAAATTTTCCAAGATCTTCATATTATAACGTTCACATTACTCTAATGTCCTCTTTTCTTTTGATATCAGGATGATAAGAAGACTCATTTGAAAAGAACAAGATAAATAGCACTATTGTTTTAATATTGCAATCAATATATTTATAATTGTTTTATGGCTGTATCGGTCGGGCCGCTCAGAGAATGAAGGGAGCGAATTTGCTAAAGCGATGAAAGTAACAGCGAGATAGATGTCGCAGGGGCGACAAGTGTGAAATGGACAGATGATGAAATTATGCGGAGGGTCATATAGAAGAAGCATATTAATCGAACTGCTGACTATTTTGCCAAGCTCCAACGATGTTAGAGGTCGGGTGTAGTGTGTGAAAACTACACTCTGAACAGTTCGGTGATGTAGCGATGAAAGTAACACATATTGTTTAAGGTAGGTAGACAAATAGCAGCTATAACGTATGTCAGGTATATCTTCTCATAAAAAAAAACAGCTAATGTACGCTGCCTGTAAACTACCAGAGATGTTTTATACCTGCATTTCCAAAGGTACCACAGCCAATATATATGCTCATACATAGTCGCATTCATCAGTAAAATCTATCTGAGTGAACTGAAAATGGAGTTTAACATGAAGAAGTGTTGTATGCCGTTTCCCACTAAACGGTGCTCAAAAAACCTTCGTAAATTAACCGAACAAAATGTCAAAAAACTCAAGTTTATGGGCAAAACACATTTGGACACTTCTTTGATGATTTGTGATAATTGTCGTTTGCATTTAAATAGAACGGAACAATCCCATGCTGCAATTTCGGAGCCTAGTGAGAAACCATCAATTACTAACATTATGGATCCACAACCATCTACATCACGGCAAGTAGACTTGTATGGTCTCGAGGAAACGCCATCGGCAATATCATTAATGTCAGTGCCATCTGATAGCAGTGTGCAAGATTATTCAAGGCGCCATAATATTGAGCTATTTAACAAGGGCGTAGCTGGAATCAACGTTTCGCCAATATCGGCTAAAAAGTTCCTGAACGTAAATTATGCCCGCAAAAAGTTCAAAGATGTTTCAAACGGCATTCGGACACACATATTTGGGGATCAACGGAGGGGTGACCTGGAACAATTGAAAGTGAAAGCAGCCGAATATGACGAAATAATCGCGCAGCTAAAGGACCGGTATGCTGATCCAGAAACTTCGAGGGACGATCAAGTAAGGATACTTTCGGTTTTACCACAATCTTGGACAAATCAAAGAGTAATGGCAGAATTTGGAATAACAAACAAGTACCTTGTGATCAAAAAGTTCCGGTAATTTTCAATTTAAAAAGGCCGCCTTTATTTTTTCGGTAAAATCTTTTTAGTGTAAGATGGCAACACTAGTTCTGATATTCCGTCAAAGTGTGAGAGCAAATTATCCATTAGTTTTGTTTTGACAACTGCTTTTGTTAGTCGAAAAATAGACGCTCGGCGATTTTTACCATGGATAAAAAATTGGAACAACGCGTTTGTGTGAAATTTTGTGTTGCAAACGGATTTTCTGCAGCGGAAACGCTCAGAATGTTGCAAAAAGCCTTTGGTGAGGACTCTATGTCACAAAATCGGACATTTGTTTGGCACAAAGACTTTAAAGAAGGCCGTGAAAGCGTGAGTGACATGCCGCGTTCTGGACGACCATCGACCTCAACTACCGATGAAAACATCGCTTCCGTGAAGAATTTAGTTATGGAAAACCGCTCAATTAGCATTCGGGAGATAGCTGCACTCCTTGATATCTCATTTGGATCGACCGAACACATTTTGACGGAAATTCTGGGCATGAAACGCATTGAAGCACGACTTGTTCCAAAAGAGCTGAATTTTTTGCAAAAACAGCATCGAGTTGAGGTCGCTAAACAGATGATTGCGAACGCAGATAGCGATCCCACATTCATGGAACGCATCATAACTGGTGATGAAACGTGGGTATATGAATTTGATATGCTCACAAGTCAACAATCGTCCGAATGGCGCGCCGAAGATGAGCCGAAACCAAAAAAATCACGACAAAGTCGCTCCAAAATTAAAGTTTTACTGACCGTTTTCTTTGATTTTCGCGGTGTCGTCCATTCTGAATTCCTTCCAGAAGGTCGAACGGTTAACAAAGAGTATTATTTACAAGTTATGAGACGTTTGCGTGAGGCAATTCGAAAGAAGAGGCCAGAATTGTGGCGCAATAATTCGTGGATTTTACACCACGATAACGCTCCATCACACACCGCGCTCACTATTTGTGAATTTTTGGCCAAGAACTCCACCAATACCATCAAACAAGCACCATATTCACCAGACCTTGCCCCGTGCGACTTCTTTCTCTTCCCAAAACTGAAAATTCCGCTCAGAGGTAGGCGTTTTGAATCGATTGATGCGATAAAAAAGAATTCGCTGGAAGAACTGAAAGCCATACATTCATCGGCCTATAAAAAATGTATGGATGATTGGATAAAGCGCTGGCATATGTGTGTTGCCTCTAATGGCGAGTACTTTGAAGGCGATAATAAAGATATCAATTAAAAATTGAAATAAATGCGTTTTTTTTCAAATTACCGGAACTTTTTGATCACAAGGTACATCGTATCACAAGCTAAATTCCTTGCAAAGCACGAAGGTGTTTTAGCTGCCCCTAACGAAAAGCTGGGACACGGTCTGAACCCGGAAATAAAAAACCAAATTTTGCAATTTTACGACAGTGATGAGATTACACGAGCAACCCCTGGTATGAACGACTACGTTTCAGTGAGGAGTGAAGGTAAGAGGGTTCATATTCAAAAGCGCCTTTTAGTTTGTTCATTAAGAGAAGCTTTCATTAAATTTCAAGAGATGCATCAAAATGCTGTTGGGTTTAGCTCTTTTGCAGCACTAAGACCAAAGCATTGCAAATTACTTGGCAGCACAGGTTCTCATAACATTTGTGTTTGCACCATTCATGAGAACATTAACTTGATGCTTCATGGTCTTAGAAAATATTCATTCGAGAATGATTATAAATTGTGTTTTGAAGAAATATTATGTAGCTCATCAACTAGAACTAAAAAATGTTACCTCCGTGAATGCGAACGATGTCCAGGCTTTTCAGATTTTGAGAGTAGTTTAACAGACAAATTAGAAAAACGTGGTTTAGTTGAAATATCTTTTGAGCAATGGATTTCAACTGATAGATGTAGTTTAGAGACACTTGTTAAACCAATTGATGAATTTATTGCTTATTTTTGTGAAAAGTTGGAACAATTAGTATCCCACGATTTTGTCAAATCTCAGCAGTCTAGTTTCTTGAGAGATTATAAAAGTTGTCTTAAAGACGGCGCAGTAATAATAATTTGTGATTTTTCTGAAAATTATTCATTTGTTTTTCAAGATGCTGTTCAAAGTAGTTATTGGAGTAATGAGCAAGCCACTATTCACCCTTTTGTCATTTATTACACGGAATCTGGAATACTTAAAAATATCAGTTTCATTGTTATCTCAGAAGTGTTGAAACATGATACGATTGCGGTGCAGGTGTTTATTTCAAAACTAATAAGCTTTTTGCAAACAAAAATTAAAGTAAAGAAAGCTACGTTTATGTCTGACGGGGCAGCATCCCAATATAAAAATAGGAAGAACTTTGCAAGCCTTTGTAAGTTTAAAAAGAAATACAATATTGATGCTGAATGGCATTTTTTCGCAACATCCCACGGTAAGGGACCTTGCGATGCAATTGGTGGTACATTAAAACGAATTGCAAGATATGCAAGCCTTGCTGTACAACATGAACACCCTATAAAAAGTGCATAAGAGTTATTCGAATGGGCGAACCAAAAAAGTGATGATTGTTTAACAAAAATGTCGTTTTGTTATGTATCACATGAAGAGTATGAACAGGGGGTAGCAGAATGGAATGAAATTTACCGACAGACTAAAACGATTGCAGGTACACAAAAGTACCACTCATTCGTTCCAATTTCAGAAAACGAAGTTTTTGTAAAACTGTTTTCGAATGACGAAGAAGGCAGGATTCATAATATATATAAAAGCAATCAATAGTTTATATAATGTTTATGTAATATTATCAATGACCGAGACTAATAAATGGTATATATAAATATAAATCCAACCATAATTCATTATTTTTGTCTTATAACTTTAAGTGAAGCTTTTTCAATCGACGAGCTGTTAAGAGTAAGTAAGAGGCACATACATGTGTTTTAAAAAGGCTAAAAACACAAGAGAAACAATCGTTAGCTATTGTTGTTTTAATATCACGAGTAATTTATGAAAAGGGCGTATTTTTTGAGGTTTTGAAATTTTATTGAAAGAAAATCAGAAATATCTTGAAAACGGTTGCGTTTACGTGGTTTATCATTATTATCATTATTGTTTGTAATGATCTCCAAAACCATATTGTAACATCAAAATTTATTTATAAGAATGAATAACCAAAATTTGAAATATACACCAAAGTTCGCTATTTGAAAAACTTTTTTATTATAAGAGCGTCCATCCTAGAGTTTTTTTTAAAACGTGTCTTTTTTCCTCAAATTTCCATACAACAAATTAAAAAAATATTAAAAATATGTTTTTTTAGATATTTTATTTTTAGTAATTATTTTTGATTTTTCTTGATGAAAAAAAAAAATTTTTTTTCTGTGTATATTTTTTTAAGAAAGGTTTTTTAGTTCCCTACAATTCCCTTATATAAAGTTTTTCTCTAAATGTAATGGTTTTTGAACTACGATTTTTCAAGTAAAATGTTGGAAAAAAACACATACGCCCATCTCAAAAGTTACTCTTGAACCCAAATTATCTTAACACCAGTGGAATTTTTTTTTTCCAACGTACCGAACTCATGTGCCAAGTTTCATCCAAATCAATGATGATCGGGTATGATTTTTGGGATTTCCGGCACATTCTGGATGGAATCCCTCGCACGCAAACTAACGTGTCTACTCTCTAAGTTCAGTTTACCCAAAATCGCAAAAAGTGCACATACCCATTTATGGGTAAGGTTGAATTTACCGATATTTGAGTTTTTATGGGAAAAAATACTCAAATATGGGTAAGTAGTAATGCACCCATAAATGGGTATCTGCACTTTTCGCGGTTAGGGAATGTTCATTAATTATGTCACGCAGTAGGGGGGGGGGGGGTTCGAGAAAACGTGACGATCCATACAAAAAAATTGAAGGTCCATACAAAAAACGTGACATGGGGGGGGGGGGGGGGTTACAAAAAGTCAATTTTTGCGTGACGTAATTAATGAACGTTCCCTTATGGGTATTCTTCACCCATATTTGGGTTATACTGAACTAAGCGTGCATCGCAGTGTGCACGCTAGTCTGAAGCTACTCATTTTTGAGTCGAAAATCACTCAGTCCAACCAAAATAAAAATTACCCAGAAAATAGGAAACACACCTTTACTCAAATTTGAGTAAAGGTGCTTGTGGAGGTATCTGAAAAAAATTTCTCAGTTGTGGACAACTGTTGAATCGGTACACTTTACTCATTTTGATTGAAAGGAATATGGTTTTGTGAGTAAATGGCTCATTAATTAAATCTTGAAGAAGATGATATTGAAACAATATGATTTACATTTATTTAACAATAAAGTAAACTAAAGTTTGATTCACTAGTTTCAGCTTGAACAGTTTAATTTAAACTAAACCAAACACCATTCATTCACTTCCGGGAAGCTCTTTCAAAATAGATCCAGCTTATCGACGAAGGGGTCGCTGGTCGGATGATCTATATTGTTGAAAACAATGTATGCCATGTATGAATCCCCGGGAAAATTGAAATTCCCGGGATGCATTACTGTATGCTGGAATAATTTAGCATATACCTAAGCATTGAGGTGAAAATAGAAACATTAAAAAAAAACTTACAAAGAAGTTGCTGACAGCTTTCCCCATCTAGACAGTTACACAGTGGATCAGTTTTCACTTCTTTAATATTAAAATAATACTCACTGCGCAAAAGTCGCATGATTAAATTTGTGCACCATTTTAAACATGGAGAAAAGTTCTATCATAGTAATCTACCCAGAACCTGTGTAGATTGCACTCATCGATTGAAAACCAGCTTACTCATTTTTTAACAAGTTCATAATGCTTGAAAAAATAAGTGCTATCTACTCACTCACTGGGGAAATTTAAAATAGCGTGTAAAATCGTGACTTGTTTTCCTCTGATGAATTCAAAATGAAATGAAAATCAGTTCTGTAAAATCGAGGTTGACAGAAGTTTGTTATTTATATTCCTCGGATTTCCACTATCTCTCACTCACATAGCGCACTTTCACAATCGGATGTAATAATCTCTATTATAAACCTTCTTGACGTTAAATCATCTTGTTATATTTATCAGACATGGTGGATTTGATAATAAGTTTTCCCATTGATTTGTTGCATTCAGATTTTCAGATGATGCATAAGTGCAATTAGTACAGATAAAGGATGTGCAGATCATCAAACGCATTTTTGAATTAGTAAACCGAAGGCACAAATCAAAGAAACTACAAAGATTTTACATGCGAAATCATTAGGACTTGAATGCTGCAATGCAGCATGAATCCTATAAAATCCTGTTTGTCGTTTCTTAGATTTGTGCCTCCGAAAATTCTAAGTGGCGATGCAAATCATCCATAATAGCGGCCATTTTTTGTATTCCAGCTACCTCTACAACTTAATACTTCTGATTCCAAGAAAACAAGTGTACGTCAAAGTATGACCAGACTTGTGTTACATAGAAAGCAATTATTTAAAATGATCTGCCCTACCAGAAACACAAATTTAGGTTGGTTAGATATGAAAAACCAGAGACGATTAACGATTTTAATTGTTCACATTTATTTCAAATGTGGTTTTCATCGATGTTTTATTCCAAATAAGTATTATCAAAGCAAATTTTTAGGGTGATTAATAAGAGTCATGTCAATTCAAAACTGGGGTTCCCTATAGTAATTTTTAACACTTTATGCGAAATCAAAGTTAAACTAAATAACTTAAAATTTGAACCAGCTAATATGAAATCGAAGAAGCGAGCTATTAAAATACGGTGGTGAAGTACTGGCTAGGGCGCTGCACTGGGTAATTACCAAGATTTGGGAGGATGAATGTTTACCGGAGGTTTGGATGGAAGGAATAGTCTGTCCCATCTATAAAAAGGGCGACAAGCTGGATTGCCTTAATTATCGTGCACTCACGCAACTAAGCGCCGCCTTCAAGTTGCTCTCCCAAATTTCATGTCGCCGCCTGTCACCAATTGCAAAGAAGTTCGGGGGGCAATATCAAGCGGGATTCATGGGTGCCCACGCTACTACGGACCAGATTTTCGCGATTCGGCAAGTGCTGCAGAAATGTCGCGAATATAACGTGGCCACACATCATCTTTTCATCGATTTCAAATCAGCTTCTGATACAATCGATCGAGACCAGCTATGGCAGATTATGCACGAATATGGATTTCCGAAAAAAAAAAACTGACGCGGTTAGGCAAAGCAACGATGGATCGAGTGATGTGTGTCGTCCGAGTATCAGGGACACTTTCGAGCCCCTTCGAATCTCGGAGAGGGTTACGGCAACGTGATGGATTGTCGTGTTTGTAGTTTAACATTGCTTTGGATGGTGTGATTCGAAGAGCTGGGATAACAATTTGGCTTCACCGACGACGTTGATATCGTAAAACGTAACCTTGAGACGATGGCGGAAACGTACATCAGACTTAAGACTTAAGCTGGTAGGATTGGGCTTGTGATTAATGCGTTGAAAACCTACCACGAGTTCAGATTGACGGTGAATAGAGGTAGTAGACGAATTCGTGTATCTGGGCTCATTGGTAACCGCCGATAACGACACCAGCAGAGAAATACAAAAGCGCATAATGGCTGGCAATCGTGCGTACTTTGAATTCCGAAAGACCCTGAAGCAATCAATGGCTCAACAAATGCCAATATAATCATCGCCAATTTCAGATGCACCACAGCACCAAATTAATATTTGGTGGACCAAATTAATATATATGGATTTCCGGAAAAACTGACGCGGTTGATCAAAGCAACGATGGATCGAGTGATGTGTGTCGTCCGAGTATCGGGGACGCTCTCCGAGTCCCTTTGAATCTCGGAGAGGGTTACGGCAAGGTGATGGATTGTCGTGTTTGTTGTTTAACATTGCATTGGAGGGTGTGATTCGAAGAGCTGGGATAGACACGAGTAGTCAGGAAGTCTGTCCAACTATTTGGCTTCACCGACGACGTTGATATCGTAGCACGTAACTGTGAGACGATGGCGGAAACGTACATCAGACTTAAGGCTGAAGCTGGTAGGATTGGGCTTGTGATTAATGCGTTAAAAACAAAATACATGAAGGGGAAGGGCTCACGAGAAGAAAATGTTAGCCTCCTAGCACAAGTTCAGATCGACGGTGATGAAATCGCGGTAGTAGACGAATTCGTGTATCTGGGCTCATTGGTGACCGCCGATAACGACACCAGCAGAGAAATACAAAGGCGCATTATGGCTGGCAATCGTGCCTACTCTGGACTCAGAAGGACGCTCAGATCGAACAAAGTTCGCCGAACCACATCTACAAGACATTAATTAGACCGGTAGTTCTCTACGGCCACGAAACATGGACATTGCTAGTGGAGGACCAACGCGCCCTTGGAGTCTTTGAACGGAAGGTGCTGCGTACGATCTACGGTTGAGTGCAGATGGAAGACGGAACGTGGAAGAGGCGAATGAACCACGAATTGCACCAGTTGCTGGGAGAACCTCTCATCGTACACACCGCCAAAACTGGTCGACTACAATGGGCTGGGCATGTCGTAAGAATGTCGGACGACAGCCCTGTGAAAATGGTTCTCGAAAACGAACCGACAGGTACAAGAAGAAGAGGCGCGCAACGAGCAAGGTGGATTGATCAAGTACAGCCATGGACCGATTACAATGGAAACAACTTCTGTGTACAGCAGAGGCCACACCGGCCTTAGTCTGATTGGTAAGGTAAGGTACAGCTCCAAATTAATGCCTTTCCCAAGACTATCAAATAATTCCAAACAGTTCATAATAAAACTTTCTAAGGTATTCAACATTTTAGTGCAACAAAAAGCCTAAAGTAGTCTACGTCAACCATGCGGTCGTGTAAGGTACAAAAACAAACACCCTTGATTTTGTATTCTCAATGTCATGAATGGTGCGTGAGATGGCTCATACGCAACATTGCCATAGACTAGCTCTTCTAGGTGCCAAGATTATTTTCGTTATTCTTCGTACTTCCGTTCACAATAGCTGTCGGTCAACACATGACATTTCTGTTTTTTTTAATTTTTTATTTTTTTTCAAAAAATGCACTTGCTTTGAATTTTGTTGTTGTTGTTTGACCTTACAGAGGGTGTCGTGCAATCTGAGATGGTATAAAGATTTAGTTTTGTGAATCAGTAGCTGAAAAATAAATACAGAAAGGAATGTTTTATTATTTTCAAACCGAGATACATTGTACAGTTAACCAGGTGCACATATGGACGAAACGCCAAGGAATACTATATTTTTGCATCACAGAACAAGCATTCGTTTCATCAAATGTGGATGCCAAAGGCGGAAAAAGGTGGACCCGTAATGCTGGTATCAGATCTACCACCGAACCCTAGTCCAAATCAATTCAAACTAGGGAACATATTTGTTTTTGTAGTCCAAAGAACGTATCTTAGTTCTTATAACATTTTATGTCTTGTTCAATGTGGCAATACTCCGATTGAGCTACAGAGGATGAGCTTGGAATGAGGAAAAAAAATGTTAGACTTCATTTATGTGAATTTTCATTTTCTATTTCATGTTCTATATGGTTTGGACTATGGTTCTGGGGGATGTTGCTTATCGAAACTTCCGGTCCGCCTCTAAGCATATTGCTATGAGGTACCATCTCAAATTATAATATTTCGCCCACTATATCACAAAACATTGCGATTGGTTGAGCGGATTGGAGATAATGAAATCATTGGGTATACGACCAAGTATCCCCGTGGTGGTACTAAAACGATAAGCTTGCAAATCAATAGAAGCATCAAGTTGCCAAAAGGCAAGAATGGCTAATGACACTATTTTTACCAAATCCTTCAATCGTTACATTAAATGTATGAGCATAGATTGCTCTCTTAGAGGGTTAAACTTTTTTTATGATTTTTTTGGTACCAGGAGTAAAAAAATTTGTAAAATGATGTTGAGCAAATTGAAAGTTAAGAAAAGTTGAGTTTTTGTTTGACAATGGAGGACGTCTGAATCTGTTGGTCAAATTGTTTTCGCAAATTGTTGGGCTGAGCGACAGCAATCTCTGTGAGTGTGGACAAGGCTATCAGGACGCAGATCACGTTATTTGGTCTTGTGCTGAACATCGTGGAGTCAGATCGGAGCTTAATGATTCCCTTCGGGCTCGAGGTAGACAACCCAATGTGCCAATTCGAGATATTTTGGCTGTACGTGATTTGGAGTACATGAAACTCATTTATGTGTTTTTGACTAACATTAGCCTTAGATTGTAGTTAGTTTAACCTGTATGTTTACTATAAGTTTTTTTTAATCTGTGTATGTGTGTATGTGTATTTTTTTTTCTTTTTCAAAAAATGTTCAAGTCAAAAGAAAACCATAAATTGTATAGTTATAAGTTTTTAGATAATTCATAATTTAAATTTAATGTGTTATGTAAACCATACTTTAAATTCCCACCCTCTTTCCCATCCGTAATTTGTAATTCCTATTAACCTCGAGACGGCCGCGAGTAATCGGCTCTATCCTCTTAACTTTAGTTTTAAGATAAATGATGTATATAAATATGAAAATTTGGCTCTGTAAAGTTGATTCGATTGAGCCTGTACAAATAAACGATTATTAAAAAAAAAAAAGCTCCCCTCCCCCCCCCCCCCCCACCCCCACCCCCCCCACCCCCGTGTGTTTGTTGTGTGTGTGTGTGTGTGTGTGTGTGTGTGTGTGTGTGTGTGTGTGTGTGTGTGTGTGTGTGTGTGTGTGTGTTACAAACAATGTCACATCCGCCCTTTGTGAACCGATTTCAGTTCTGCTGACGGCAAATGAAACTACATTCCCAACGAAGGCTTTTGAATTTTTTTGTATTTGGACATTTCGTTACGAAGATATGAACGAAACAGTACTTTACGGCCTATTATAATAGTAATCAAACAGTTTAGTCTCCGATTACATACTGAGCTATTTGTGTACCGATTTTAGTTTTGTTGGTGCCAAATCAAAGCTATTAAATCCTCAAATAGCTGGTCAAAATTATGATTAGATAGTCCTTCATGGAGATATGACCAAAACAATACCAAAACAATGAAAATATACTCATTGCAGTTCAAAACCGAACAAGGTCACTCACCGGAGCATAGAACCGCCCTATTGGGAGCATAGAATCGCCCTATTATTGACCTTTCATGTCATTTTGGCGCTAGTTTAGTGTTTTGAGAATAATTGATGAGTAACCATATTGTTAATTTATAGTATTTCCTTTGAGACGTATTAGGCTGAACACACTATGCCAGTAAGAAACTGATTTATATAAGCAATAACTTAAAAAAAAAACTCATTACAACTATTAAAATAATATACATCCAAACTTATTCGGAATTCGGACGTTACTCTATTCGTAAAAAAAAAATTTAAGATACCGATTTACTAAGAATAGTAGGCCATCTTCGCAGTCAAACAATACAAATGGGTAGATAAAATATACATATAGCAAGTTTGTATGTCAAATCAGTTATGCCTCAAAATTGAACCACTCCGGAGATACAGCCGAAGAAATATATGATTTTTAATTTCCACAATTTTATCTCTGCTTGAACAATAAAGCTAACCCAGACAAATCAACGGCAACAGCGTGTTGGTTAATGACTCGAGAGATTAACTTATCTTCGAATCATTCCAACAAATTACAATCTATACAACATATATTCACTTCGCAGTGGCACTCACTTCTCAGTCTTTGTAATATACCACAAAGAGAAAAAAATAAATCATACTAAAAGAAATAACAGAGCACACACTGCTTGAAATGACTTATTTGAATTTGTATATGTTACACGTCCAAACATTCAATGGAAATCAGGAGCGGGTTGGTGGGGTGTTTAGGGGACGTCGACTCTGTGACACATTACATAGGAAAATATGTTGGATATGCACATTTGAAACGAGCTTGTAAGACGAAGGTTTACGATAAGCAGCTTTATGCCTTTTCTCTTCAGTTTGTTCTTTCGCAGTGGAAAGACAACGTCCTCATCAGTTTAACAACTGGATACACGAAAAATTACTCTCTGCTCATTGAAAGAGGAACAGTGAGAGAGAGAGAGAGAGAGAGAGAGAGAGAGAGAAAGACCGAACCTTTTCATTTTCAGCATGAATTATCGCGCCGCTTTTGCCAGAGTTTGGTACTTACTATTATTGTTACGAACATAATAAAATCAATATTTACCATACGACTGAATTCCATTATTATTTGTGAATACACGTTCCAGTTGTGCTGTTCGCTTTCAACAATCATAAACACACTCAACTGCTTGCCTTGATGTCTTCTCACTGTTTTCGCTCTCAAATTACGTACTTAATCTTCGAACAACCCTCCTCTTGATTCGATCCATTGTTACACGCTGCTTTTCTAACGATTACTAATAGTGGCATATTCAAAATCATCCATCCTACAACATGATTCACCAGGGTCTTTAAATTTTTACTGCTGGTATAATTTAATTAAACTCAACTTTGAACACAACGAGAGCAGAACACGGTCGAGTTGGTAGCACAACAGTACAAGGTTAGCGTATAAGTATTTGAGCACATCTGAGACACAATCAATTATTAGTACTAGAAACAAGCAATTTTCTTGGCATTATTTTTCTCTCGTTTAAGATGAAACAATTTACAATCAAACCAGGATCGGAGATAACTTTTCCTTTGACAACATCCAGTGCGCAGACGTTGAAATTTTACCGGTTGCGTTTTTCCGAATTGGCGCTTCTTTTCTTCCCGGCACACGTTCTGAGGGG